>CM077034.1:141165417-141522557 GCA_039090855.1 Macrothele yani
TAATATTAATATATAATATTATATATAATATTATATATGTATTATATATACAGTTAATAATTTTATAATAACATATTATTTTATGATGATATATATTATTCTATACAGTATGATTTATATTATTATATGTATCTTGGCCCTCTAATGTTAATCGAATAGAGGAAACGTTCTCTTTAAGTCAAAGGAGAATTGTACTTTAATGTGGGAAAATAAAGCGTACATTCGTGAGATTTAGAACAAAATAAATTATTTGGCACCTTTTTTAAAGCTACAGTGTGTTCGACAAAATAAAGGAATTGCAACACGACTCATACAATGTTCGAAAAAGGACGATAAGGTGGATTTTTTTAATAACGCTGCGGTTTTACTTAGAAACTAAATATATAAATTTTAAAAATTCTCATTTACTTGCGCATAAAAATAGTGTTCACAAGGCTTTGTGGGTAAGTCGTTTTAACAGTTTTTATTCTACCGATGGCATAGTCATGGCGCTTACATATCAAGTTAATAATATTGCGCTTTTACTTCAGCAATACAGTGAATATTACTTCATAGGATCTTTTAGCAGTTTTTGTTGTAATAATGACATACTCATAACGTTTACGTTTCAAGTCAATTTAATAATATTGCCTGTTTACTTAAGTACTACATATTAGTTAATATGACCCAGGCCTAGGCCTAGGATATTTACTGCCTAAATAAAAGCGCAATATTATTAACTTGTGTTGATATCCAAACGTTATGATTTATGAATATCCCACCAGCAGAAAAAAACTGTGAAAAGGTAATAAGGCTTAGTAACTAACATTTTCATGCATAAGTAAAAGAGTAATTTTAATAACTCGATATGCTATGTAAATATTTAGTTCCTGACTAAAAGCTCTTATTTAAAAAATTCCACTTTATCTTCCTTTCCTGAATACAGCATAAGTCATGCTGTAACTCCTTTTGCTTCGTCGAACATCGTAGTTTCAAAAATGTTCTCAGTCATTTATTTTATATTTACGAATGAACTTTTATTTTCTCAAATCAAAGTACAATTTTTGTTTGGCTTACATAGAACGTTTTTTGTTTCGATTCAATTCTTATTACAGGGCCAAGAAATGGCAATTTTATACTGCGCCTTATACTTTGGGGCAAGTTGTCCGAACTGTCGTTCAGCCAAAAAATCGTACATATTTCTTGATGTTTTTCTTAATGGTAATCAGGTGTGAGAAAAAATAATTGTGCGCACCTGTTACTGAAGTAGGGAGTAACATAGAAACATTATAATTTTTTATGCAAAGCAATTTCATGGCTCTAAAACTGAATGTGCTCAGTTGTCCTATAGCCAGTTGTCTTAAACTCGCAACATTTGCTGACGGTTTTTCAACTCCAGGTGAAAGACAAGGGAAAGCTCAGCCATAAGTTGATAATTTTGACAAAATTGTCATTCGAAGAACAATTACTACTACTACATATAACAAAATAAAGAAATTTCAAACATTTCACTGCTGCATGAGTAAAAGTGTGACATTTCGCTTCTTTGTTAGCAGCTGTTCTTCCAGTGAGGTTACGTGCATGTAACTAAAACAAATATTTAGGATTGACAAAGTCTCTGCAATTTCGGATCCAGGAAAGCTCCTACACCGGAAAACTCGTACATTTTCTCGTCCTGCTGAGCAAAGTGCAAAGGGTGGAAAAATCATACACCGGAAAACTCGCACACGCGAAAATTCGTACACCTTCTCAATTATCTGGTTGTACACAAATTGCGTTTTTTTCCAAGATCTTGTGAAAGTGCAAGAGCTTTCCTAGTTGAGCAAAACAAAATGTACCAGGTTTTCGCGGGATATCAATATGTATGTAAGATCAAAATGGCTAAAGGTTTATGTAGAAACTAAACCTTGAGTTATGATTTGAATATTTCATAAACTCCAACACCTTCTCATTTAAGGGGATGTGTACAAATTGCGTTTTACTCCCGAGATATTCTCAGTGTGCAAGTTTTCCTAGCCGAACAAAACGAAATGTACCAATTTTCCTAGGGAGCTCAATGGGTACGTAAAATCAAAATGACACACGGTGTATGTAAAACCTTTAGGGCTCCCTAAACCTTGAGTTATGATTTTATTATTTCCCATGTGATAACAAGCAATAAAGGCTAATTAGCAGGAGCTCAACGAATCGATTTTCAGGTGCTGTTCTTTTCCGAAGGTTTTTAGTTACAACCTTTATATTCCGTATTTCTTAACATCCTATCAAACCTAAAAAAAAAAAAGGCACTGAACAGATCTTCTCACTTTTTTTCAAGCCACCTAAGCCGCTGGCCTTTTTAGAATACAATAAATAAAATGTACATATTTCACTTTTTAAACATTTTACGAAACATAATGAAAGGTACTCAACGAAATATTTCTTAGCGCCTATCAAGCCACCTAGGCCGCGGGTCTTTTTAGAAGATTTTACGTTACAACCCTGATGTTCAACATAAACCTTGTAACATTTTGATTTTACATACCCATTCATATTCCGATTAAAACTGGTATATTTCATTTTGTTCACCTGTAAAAATTCGTACACTTTAATACTATCTTATAACGAAACGCACTTTGTGTACAACTCCTTACTTGAGAAGGTGCATGAGTTTTCCCGAGTGCGACTTTTCCGGTGTACACGTTTTTCACCCTTTCACTCTGCTCAGCAGGAAAAGAAAGTGTAGGAGTTTTCCGGTGTACGAGTTTTCCGCTCTTTCACTCTGCTCAGCAGGACAAGAAAGTGTAGGAGTTTTCCGGTGTATGAGTTTTTAGCCAACCGCAATTTCACCCTTTCGGATAAAAAAAGTCAACTTGTCTTCTTTTTTACAAATACAGCAGCACATACCATTATTCAGTTATTTTACGGAACGTCGTAGCTTCAAAAAGACATAAAGTCATAGTAATTTGTTTCCCCAAATTAAAATACAACAATACGATTTTCACATGTTCCTCTGATGCAAATTAACAAACCACGTTATCCATTGGAATAAGAGCAACTTTTTTTTTTCGATGGATTTCAGATTCAATTTTTAATTTATAAGTGATGGATTTAAGATACAACTTTAAATTTATTCAATTTATTTTGATACTTGTTGAGCACATTAGAAAACTTTATATTACATGTACATTTTTGTTTTATTGGTGTAGAGACAGAGAGAGTGCAATTTTATATGGACACCTACAGGATATGTGACCACTTGCTTGGGTGGCAGTTGTTCGGTAGCCATTTGTCCTAAACTAAAAGCACATGTACACTCACTCACAATAAAATTTGCGCACCAAGAAGGAAGCATCGGATTGAATTGAAATTTTATGGATGTAGTGATACAGATGAATGATACACATTATGGCAAAAACAGAGCTGCAGCTGCAGGACAGTTACAGAGGAACTGTTGCACGCCGTCCTGTTATCTTCAACAGCGCGTTGAACCACCTCGTACGACAATACATGTTGCAATACGGTCCGGCATGGAGGCAAACAGACGCCTGATTATATCGTCCGGCAGACTGGACCACAAGTGCTGGACTGTGTGCTCCAAATCCCAGATAGTGCGGCACAGCAGCAAACGGCGTTTCAAACGGTCCCACACATGCTCGAAATGGGACATGTGCGGGGAGCGGGAAGACAATGAAAATGTCTGGACATGACGTAGGCAGTCTTGCGGAACCCGAGGTGTGTGCGGGAGGTCATTATTCTGCTTCTATCGGGCATCTGTAATCCCGGCCAGGAATGGGAGCACAGGAAACCGTAAAATCTCATCCACATACCGCTGGCCCGTTAATGATACACGTACCACTGCTAATGCTGATCGGCTATCGTATGTTATGGCTCCACAGAATATAATGCCTGCAGTGGTGGAGGTGTGGCGCTCGATAGCGAGGTTGGGATTATACCGTTGATCCGGTGACCTCCATACCCGGACACCATGATATGTCCCAAAAACGAAGCGGAACTCATCACTAAGTGCGACACGTCGCCAGCCTGTGACGTTTCGCATCGCTCTGGCCAAGCTCCACTGCAAACGGAGCAGGCGATGTTCCGGTGTTAATAGCAGCACACGTAAGGAGTGCTCGGTTTGCAGATTCGCTTCCGGAAGGCGTCGGGAAACGGTTTCTGGGTGCACAGGAGCCGCTACATCTGCATGTACAGTCAACCGGATACCCGTAGGCTCTAATCCTGCCTGGCGCAAGATCCATCGATCAGCTCTACAGGTGGTCATCCTGGTCCGTCCGGAGCCGCTCCGCAGTTTACCAGTTTCTTCACGTGTCCACTGGTCGCAAAACAGTCTGACAGTATGGTCAGAACAATACACGTGGTGGGCTATACGCGCACCGACCATATTGCGGTTTTCATCCCGATTATCAGGCATTTCTCAAAGTCCGTAAGTTTAATAAATCGACGTCTCTGGCGTCTACCGGGCATTCGTATCACTCTGTACAATTAGTTGCTTCGGCCGGTACTTTTTGCTTTCATGGGGCATCGCCTACAAACTGGTTTATAAGGCTGCCGGTTCGTGCTTGCAGAGCCACTACTGGGTGTGCGGTGAGATATCGATAGCTTGAACAGATTTAAGAACAGAAAGCCTAGAAGGGGAAGACACAAGAGGGGAAAGAAACTGAGCTAAACAGTTCTCCAATGGGCGAAGGGGCTCACGTACTGGGAAACTAAGGGACGAAGAGGGTCACCCTCTTTATGTAATTTTAACTTCCCAAAACGTTCCCGTACGCAAGGCCCAAGGAGTGGATATATAGATTTGGAAATAGAAGAAGGAAGGTTTCCGTGATTTTTTAACTTGCTTAAAGCACTAGTTCACGTTTACCTGCAGCGCTCTCCCCGGAAGTCACTTCTATGGCTGTCCCAAGAAGATGTAGGAGCATCGTATTAATCCTACTAGAGGGCTACTAAACGTCTAAAGCTACGGCCGTACAGAATTCGAATACTGCAAGAGCTACGTCCTTTGGACACAGAAAATGGCATGGTTTACTGGCAATGATTTAAGAGTTTCATACACGACAATGTGACTAACCAGCTTAACAACATTGTTTTAAGTGACAAAGCATTGTTTCACTTGAATGGATATAACACTCGCATATGGGCTGCGGAGAATACATACGCATTGCATGAGGTTGGACTTCACTGTCAGAAAGTTGGAGTGTGGTGCGCTATGTCTAGACGGCGACCTGTAGGGCCATTTTTTCCGCACAACTGTAAATTCCGCTGTGTATGCAGACATCATCCATCAATTTGTAGCGATGCAGAAAGAACACGAACGTTACTGTTGGTTTCAACAAGTTGGAGCAATGTGCCACACATCAAACGACACAATGGAGATGATCCGTGAGTTCTTCCACGATCGATTAGTCTCGAACAAAGTTTGTCCGCCTTGCTTACCAGACTTGAATCTTCCAGACTTTTATTTTTGAGCTTTCTGAAAGACACCGTTTACCACAACAACCCTCAGACGGTACAGGACCTGCGGAACAACATCTTTACAGCCGTGAGGGACATACCAGCCAACACGCTGATAAGAGTGTTCGCCAACAAGTGTCTTCGGGGGAATTTGTGTCTTCAACAGAATGCTGGACAATTCCAGAATTTATTGCAAAGTGATTTTCATTACCTGTAATTATGAGGGTCAATATAACAAACTGTATGTAAAAATAGTTATACATCACTATATTCGAGGGAGAAATATCTGAATTCAGAGTTAGAGGACTTTTGAATCGCCCTGTAATTTAAAAAAAATGGTACAAAGTTAAAAGCGACGGCGCATGTCTTCGTGAAGCAAAATATAAAATATAAAAGGTATGGTCTATAAAAGGAAAATACAGCTTAACAAAATTTCGGGTAAAAACAAAGAAATTGGTAGAGCAAACAGATTAGGCTTCCTTCTCAGGTAAAATTTTTATTACTCTTTTCTTTCTGATAGTAACGTTAATTAAGCATATTTTCTTCTAAACATGGAAAACGGTTGCGTTTCCCACAGCGCCAAAGAAAAGCACTAATATTAAAGCTGAAACACTAGGCTGAAAGTGAACTTGCACAAATGTTTCTGTACGTACAGCTTTAAAAAAGATTCGTAGCGCTAGGTTGTAACTCAAAATTTACGTGATTTGTAGAATGCGCACGTAATTAGCTTGAGTCATGAAAAATCCTGTCACATTCCTTCCAGTGCAATGACAAAATAACTCGGTTTTGCTGCTTTTGTTCCCTCACTATCCGAGGGACTTAATGCATTCCTGATAAGTTTATGGAGGGGAAACCACTCTCAGCAGAAACTGGTATAGATTGTCTAGAAGAGGTAAAAATTGGTTTATCTACAAATGAAACCACCTCGGGAATAAGATTAAATATTATTATTATTATTATCAATATTATTTTTTGTTGGAGGTTCGACCACTATGAGCAACTGAATGACAATAAATAGTCGGCCGTCCCTAATATGAAGCCACTGGTTCCAGGGAAAGCAAGAGAGCAGTTGCTGTAGGTCAAACAGGTCATACATGCCTCACCTGGATTAGAATCACGACAGTTCTCGAACGAATGTTCATAAACCAGAGATTAGATCACTGCGACACCGAGGCAGCGAAATGGCTTTTACTGTGGTGAAATCCTAGGAGGTTTTATAACTAGAGAAAGTTGAGATTGAGTAACAGTTAAACTTTGAGGAGGACGCAAAACGTTTCAA
This sequence comes from Macrothele yani, assembly GCA_039090855.1. Classification (NCBI taxonomy): domain Eukaryota; kingdom Metazoa; phylum Arthropoda; class Arachnida; order Araneae; family Macrothelidae; genus Macrothele; species Macrothele yani. Next base: position 141,172,124 of record CM077034.1, read on the forward strand.
AGAAAAATATGTTGAATCCTCAAAAAGAATGTGTCTTTGCAATGGAAGCTGATGGTAGAGGTGTAGAAGAATGAGTCTCAGATGTTTAAGATCAAACTTCATAGGTCACAGTTTGAGAAGCTATTAGTCTCCGTTTATATTCCCTATTCCTGAACTTCGAAACATTCTCGTCACTTTGGGGAAAATTTGGCTTCCTTTTTCTGTTGCTATGTTTGGAATGTGGCATCATGACAAAATTTTCGGCTCGAAATTGGCACACCTGTGCTTTTTAAAGAAGCAAGGTGAAATGCCCGCAAGAACGTTCCGCCCCCTTCGTTTGCCGTTGTGGCTATGAAAATGTAATTTCTCTGATTTGCACAACTGTAACGTCATATAGGAAAATATCTGGGAAATGGACGATGTCATCACTCTTTCCACGTTATTTTTTAAACAACGCATAGCGACTGAAAAATTGTATTCCGGCACTGCTGGGATCGAACCCCAGAACTCTCGATAACTAGTCGAGTGCGTTCGAATTTACGCTACAGCGCCAACAGTTCTCAGCGCAATGCGTGGTTTATCAGTCAGCATCTGACTACACGAATGCGTATTGATGGTCTCAGCAACTGAGATGTCGTCATCTGGTGGCATTTAACGCAACAGCTATTTTAATTGTAGCTGATAAATTCAAAGGGCGATAGAAATGGTTAATATATATCAAATACGTGGAGATAATGTAAATGGACGATGTCATCACTCTTTCCACGTTATTTTTTAAACAACGCATAGCGACTGAAAAATTGTATTCCGGCACTGCTGGGATCGAACCCCAGAACTCTCGATAACTAGTCGAGTGCGTTCGAATTTACGCTACAGCGCCAACAATTCTCAGCGCAATGCGTGGTTTATCAGTCAGCATCTGACTACACGAATGCGTATTGATGGTCTCAGCAACTGAGATGTCGTCATCTGGTGGCATTTAACGCAACAGCTATTTTAATTGTAGCTGATAAATTCAAAGGGCGATAGAAATGGTTAATATATATCAAATACGTGGAGATAATGTAAATGGACGATGTCATCACTCTTTCCACGTTATTTTTTAAACAACGCATAGCGACTGAAAAATTGTATTCCGGCACTGCTGGGATCGAACCCCAGAACTCTCGATAACTAGTCGAGTGCGTTCGAATTTACGCTACAGCGCCAACAATTCCCAGCGCAATGCGTGGTTTATCAGTCAGCATCTGACTACACGAATGCGTATTGATGGTCTCAGCAACTGAGATGTCGTCATCTGGTGGCATTTAACGCAACAGCTATTTTAATTGTAGCTGATAAATTCAAAGGGCGATAGAAATGGTTAATATATATCAAATACGTGGAGATAATGTAAATGGACGATGTCATCACTCTTTCCACGTTATTTTTTAAACAACGCATAGCGACTGAAAAATTTCATTCCGGCACTGCTGGGATTGAACCCCAGAACTCTCGATAACTAGTCGAGTGCGTTCGAATTTACGCTACAGCGCCAACAGTTCTCAGCGCAATGCGTGGTTTATCAGTCAGCATCTGACTACACGAATGCGTATTGATAATCTCAGCAACTGAGATGTCGTCATCTGGTGGCATTTAACGCAACAGCTATTTTAATTGTAGCTGATAAATTCAAAGGGCGATAGAAATGGTTAATATATATCAAATACGTGGAGATAATGTAAATGGACGATGTCATCACTCTTTCCACGTTATTTTTAAACAACGCATAGCGACTGAAAAATTGTATTCCGGCACTGCTGGAAAATTGTATTCCGGCACTATGCGTTGTTTAAAAAATAACGTGGAAAGAGTGATGACATCGTCCATTTACATTATCTCCACGTATTTGATATATATTGAAATATCTGGGAGGACCTCAGTGTTTGCTGAACGCTAACGGAAGATGCGAATCTATACTATGAGCTAATCGAATGTGGTTGGTCATTACAGTCACAGGCCGTCCATCTTAAAACATATACTTAGGTACTTTAAATATTATATGTGTATATTAATCCGTGTGGAAATGTGATCCTTACTAGTGGTGAGAAATTATTTTGCCTTGGTCGAACGATATGAGCTTGCATTATATCTGGGCGCTCCAATGTGATATTGACAGTAATCCCGATGGATGACGACACCTAAGACATTTGGAGAACATGAACTCCTACCGCTAGAAAAAAGGCACACGGTTGCTGGTAGGTATGTCATCACGGTCGCCACCTGAAACAGACATATTCCATTGACTCACAGAAAAGACTGCGTTTGTCTGCGATCTCTTCAGAACAGAACGAGGCATCGCAAAACGATACTTTTGAAAAGCGAACAACTCCCGTAAGAAAACTGACCGCAATAAAAATCATTGGTTCAATTATTATTCATAGCTGTATCCTCTAAATGTAGGAAGCTGCTGATGATATGAATAACAGAAAGATGGTTTTCCAAAATACGAAATATTGAGCCACTGCTATCATAAGAGAAGTCTGAATAAACGCTTATGACATGCTGGTTGCCGGCAGACTGAGCCACAAAAATGAAGTATAATCTAAATTACTCCCTTTTTTTGTGAAATTATTAGTGTATTTCTGAGTTTCCAGGAATACTTCCACAAAAGCGGGATATATTGCAAAGTATTCTCATATTTTGTGTAATTAACAGTGCATTTCTGAGTGGCAAGGAATACTTATCATTACGGATACTTTTCAGTTTTTTCTTTGAAAGGAAAAGCAAAATCGACAATATGTTTATATTTCTCTTCACCAATGTGGTACAAAACAAAATAGTTCCTTAAAACGCGCTTCGTATGTTGTAGCACTCAATAGTTTCTCTCATACAATCACGGACGGTGAAATTTGCGCACCAAGCGGGAAGCATTGGATTGAACTGACATTTTATGGAGTTAATGATCTAGATGAAGGATACACATGATGGCAGAAACAGAGCTGCAAGACAATTTCAGAGGGATCTGTAGCACGCAGTCCTGACATATAAACAGCGCGTCGCAACGCTTCGTGCGCCGAAACGTGCTGCCATACGGTCCGGCATGTAGGGCGAAAAGACGCTTGATGTTCTCCTTCGGCAGACTAGCCCACATGTGTTGGACGGTGTGCTCCAAATCCCGGTTAGTGTGGCATGGCGGTAGCCGGCGTTTCAATTGGTCCCACACATGCTGAATAGGGGACATTTCAGGGTTGCGGGCAGGACATGGAAGTGTCAATACATGACGTAAGCAGTCGAGGGCAACCTTAACCGTGTGGGGGCGAGCATGATCCCGCTGACCTATAGCTCCTGGAATTCCGGTCAGGAATGGGAGCACATAGGGCTGTAGATCTCATCCACATACAGCTGGCGCGCCAATGATCCACGTACCATTTCTAGAGCAGATCGGCTATTGTAGGCTATCGCTCCACAGACCATAATGCCTGCACTGCCTGAGGGGTGGCGTTTGATTGCGAGGTGGGATAGTGCCGTTGACCCTGGGACCTCCGCAGCCGGACACGATGATCACTTTTCCCCAAAACGAAACGGCATTCATCGCTAAACACCACACGTCGACAGTCTGTGGCGTTCCACGTCTCTCCGGTCTGGCAGCACTTCAAACGAAGCCCACGATTTTCCGGTGTTAATGGCAGCACACGTAAGGGTATACAGGAGCCATTAGATCTGCCTATATAGTGGACAGGTTCCACGCGGGTTCCGTTCATACTTGGAGCATGATCAGTCGATTCTCTGTACCGGTGGTCCTCTTGGTCCGTCCGGAGCCACTCCGCCATGTAGCAGTGCCGCCACGACACTGCTCCTGACACAGTCGGATGATATATTCAGAACGATCCACGTGGCAGGCTATACGGCAAGCAGACTGCTCTACGGTTTTCAGCCGGGTGATCCGGGTCAAAGTCAGGAAGTTTCGCAAATCGACGTATCTGGCGTACCAGGCATTTTTGTCACTCTGTAATCTTGATTGCTTCGCGGGTGCTCTTCGCTTTCATTTGGCATGAATTACACGCCGGTTTATAAGGCTGCCGTTTCGTGCTTTCAGCGCCACCACAGGGTGTACGGTCATGTGCCCTCACACAAAACGTGGATAATTTTCACACCAGCACGCACTCTAGCTATTTGCAAAGTTTCGCGGTTGTAGCATGTTTTCTTTCATTTGCGAAAATTTTATTGTCCGTGAGTGTATTATGAAAACCTGAGTGTATATTAGTATAAAAATGGCCATCGACTGTTGCCTGTTTCTAAAAACCATACACATGATTATACAAAATTATTTATAAAAATCAAATCATTAATTTTTAGCTAACGCAATTCATATTAATATTTACATCTTTATTTTGTACAACAAATTTTACTATTTCACTGAAAAAAAATTATACAAATTATATGGATAGCTCTTTTTAAAATCGTCTCTGGTGGTAGATCTTTTCTATCCCAAGTATCCTTAACTCCAGTGTTTAGAGGTTACGGAAATTTATTAGAAGACACTTAGTATATGGTTGCAAAATTCTTTCTGTTATAGTACGACAAATGAACAAATTGTTTTAAAAGGAAACAAGACAGAATTCTACCTTTTAAATTATTTTAAGGGATGCAATAAACTCTGGTCTTGTTATCAGCTGTTTCTAAGAGCAAGAGAACATTGAAGGTAAGAAATACTTGTGTAAGGAGACGTAAATTAAAATACCTCCGTAATAATTCTTGCGCAAAAATACCAAACTATTGGAAGTAAATCTATGATAAAAGCTATGTATCAAATGCCACGTACGTATTGTCCATTTTCATATCTCAAATCATTTAACATTTGCGAAGCACTATATATATTAGCAGGATTGGACATCGCAGGCTTTCGATATTCTATTCAGAATGAGTATTTCCTTCTGTTAGGTAATTTAGCCCTCATGATCTATGATGCTGTGTATCATGTGCTCTGGTGATTGCTGCATTTAAAGGATCGTTGTGCGATGCCTTCTATTTTAGAACACGGACCCGGGATAACAGTTCTCTCAGGCTGAATCACAATTTACTTATGAAATTATCATCATCATCATTGTCAACCATTATCAATCCACTGCTGGACGAAGGTCTCCCCAAGTTTCCTCCACAACGGTCTGTCTTGTGCCAGTCTCCTCCATGTCACCCCTGCATACTTTCGAATTTCATCCACCCATCCTCCATGTGGTCTTCTTCTGGGTCTTTTCCTGTCCCTTGGAATCCAATCTAAAATTTCGGCTGTCCATCGATGGTCTGTTCTTCTGGCAGTATGTCCAGCCCATTGCCATTTCAGGGATTTAACTCTGATCATGATGTCTTACACTCTTGTCATTTTTCGGATCCACGAGTTCCTCTTCTTATCTCTCCTGGTTACACCAAGTATGCACCTCTCCATTCTTCTTTGAGTTGTCTGCAGCCTTTGTATGTCTCTTTTAGTTAAGGTCCACGTCTCTGCACCATACGTAAGCACTGGAAGGATGCATTGATCAAACACTTTTCTTTTAAGACACAATGGCATATTGCTCTTGAAAATTATGCTGTTTCTTCCAAAAGCTCTCCAGGCAAGTTTTGTACGCCGATTAATTTCTTCATCAATGTGACCCTCACTTGATATCTGCTGTCCAAGATAAACGTACGTGTATGTTATCTCTAGCTTTTCTAAATCAATCGATAAATCTTCATTTCTTGTAAAAGCATTGAACATCACTTTTGTCTTCTGAAAGTTCATTTTTAATCCCACTTCTTTACTCTTGTCAGCAAGTTCATGGATCATACTCTGCAGCCCTGATGGGCTAGTTACAAAAATGACTACGTCATCAGCAAAACGAAGGTGGGTTAGATAATCTCCATTATTCTTTATCCCCTTGTTTTCCCAGCTCAGCGACTGAAAAACACCCTCCAATGTCGCATTAAAGAGCTTCGGAGATATGGTGTCACCTTGTCTCACTCCCTTTCCAATTTTTACATGTGTTGTATTTTCAAACAGCCGAATCTTTGCACTTGCATTTTCATAGATGTTATTAATAATATTAATGTACGCATCTTCAATACCGCAGGTTTTCAGAGCCATTGTAACTGCTGATGGTTTCACCGGATCAAAGGCTTTTTCATAATCGATAAAAGCCATGCACAATGGAAGTTCATATTCCCTCGCTCTTTCAATTAGTTCTCTCAGCACGTGGATATGATCTATTGTGCTGTAGCCACTCCTGAATCCAGCTTGTTCTCTCTGTTGAGCCATGTCCAGTGTTACCTTCAAGCGGTGTGAAAGAACTTTAGTGAAGATTTTATAAACTACTGATAGGAGGCTGATAGGACTGTAGTTTCCGAGATCCTCAATATCACCTTTCTTATGTAGCAGGATCATTGTAGCGGTGTTCCAATCCTCAGGAATCTTTCCTTCATTAAGGCATCGAGTGAAAATTTGGGCGAGTACTGTTTCGATTTCTCCACTTGCTTCTTGTATGATGTCTACAGTAATTCCATCTTCTCCTGGAGCTTTTCCCAGCTTCATGTTCTTGATAGCATGTGCAACTTCTGCTGGAAGGACTGGAGGAACTCTGGTATTGGTATCTTTCATGATGTCTGGAGTGCATGTATCATCCCTTTCATATAATTTGGAGTAGAAATATTTCACTCTTGTCAAAATTTCGCCTCTATTTCTTGTTACAGAACCATCTTCTTTTCTCAGTGCCATAATCTGTTTTCTTCCCTTACTGAGATGTCCCTTTGCTATCTTTAGGCTTTGGTTGTTTTCAATTGCTTTCCTCACTAGTTCACAGTTGAATTTTCTTACGTCTTCAGTGATACGTTTTCTTACTGTCTTGCATAGCTCTATATATTCCACTTTGGAAGTCACATCTTCTTTAGCTGTCCTCATCTCTCTTCTTTTTTGCATCAACATTTTGGTTTTTCCTGATAATTTATTTACATGCAACTTGTTCTTAGACCCAGCTTATTTTGTTGCTGTTTCCATAAGAGCTTTGGTTACTTTTCTGTTAACTTCAGAGATGTCCACTTCTTCTGATGTTAGGCCTTCTAAAGCAGAGAACCTGTTCTTCAGTTCCAACTTGAAGGTATTATGGTGTTTTTTAAGGTTGGTTATGTCAATAGATTTTGTTTGTCTTATGAGCTTGCCACGTTCAAGTTTAGTGTTGAGGTGCATCTTACATCTCACCAATCTATGGTCACTACCTGTGTTGAACTTGTTTAGCACACTGCAGTCTTCTATGACGAATTTTTTGTTACACATAATAAAATCAATTTCACTTGTCGTCCCAGTTGGATGTCTCCAAGTCCATTTCCTGTGTGGCTTTTTCTTGAAGGAGGAGTTCAAGATGAAAAACCCTTCTGCCTCTGCAAACTCAACGAGAGTATTTCCACGCTGGTTTCTGTGGCCGTGACCGAATTTACCTACTGAAGTTTCATTCTGTTGCCGTTGCCCTATTTTTGCATTGAAATCTCCCATAATTATTTTCAAATGCTGCTTACCTTTATTATTTAGATGACTAATTTCCTCATAAAATTCTTCAATTTCTTCTTCAGGATGACTTGTGGTGGGTGCACAAGTTTGAATAATCTGAGCCTGGTATCTTTTCGAGAGTTGGATAACAAGTCGTGCAGCTCTGTCAGAGGAACTTTCAACTTCTACAACTTTATCCTTCAGTTTCTGGTTTATTATAAATCCAACACCACTAGTTCTGCCAGTATCTGTCCCACGATAGTAGAAGAGATGTCCACTTTTCAGTTCGATGAGATCTTCTCCTTTTCTCCTTACCTCACTTAGCCCCACGATGTCCCACTTGATCCTTTGTAGTTCCTCTTCCAATTCAAGAAGCCTTGAATCAGAAGATAGGGAGCGTCCATTGTACGTAGCCAAGGTCAGCATCAGATGGCAGCCTAGTCCGGTCCTCCGGGGATTCTTAGCACCCTCTGCCTTCATATCGCACTGGCCGCTGCCTTGGCCTGGTACATTCCAGCTGCCGGAGACTGAGGGCCAAGATTTAAGTTGTGGAATCATTTTAGAGGGGTTTGGCCATTACTCACCACGCTGGCCAAGCGGGTTGGTGAGTGTGGGATAGAATTTCCTCTAATCCCGATGGTATAGTTATACCGCTATTGGCGGTCGTCAGAGCCCCTTTAGTCGGAACAGGATGCACCACGAGAAGGCGGGGTTGACATTTGTCACGGAGAGGCTGTGATGTTACGCATCACCTGACCTTACATCCCACTTATGAAATACATACACATAAATTCAAATTTTACTACATAGATTCAGTGTTCGATAAGTAAATATTGTCAGAGGTCAATAAAGCTGGTTCACATTCGTCAGATTCAGACAACTGTCGAAGTAATGACAAAAGGCATACGGAACAGTCTTCTGAGTCCGAAAGAAGCGTGTTAAACTTTTATTTCAAATATTGGGGCATGGCTGTCCTCGTCCAATTGATGTGTTGCAATTATCCATAAATACAATATATGAGAACTTCTCAAAATTTCTAATTACGTTGCCTACTTACGATAGTGCAGAAAATCCTTAGTCGACTGCGATAACCTGCTACATTTAGAACATAGCACTGATGAAATCTGCGAAATTAGTGATTCTGCAGCAGCAATTTTTCCACTGATTTTCCCTCTTCTCCTGCCTGGTCCAAATGCTGTGCTCGAGCAACAAAGCCTAAGGTGTAAAGCGATGGTGGATGAACTTTCTTCCGAAGTTGCCAGGTTCCACCGATCTCGTTGTCGCAAAAACAGAAAACAAAGATACCATTGTCCATTACCTGCCGTGAGCTTTGGGAACCCAGACGAAAAAAACGTCCAAGCGGGATGCGTTTATATCATTAGTACTTCAGCGAGACGGTGGGAAATGTGAAACACCAAACTCATCCTTTTCAGTAGTCATATATGGAACAAAGGCGAATTGTAAGCAGCTTTCTTGACAATGAGATCTACCAGAATCAAATACTTAGTCAACCAAGTGCTGATATTTCTGTTCTTTCAATTGTCGTCGCAAAGCTCATGAATCTTGAAGAGCTGCAATTGCTTGATCAGATACGCATATGAATGACGTGTGATTGCTATGGATGTCCTTAATTTATGACGAATGTTTTCAAGAACGTTCGCGAATGTATCAGCTTAACTTCTGTTTGCAGCAGATTTCACTAGGTATACTGGATTTCTTGTGGATATTAAAAATGAACAACTTGTTGATACTGCAACAAATTTTAATACAATAGGCCAAATCGTTTCGGACTTCCACCTGTACTTATGAAATTGACCCAGCTCTACAGATGCTCCAATATTCACTCAGCGTAATGTTTTTCGTTTTATTGATATTTGTTTAGTATGGTTCGCTTTCAGCATTGAAAACTTCCATCCGGATAATGGGAACCAAGGGAAACAATAGATGACAGATTAGATAATTTTTGTCATGGAATTTGGGTCATCACAGTTCGTTTCACATAGCTTCGAAATATCTTCTGATTGGATGTATTGGTGACATGTCAGGTGTCAAAATGCTCTCATCTTTCAAGATGGATATCCGGCATTGTACATTCAAAATTACAGTCAATTTCTATCTTCAAATACTTTTTCAAAATTATTTTTTTCTGATTCTGATCAAAGCTAATTATCAACTACTGATTAATCCATCAAAAGTCCACAAAACAGCTGTCACATCATCGTTTGAATTATTCGAATATATCAATATATCATTAGACCTTGAAATTTTTAGGCAAGATATATGAGGTTCATCAATACAGTTTCGCAGGCCCAAGATTGCTGTACAGCGTATCTGAATGATATTCGTTATCTTCAAATGCAATTGATGGATATCTACTTCGTGTGCGCACAATAAGTGGAACCCTGTCTGTTTAGAACGTTTTCCTTCGTTGTACAAATATTTTGTAGGAAACAATAAAATAATGCTTATATTTTTGAAGGCGCTGATAACTCTTATCATAATAAGGAATCTCATTCATGACAACACATATGCTTTAGAAATTTTCCTTGAGAAAACACAAATTATAAATTATTTGAAATCTAGATTTGTGCCTTTTTATTTTGCTGTTCCTTTAGTATAGAGATCTTTATACCCATCGACATGAAGAGGAAAATCATACATAACAACATTCTTCAAAGCCTCAGTATAACATTCTTCAAAGTCGATTCTAATTTTCGTACTGAACATTATACTAAATGCATTAACGTAGTAAAATTCGCCCCAAGTAAGACATTTAAAGATAAGGATGATGTCACCAAAACATGCTGATAATTTTCAGTGTCAATTATGCTACATGAAGTCACCAAAACATGCTGATGATTTTCAGTGTCAATTATACTACAAGAGAAAATCAAAGTAGAGAAGATTTGAGCTGCATCATGACAACAAGAAAGTTTAAATTTAAAGAACTTTTATGTTTTATTCGTGCACATTCCTTGGATTTTTACGTCAAAGTATTTTTTTTAATGTTCCGTGAAATATACATTTATTAGTTGGTAAGCGGTATTTTATTCGTAAAATATAGATTATTTAAAAAAAAAATCCCACTAAACTTTGGGCAATTCCTTTGAGGAGAAAGTATTAGAGTGAGCTAACACTCACATCTGTACGAAAATTAGAAGCGATACAGTTAAAATCGAAATGATTGTGGTATAACTTTTCAAAGGATCAGATGTATTTTTTCACTGAGTTAGAAAAATCTCGAACTTCTCCTGCATGATAAGTGCCACATGTCTAACATTGCTCATTTATCTTTTGTCATATAAACACGTAGCCTCCTTTACAACCCGTGGTGACGCCTTAGAAACTGCAACTGCTTGTTCAGATACACATAAGGACACGGATAATTAGATGGGTCACCTATGCCTTTCATCACTGGTAATGTTTTGGTCACGTTCCTAGCTAACAGATACAAATGCAGTTTGTTTCATCAAATGCATGCCGCAGAATGAAGCCACTCGTTCCAGAGTGTTCTGAAGCAGGAAAAGGAGCATGAGCCTAAATGAGAAAACAAGAAGTCATTATACGCAAATGAGCTGATACCAACGGTTATCTCCCGAACTAATGAAGGTACAGAAATCTAATACCACTTGCTTTAAAGCTTAGAAGAAATACTACCTGTAATATATGGTCTGTATGAACCGTGGGCTAACCCAAAGAAGTGAAGGAATGACATTACCCTGAAAGCAGGTAAAATAGTGAGGCAACTGGTGAAAATGTAACTGCTTCTGAACTTATATTTTATGATGTAGTAAGTGTAGTTAGATGGAATATCTAAACACATAGCATAAAAATAAAAACTAGTTTAGTAATTCTCATAGAATCCATTTTCTTAATTTGTATATATACTTTAATCTCTAAACTTTGTAAGATATTAATCTATAAATTTTATGCTAATAATTATGGGCGCATGTCACATAGTATTCCAGCGGATGGGTCGACAAAAAAATGTAAGGGTATGAAAGTCAACAGTTCTTGTATATAGGGCACAGTAGCAGCGAAAACAAACCCAGGTAAGAATTGCAAATATGACCCAATATTACTTAGTTAAATTACTATGTGCTGTTAAAAACGGAATCTTGTTAATATGAGAAAAAATTGTGCATGTACGAGGATACGGACGAAGGTGTCATTGCATTCCGATAAATTGTAGTTGCAACTGGGCATTGAAACTGCGCCTTCCTGGCTCTATCAAACTTATTTATTTGCCGTTTTCCTCTGAATAGGCCTTTGCTCGAAAGAATTCATATCATAAGGCCCGAATTACCTGATGGCATCAGTTTTTTAGATACGTTAATTGGATTTAAGAGATTTATAAAAACTGTTTCACTGGGATAACACAAGGCCCAGTGTCCCTTAGTCACTAGGCTTCCAGTGCGTTCCTGTACCAGGGCAATGAATGATACCATCATGTTTAAACGCAATTATGCGGATTCACGCGTAATTCTTTTCGCGTGAGATATTTCCCGTTAATTAGCGTTATTCCATTACGTGCATAAAAAAACTGGAACTATGGCCTGAGGTACTTTGTACTTCTAAGTAACACAAGAAGTGGAAATGGTTTTGTGCAATTCAAAATCAAATAGATTTTCATCAATCTTGATTTTGCATGTTTTCAACGACATTGTGTGTTGTATTTCGGTTGTCCTCTTCGGTTGAGTAACTTTCGCGATGTATAATCGGATGCTACAGAATTCAAAATATACTTTTGAATAGCTAACTGAAAAAACATCTTTTCCTGTTACCGTTTTTGTTTTTACCACGAACAAGATTTTGACAGATATTTATCTTCAAAAAGCGAAAAAATTTTACGTACTGGCTGTAATCTTATATGAAAAGTTTTCTCTTTCAAGATTAATATAGTTACGTTTTGAAAAGGTGGTTGCTGTCCGATAAAAGTATGGGCAAAAACCAAGATACTTATAAACTTTAGATTTTTAATAAAGCGTATTTTTTTCAAACGGGTGGAAAAGAAAAATAAATTTTATAGTATATTTGCTGCAATTCCTGTTACAAAAGTGACTTATTTATTTGTTTGGCTTTAACTGTCTTCAAGTACTTATTCGCAAAAGCTCATAAGTTCAACTTCAAACGTTATAAAGGTTTCTAGATATCCCAGTTCTTAAACTCCCGTCATAATCGTTTGACGTCCGATGCCATTTCATGAGAATTGCGAATCCAGTTCATAACGTTTTGATTCTTGCGATTTTGCCACTAAAATAGCAAAAGTCAGCAACGTCTCTAAAAATTTCCTATCTTTTTTTCTGAAGATATCCGTCAGCACGTACTACATTGTAAGCACTGTTTCAGGTCAGAACTATGAAAAAAAATGATATCTTTTCTGAGCATCTGTTTTACAGCATCTCCAATTTGAAAAATTATGCTTCTGAAGAACAATTTTTGATAAAATTTAGATGAACCGGCAGTACCCTGGTTACAAACGTCGGATTTACAATATGTAAAACGAGTAGTCACTAATCAACAAACCTAAAACATGTGATATCAATATTTCGAGTTACGTACAGTGGTTTGTAATTGCTAGAGCTAGGATTTTTATGATTTTGCCTTTTTTTTTTATTGCAATACTAAAACATTTTTCAGGTGCATGCAAATATCTTTTGTACAAAATTAAGCTGATTTATGTAGATTTTTAAAGGGTATTTTAACGTTATTTTGATGGGTATGGCATTTTGTCAAGTTTTTCGGTCATTTTAAGTCAGTTTTCAGTCATTATTTTGCACATTCCGGCATTTTTGGAAGAATTTCCCTGAATCCCAGAAGTAAGACTACGAAAACAAGGAGGGCTAAGGGCAGTGTTTGGGTTCAAAACATCTGTGCATGCGTCGTAGCAAACGCCAACGGTAAAAACTTTTCCTCCCCTAATATTTATTTTTTCTCCTGCATAGACTATCTGGAGAGGAGTTAATGTCTGATATCTGACTACAGGTTAGCTACAATGAAATTGGTATATAGAATTTATATACGATTATTTCCTAGATAAATAAGTGTCTGCTATTATGCTTCCAGTTAAAGTCAAATATATAAATATTTAATTACGTAATAAATCTGTTCCAAAATACAAATTAATATCATTTTAAATCTCAGTGCAGCAGTACGTTGGAGTCATAATTTTTAACACATATTTTAAATTTAATCGAATGATATTTGAGACCTATGGACCTACATTGATGTATCCAGTCATATGCTAAAAAGGTTAACGTGAAGTTTATGGTGCAAAATTTTGTAAAGAAAATTTTCAAATAATGTCACGTACATACGTTTTGAAATCAAAATTGATGTAAAAAAAAATCATTGATAGAGTCATTTTGGAAAATTTTTACGTATAATTTACCTGTCTGCGTGGTACGCGGAAATCCAGTCAGCGGCGAAGATGACGCTGTGACTGCAGCTATAACATCAGCCACGGCTACCGTAGTCTCAGCGGAAGTATCCCGGCAAAACCAAATGCGCCACACGTGTAGCGCGACGGCCAGCATGACTAACTGTGGTGAGCTCGGAAGGATACTTTGCCGTGACACACATGCAGCAAGTAGTACAGGAAGTCTTCGCTTCCGCAAGCAATGGAAAAGCTTCATTTTTTACTTTATAATATTTGCGAATCTCCAGTGGTTTATTTTAGGAATTAGTAAATCGGTGAGACACATCGAAGTTTGTATATTATCGGTGGAAACTTCAATGTTCCTCATATTTTATGTCTGCGCCAGTGGCGTCTGAATGGGTGGGCCACCAGGCACCCGAACCAAACGGGAGACCCAAATTGGTGGCAAAGTTTATTTATATCCATTTATCTTATTCCGAAGTTTGTAGATTAAAAATAAAGCAGTACCTAACAAGAACGGTCAGGAATCGAAATTCCAGTTTTTCCGATAAAAATCTGTAAATTAAGATTATAACCATATGTTCCTAACATGAACATATCAAGGGCGTATTTAGATAGGAGCCAAGGTGAAAAACTTTCAGGGCATTGTTCCCGACTCACGGAATTATTTTAAGTTTTTGGTTAAAATGTGACTTTCATTAAAAAATACTTTAATTTAATAAAAATGCGTCAACTTTCATTAGTACAAAATTCTTTAAAAAATTAAAAACTTCGAGTTTTCGTTGAACCCCCACCCCACCTCTGAAAATAATTCTACGCACGCTCCTGGAACATACCATTGTATTATGATATGTTCATATTCTTAATTTATAAATTTTGCGTTTTACTTTGATGCTTTATTACTGAGCACTGACTCTTAGCTTTATAAAAATTTTCTGTTGATTTGATTTCAATATAACGCTGTTATTGCTCGCGAAAATGTTAACTTTAATTTCAGTTCGAAAGTGCCGTGTTAAATTTAAATTTCTTGCTTATTTCTTTTTTTGAGTTTACTTTTATTAACGGAATTTCGTTGTATAAAGCAAATGTTTCTCTTATCGCCAAACTTTGGAAATTTAAAGTTAGTGTGAAAAGAGGGACCCCAAGATGAGAAGGTCCCATGAATGTAATATGCCCCTGGTCATCAGACATCTTTTGCTTCTTATTTTTAAATATTTGTAATCTTTTTACCTTCAGGCATTTTTGGCTTTAGATTTCCTAGTTATAATGAACAAATGATTATTTCATACAGAAGTACTAAATGATGTAAATCTGTACAATCTGTTAAGACTCCTCTTGTTTCTGCATTGCGAAATATATTTGTTCGGTGCATGGGTGTATTTACAGGGGTAAATCGTTTCGTTTCTTTTTTTTTTTTTGTTTTTTTGTTAAAATGCGAAGTGCATTAGGAAAAATCCTTTAATTTAGTAAAAATGCTTCAACTTACTATAGAAAATATTGCTTTAATTTTTTCTTCTTCTTTTTCATTAATTTTTGTTTTGTTCTAATGGATTTAAAACAATTTCATCTACGCTCGTCCGAAACAAATTTCTATATACGCCACTGGTTCTGTTAATCATTGTTTAGAAAATGGTTGTAAGATGAGGGTTTTCTTCTTTTTTAGCTGAAACCAAAAGCAGGCGGGACTCTTTTATTCATCTGTGAGAAATGGCCAGCTTTCTCATATTCTTTTTGTCTGGATTTTTTTGTAACGAACGAATAATTACATTATTTTGGTGAGCTATTTTCCTAAAATGGAAAGTTTCCTTTGTTCTATATGTTAGGAGTTTTCACTGAAATGGCATAGCAAAATTTTCTATACTTGTGCGAGAAAAGCGCCGTTGGACTAAACATGCTCTTATAATTAAATCAAGCTAAAGCTATTAACAGTTACATGTACGTAGTCGAGTTTAAACCCAGGGACATTGGTATGCACTGCACGTCATTTGTATTCTTGAATGATATGCATATTATTTCTCACCACCTCCTATAGGGGTGTATGTAGAGTTTTTTCGTGAGGCCGACAAAAAAAGAAGTTTTGAAATCCACCACGACAACTGAAAATTAGAAAACAAATTTGAAGCATATTTTTCCAATGTAAGTTAAAGCAGTTTTATTAAAACAAAGCTTCTTTTTTTCTCATATAAGTTCCATTGGAACAATAGAGAATCAAAACTAAACACTGCTGGGGGGGGGTTTCCAAATTATCGGGTAACAACACCGCATTTTCAGCTACCGCTCTGAAAATGAGAGGCACAATTTTGAAATTATTGAGAATGGTGATGTCCATTTTAAACATTTTTCACATTTAAATTGTCATTAAAATCTGTTTATCACTAATTTCGTATAGTTACAATGCCTATTTTCCCAGTCCTCTTCCACTTAGAATCTAACAATTTTTTTCTTGAGGAAACGAATGATTTATTCCTCTGTAGATAGCTGGGTATTCTTGTGGACCTGAAGACTAAAATTCCCGGCCTCGTTTAGTCGCCCCAATCCGCAGCTGACTGCTTCCACTCTATTTTTCAACTTCAATAATAAAAAACTGCCAGAATTCTTGGTGGCATTGCCAAAAATTAAGTCCCATTTTTTTTAAATATTAGATGTAGATTTGATAGGAGGTATATATCCATTATTTATGTTTGGCGATGAGGTGCAGTGAGTATGGGGACCCAGCTGAGTCTTCGGCTACGCAGGTCCATGCGCAAAAGCCTGCGATTAACTTTGTGCTGTGACACATTGCCCTAATCACCACTGTTGTTGTTGCTGCTGGTTTTGCACTGTGGCCCTTCTGTCCCTGAGGACAATGCGCGATTGTATCCGCTTCCCGCTGGCATCAATGAGCTGAAGACGATACACGGCTGGACGACCGTTCCTCATTTGGCCATCTGTGCACCACTTTTAAGACGTACTCCCTTCAGCGGCACGTAAACAACCCACAAGCCGCGCCGTTTCCGATATCATAGTTCCTAGGTGCCGTGCCATCGCAATTTGTCCTTTATTAAACTCCGAAAACTCAGCAGCTTTTCCCATGCTGAAACCGATCCCTGTTTGTATATATACTGTTGTCTGAACTTCACCTGCCTAACGTTCGGTCTAGAGGCGCGCTCATTTCTCTAGCTTGGGGGTGGTCATATTTTAATGGCTCATGCCTCATCGATGCGTATTTCTGTCAATATATCTGCTGGTAAAAGTAAGATTTGAAAAATTCCTTTGTAGGATAGCGTTTCCGGCATAAAATGTTTCTCCTATAATTTTTAAATCTTTCGTAGCACACAAGTCGGCCACCAGAGGGCACGATACCATTTAGATGTACTATAAAACTCCTCATATGTTAACCTAAAGCGTTCGACAAGGTAAATGGCATCCGGTGTTGCATTTTATTTTTTAAATCGCTCTTTAAGAGCAGAGATATGGAGAAAAGCATATCAGACTTTGCGCTTCCTTGCGGCGAAATCGTGCATTATTTTGGGGAAAAATGTACACACATAGCTCGCAAAGTTAGTAGTATCTGATCGAAAATGATTTTCAATCGGGCTTTTAGTCCCGCAGATATTTCTGTAAAGGGGAATTTAAACTTCGGCTTCTAGCAGCAGACTTGTGCGTGAAGAAAAATTTTAAAATATATGACAAACATTTTGTACCAAAAACGCTCTCCAACAAAGGAAAACATTTTCATATCGAACTCTTAGAAGCAGAGATATCGATAAAAACAGTATATATGTCTACGACCCTGGCTGAGAAATCATGCATTGTTTTAAGAAAAAAGTATTCTGAATAGGTTTTCCGAGTTGAGCGGTTTCGGTCGACGAAATATTCTTTTCCTCGAGTTTTCACAAGCACCGATCTTGGTGCAAATGCATCAGCAGAAATAAACCCTTACGTCACCTGGTGGCCAAACCATTCTTTACTAAATATTAGAAAATGTATGAAAACATTTTCCAACAGGAATGATATCCGGCGCAGGAATATTTTTTTTCAAATCGTAGTTTTAGTAGAAGAAATCTCGAGAGAAACGCAATTTACTTTTACGCGCCCTAGCGGAAAATCTATAAGTAACTTTAAAAACTGACTGTACCTGGAGTGGTTTTATATAAATGGAATCGAAAGGTAAAAAAAAATTTTCAATCGGATATTTAGCTGCAGGTATGTGGAATAAAATGTATTTTGCATTCGATATCATCTGCTATTACGACCCCTAGCGACGAAATTGTGCATCGCAAAAAAAAAAAGAATAAAGACACGAAATATAATAAAGCAAAAAATAAATAAAAAAGTTATATAAATATAATTTACGAAAAAAAGAAACGAGATGACGAAATATAATTAAATCGGCGCTTACATCATGTACAGCGAGGAGGAGGGTTATTTGTAGTAGAGTTATATGGAAACAAGCAAAAGCTGTTTATTCTCACACCTGTGGAGAAACTGCAAGTGCAAAAATATGTGATGTACGAAACGTTTTGAAAATAAGAATATACAAATATAACATTCGATTTAAAAATTAACATCAGCATGAAACTGTTGTGCATACCTGAGTTTTTGAAAATAAGAATATGCAAATGTAGTATTCGAATGAAGATTTAACATCAATATGAAACTGAAGTGCAGAGATAGGTCATAAATATTTGTTTTCACATTCAGAAAAATAAATAAAGAACAATCAAGACAGTTTACGTCTTCTGAACGTTTTCTTCGCTATTTGGCTTTTTCAATTGATCAATGAAATAAATGCTGTTACTGTTTCTTCAAAGCTGCATAAGATCAATCGAAAGCCTTCTTCAATTGATGCAGCTTTGAAGGAACAGTAATAGCATTTATTTTATTGCATATTAATGAGATATATCATTGTCATCGGATTAAATGGCAAACCCATGCTTTAGCCTTGGAAGTTGCTATGACTAAATGCATATGAAGGAGCAGGCATCAAACTCATACGTAGTATATCGTACTAAACTTATTGTTCTTCAATTGGAATATTTTTACATCACATGTACAACACATATCATATCCGCTATCTATACAGGATGGTGCAAAATTTCATGTTGAAGAGCCACAAGATCCTTACATCTTGGAATTATGTATTAATATCTGCTGTTATTGTTCCATCATCACACGTTTCACACGCATTTTAAACGCCCACGCAAATTTGTTAGCTATTAGTAGCGTCAGCTCAGCGCGGCCCAATGAGATGAGGAGTTAGAGGGACACAAGGCTTGGCTCAAGATTATAGCCCATGTTTTGATGTTTTGCTAATACACTGAAGGAACCGAAATTTGGAAAAACAATTTGTAAAACCTTTCTTCAACTTAGCGGTGATACTCACCAATTTAATATCTGGGAACATAATATTTGTCAACACGCTCAATGTATTTGTCGAAATCTTAATGTTTTTCGATACGTCGGCGTAAACTTCGATATTTTTCTAATATACGGAAGAATCCGCCTTTTCTATCTGCAGCAGTGAATGGGCAGTCGATTTGTAAAATATGTGTTCAAAGTAACAGTTACATTTACCAGCTCAGCATCTATTAACGTCATGTTTGTTCAAATGTCCGATGTTTCGGTGTTAACCTAAATATTTTGCTGATAAGCCTGAGATTTCACACTTTTCCATCTGCAGTAGTGAATCGGCATTTCGATGGGAAAAATCTTTGTTTAATAAAATGGTGATTTCTCACCATTTCATTACCCAGTTACTAATGACATTTCTTAAAACTCTCGATGTTTTTCAATGTAACAGTGGCAACATCGATGTATTGGTGGACAACTCGATGTTTTTTCGATGCAACGGATCACTTACCATCGAGGGATGTACTTCGTTTTCGACAACGAAGTATCAACTAAAACAGCGAAATGAAAGGTGATACTTCTTTCCCTGAATATAATGGAAATAAATTCATTCAATTTTCGTAGAAAATATTTTTTTCCACTTTTAAAGAACGGTCAAGAACACTCGATGGTATCTTCCATGTATCAGTTTCTGCAACACCGAGGCTACAACTTCGATGTTCAAAAATACTGTGGTTTTTTGCCCAACCCTACTGCAGATAAATTCCGGTGAGGATCGCAGAAGCCACTGTATCAGTCTTCTCCGGAGGCGAGCGCGACAGGGATTATCACATAGAATAATATCCCGAACTCAAGTAATATACTCTGAGCCATTAAAATAAAGGAACGACTTCTAAGTTTTAACTCTAAAGAAATGCACACAACCTCAGCCATTCAGCATTCACCTACTTTAAGGCTGAAATGATCATTTACTCTATTTGGCTTTAAATAGTTTAAATTGGAAATGAATATAAATATATTTTATTTTACAAGTAATACATTTAAAGCTACTGTACCTCCAAAGTGTTTTATGTTATCATATATTGTTATTTATTCCGTATTTTGTTAATGTAATTTTACATCACAGCTGTACTCTAAGAAAACACTTTTGGAAAACATCAGCCTCAAGACGCTTCTCTATATCTAAAATATCATATTGGTTTTCGGCTTTTTAGATGAATTTGCTGCTGCATCAATTTAAAATTCATGTCACACAAAAATCTAAAAAAAAAAAGATATATCCTATTTATACACAGAAACGTAAATAGGCTGAGAGCAGGCGGGTGGATGTTCCGAGCGTAATTCAAGAGAAGGCTCAAAAATCCCTACCAACAAACTGATTAAAACCTGCACCATTTTCAAGAGTCGTTTTTTAGCGCCATGTTTTGTCATTTGTACATTTACAAAATTTGCTTTTAATAAATTTCCGCTGGTTTGGTAGTTTTGGTAGGTTAAAATTACCATTTTTCCTCAAAATGATCAAGGGAAGTCAGTTTCTCACATTCAGAGATGTTGGCATGGTTTTATGTATATTGCACGATAAGGACTGCAGTTGATGTTGTGGAAGATATTTTGCAAGCTATTCGATCATTAAGGCGCCTGTGCCTAACGATTGCTACTAGCATTCGGCCAGTTTGATGTGGTACTGGTGGGTAGAACCCCGAAGCAAATGAGATGCATAGAGTTTGATTGTGCCACCCTCATTGATGTGATGTTAATTTTGTTTTATTGAGTCAGAGAGGTATATTTATATGGATAATTGTGTGTTCGTGGTTATGTAACACAGAAAAACAGATGGGAGCGCAATACTTTGCGTTTGCCCCATAAGCAGAAATACCTAGTTACAATTTTGTTTCTATCACTCGATAAGCTCATTTGAAAACTTTGTGTTTTATTATGAAACACATCAGGACTTACACAGCGACCGTACTTGAAAAATACTAGGTACTACAGAATATGCAAGAAACGACCTGAAAATGTAAATAATTTATTCGAAGGGACTTTACGAAATATTAAGTGAAGTTACAAATTAACATTTTTGTATCTTAGTAAGAGGCTCAGTATATTGTTGCATATTTAAGCATACCCAAAGGCTAAAAGAAATAAAATAAGGCAGTTTATGAGATAAAAAATTAAAAATCAAATTTTGCGAATAACAGTAAGTCTCTCAAATATATTACTGTAGGTTTCAATGACTCATGGATATTCCATTTGCGTCATTAAACAAAATTTTCGAATCATAGCCGACACTGAAAATCCTGAGGTTTGAAAAGTACGTCCCCTGTATGATTTCCAACACGGAAGAAAGAGTTTAAATTTTCACAAAAATATATATGGTCGTAAGAGAGTGATGTTACCCCCCGAGTGGGTAAAGTTCGCATTATCGTGTGTTTATGATAAATGGAAAGGCTATGAAAATCTGAATAAAATATCACTTGTTCTACACTATCATTAGCACAGCCGTATCTAGAAATCGTTTTACACTCCCACTGGTGATCGAAATGTTACTTAGTTAGGATCATAAATTCATAAATTCCAGGGAAAATTATCACAGCCAAATAATTCCGAGCCAATATTTATTTTTCGAATGAAACTGTTAGAACTAGATTTATGGAGAAACGGGTGGTATAGTTTCTCGTGTTTATCGGAAATGAGACCAACATTCAAAGAAAAAACGTGTGCAAAATGAACTTTTTTATGAACGGTCAAACAAAGTGTTTCAACAAGACACCTTATCAATGAGATATTAACTTTTAAAAGTCACTGTTGGCTGACGCCTGTTCTACCAGAATGAAATACGGAAAAGAAGCCAATGTGTAAAATTAAATTTATCTCATGCACAATGTCATGGAACAATAAACTTTTTCGCATGACCTTAAAAAGCTCAAAAAATGTAGATGAAATTAATATTTTCAGTTTTCTATAGCGAATACAATGTGCACTGTTTTAGGAGCATTGTTTTTAAGGTTCAACCGCAGGGAATTTTTTTAAGACCTAAGCGTTTTTTAATTCAAAATGGTGCATATTGATCGAAATAACATTATTAGCTTGATATATATATTGAATATATTTAAGATGCTCATTAAAATAAAAGTATTTCCTGACAGTAAATTTTAAATCTTTTTGTTCCTCTTTTATTGAAATTTGTTGAAACAAAGTTACCCAGAATTTTCTAAAGCACAGTACTACTCAGATTCGTATCCTATCTGTATAGTTATCGGTATGAATGATATGTGAAAACATGATAGATTAGTGTACCGCCGACAATATCCTACAAGCTTATGATTTCAGCATCTAACACTCGACTAATCTCTTAAGTTTCTGGATCCACTTATAGGGGCTCATACTCAAGTTAAGAGAGATTTTGGCGTCTTGAGGGCGCAAACTAATAGGCTGAAATAAAAAAAAATGATTTTGCAGCCAAGATTCTACAATGTTTATTCCGACGGAATTGAAGTCTTTACTCAGAACTGTGTTTTGAGGTGTTGATTCCCATCATCATATACTTCTTTCCGGGCACTCAATCAATCCGTCGGAAGAAACATAACAAATCCAAGTAATCGACTGATTTATTCTGCCAGATAGACACTTTTCCATTTGTGTGGAAAGAAAACTTTTTGCTATAAAAATGTCTCGGACTACGGACGCAACATTATAAAGGTCCTTTTCAGGGCCAGCTAAAATATTATTCTGGATGCATGAAACAATATTATTACACAACCAGGTGCTGCATTTTTCAGTGTGGCCGAAGAATGGCAGCACGTTAGCTCTAACGCAAGAATTGCAGGGTGCGGGCTATGTTTAGAAGTACGATTTTCTATTTTGTTATTCCACCCCGCCGCGCAATGGGAGTGCGACCGTGAAAAGGGTATAACAAGAGAGAATTGTTATAAAACCCAAGTAAAAGTCTTATTTTAAAGAGAAAAGAAATATATTTCCATCAAACATAAACCTGATTACAATTGAAGGAGCATTTCAAAAATTTAAAGTAAGAATGACCTTATTTCTTTCGTTCAATCATTTTCATTATATTTATCTATTCATAAAAATCTGTAGTAAAACCCCCACCCCGGTGACGTAGTGGTTTGAGCGATGGTATCTGATCATTTGTCCGAAAGGTGTCTGCGTTCGAATCCCGGTGTAGCATGGATGTTGTGTTTGTCTTACGGCAATGGCTCTCTCCAAACCCTGGAATCAGTGACCCTAAATTAGAGACGGGTGACTGCTTATAGCCCATTGCGTTGTTTCCGGTGCTCGTTAAACCTCCAATTAAAAAAAAAATAAAAACTTACCAAGCAGATGAAAAACGATGTCGGCAAATTTTGTTTTCGAAAGTGTGACATCAGTTTCCTTAACGCAAGCAAGTTTAGAAAGTCAGTTCAACTGCATGTTAAACATCATGCAACCAAAGGAAGAACGCTGTTTGACTTCTCGGAAGTCCCTCATTAAACAACCAGCTCACTCGCGTTCCTTTTTATATTTTCGTATTTTGTTGTGGAAATACTTATTTTCCATGCTGGCCAAGGAGATTCACCATGGAAAATGTAAACAAACCACATACACGTAGAACTTGGAAAGTAGATCCTGAAATTTGTAAGGTTGTACTTACTTTCCGGTAAGAGAATATTCTGGGTGCGTTCCGAACTTTTAGAATTTCATGAGTTTGTCCTTCCAGCAAGTACTTGTATTTTTTTCTCGCTTTGTCCACTTTAACTGCATTTACAGAAACGAACTACTGCGATTACTTCCAGAAACGTCATGACTACCGCTGGCAAACTCAAGAAACCCAATTAATTTTTAAAATGTACCGTGTAAGATTTTCCGCTTTCCTTGTTTGATTGTCAAGCCCGATACACCGGTTGGCGGCGAGTAACGTGGTTCGAAAGGAAAAATAGCATTTTCTACTAAGTAAAGAGCTTCGAACAATTTCTGATGTGATTGCTGGAAACCAAAAACCTTCTACGCGGTTCTTTATTTGAAGCAAAGTATAGGAGGTTTTCTCTTTCAGAACTGGTCATGTAAGTGAAAAGTTCCCGCCTCTAAAGAAGGAATCACAGTGTCTTCATAAACGAAATTCCAGTTCAAAGTGCACAACATTAACGTGGCTATTTTCTTCCAATATAAGTCGTAGAACGTAAAATTATGATGCACAGGATGTTCCGCATTTCGAGGCTGCAATAACTTAAGAAAATAGTTAAGTTAATGTCAGCAACGAACACATGTTACACTCATTCTAACTCGAAATGAAAACGGGTATTGAAAAATTACAATGCTGTATGAAAAGGAAGTGCTCCACATCATTTCGGAAACTAAAAGGAAATTACTAATGTTTTTGTAATTATACAGAAATAATAGCTCTAGGAATTCACACGTGTCAAACATTTTCTAACTCAAAAGACAAAACGGTGATTTAAAAGTAACGATAAGCTTTGTAAAAAAACTGAGCTACAACATTTAGGTGAAAAAATAAAGATACAACTCTGGTATAATTCACTGCAACACTTTTTCTTTGTATTCAAATTTGCATGCATGCGTATGCTGTGCATCATGACGTTGCTGTATCATCATAAAGTATTGCGTCGAACAAGACACTGGCGATTGGTTATCCAGAGGACAACGCCAATTGGTGGAAGCTGTTTCTCACGTGACTCCTTCTGTCCAATAACGTGGCATATTTGAAGTCTTCCCTGTTTGATACGAGCTCATAGCCAATTTCAGAGGGCTTCTGATAATTCTTCTATGATTTTAGAAACAAATGATTTTCTCCTATGATTTTAGAAACAAATGATTTTCTCCTGTGATTTTAGATACAAATGATTTTCTCCAATGATTATGAACAAATGATTTTCTCCAATGATTATGAACAAATGATTTTAGAAACATATCTGGCTTCAGGCGAAGCAACCTAGCTTATATATTACCTGGAAAGAAATAGCAAACCTCGAATTTTTAAGGAATGATCTTTCCATTACAAAAGTTTTTACGTGCTTCTCTTGTTTTGCTGCGCCATATATGCGTACGGTCTGTTTACAAGCAATATCACACAAGTTAGTAAAATCCTGCATTGCATTGATTATGATACACTTTCCATGATACCAGAAATCATTACTCAAGTTTGGGGGATAATGGCTGTGGAATAACTCTCGCTCCTGTGCAATGAATTTTCACCCCATTTCGATGATATTAAACACAATAGATTCAGTATACCCCCGGAACAAGGCACTAATATTTTGTCGCAATAGAAGCATGCATAATCAAGTTACAAGTATAAAGGCTGCGGAATAAATTTCGTTCCTTTATCCAGATCTTTGACCCCCATTACGACGATATTCAACAGTACCAGTTCGGTATACCTCCGGAGCAACATGATAAAGTTTTGTCGCAATCGAAGCATTTTACGTAAGTTATGACGTGTAAGGGAGATCGAATGGATCCTGCTCCTATGTCCTAACCTTCGACCTCATTTCACCCATACTCAATAGGGTTCGTTCCCAGGTTGTCCCCTACCACACACTGATAGGGGACAACCTGGGAACGAACCCAAACTGGAAACGAACCATTATTACGCGAGTTGTCGTTCGGACGAGCAGATGGACAAAGCTGGAGCATTTACGCTTCTTCAACCAACGGTTGGAAACGTAAAGAGCAAAGAAAATAGATCCTTATGATCTACATTCGAATAACTGTACAAACAAAAATAATAATTTCAAATCTGTAACAATACGAATTTGTTTTAAGCATAGAACTCCAGAAAATTGCCTAATAAATAAATACGTAATTATTGATAAAAAGTTCGCTTAATTGAACTTTACCCAGGAGCAAATACCTGCTTAAAGGAATTGGACACAATACTTATTTCGCAGAACTCAAGGCAACCACGAAAATCACTAGCAATCTGTTCGTAACAAAATACATTTAAAAAACGTTTCATCCACTCTGTGTATCGAATAACAGCTCCTCAAAAGCACTTACATTTTTGCACACACTAGAGATGTGTCGTTTGCGAACGATTCGTTTAAAAAGAATAAATGATCAACTGAATCGTTGTCGAACGAATCTTTCTTGAAAAGAATCGATTCAGAAAAAGAACCGAATACCTGAATAAATCAGTCAGAACTACTCAAAACCATTGACTTTGGAACTACTTTTCACTGGACACCAAAATTATACCACTGTACCAATGTGAGGTTCTAGTCGTAAAATTTTACTTTATTCAGAAGGGTACAAATACATTAAATTTCGTGAACGTTTTGAAACGAACTTACAAGGAAACGAGGTGAATAAAATTTCCATAGGAATTAAGCACAACTTTATACACTGCTGGACAATTGCTAAGGACGGATCATAAACGGCTATATAGCGCATAAAAGGTAAGTGTGGTTGGATGCCAAGTGAAATAAAATAATATTAGAATGCCAGGACATTACAAGAAAGACAATTTATTGTGCTCTAAAATTCAGAAGGCTTTAAGAACGTGTTCAAGGGACAAACAGGCCATTTTGTGTAGAATACGTAATCGTGAAAAAAATGCAATTACTGTCCGCATGCGTTCCGGCGTAAGATGTCAGTACGGGATATAACCACCATGGAGGGCGATGCAAGATTCCACACGTCGTGTCATGCTTTGCACAACATTATTAAGCAGCTGTTGGGGTAATTTATCCCATTCCTCTGTCAGTGCACGGATGAGGGTGTCCTTGTTTATTGGAGGGCATTGGCGACCAGCAAGACTCCTCCCCAAAGCATCCCACACATTTTTAATGGGATTCAGATCTGGAGAACGTGCTGGCCATACGAGGCGTTGAATATATTCTTGCTCTCAAGACACTCCTGGACAGCGACTGTTCGATGACATGTTGCGTTGTCGTCCATGAAAATGAATCTATCACCGACAGCACCACGGAACATGCGAACATGAGGTAGCAGAACATCATTAATGTATCGTTGGCCAGTCATAGTCCCAGTTGGAAGCACATAGAGGGACGTACGGCCATTGATCATGATGCCAGCTCATACCATGACATTACATGTCGGATATCGGTCCCTTTCCTGTATGTTTGCTGGACATGATGCAGTACCACTATCACGCCAGATCAGTTGTCGTCGACAATCAGACGATAGACTATATCTACTCTCATCTAAGAAGAGGACAGCAGACCAGTCGTTATCAGTCCAATTGCGATGTTGAAGGCACCATTGCAAACGGGCGGTACGGTGACGTCTGGACAATGGGATGCACACAACAGGACGGCGGGTGTATAGTCCTCCTTCGTGCAAACTTCTGGCGACAGTTTTTCGTGAGATTCGCTTGCCAGTAGCAGCCATAAACTGATTTGCTACCTCACTAACTGTGCTGCGCCGATGTCTTTTTGTTGATAGCACTATGCACCGATATTCTGCAGGTGTCGTACTGCGAACACGACCTCCCCGTGACGTTTGCTACACTTTCCATTTATTTGAAATGATTTCCAAAGCCTTGAAACAACACTGTGGCTGACATCGAACTCCCTGGCAACATCTGTTATTTTTCGCCCTTCTTCAATCTTGCCAATAATACGGCCACGCGTAAAATCATCTAGGTGATGTCGGGAAGACACATTGAAAACTGCAAGTTCGTCAATTGATTCTTTCCCTTTCAACTTTGCGTTTGAACGACAACGGTCAATACGCGTCAAATCCTTTTTATCTCTTATCAGCGCTATGACGTCACGAAGAAGTTCGGCAATCCAAAATTTGCATACGCACAACACGTCTTACTGTATCCCGCACTTATGCTAATTTCCACATTTTCCTGCCTTCCATTTTATGGTTGCTATTGTCATCCGTCCTTAGCAATTGTCCGGCAGTGTACTTAAAAACCGTCCAATAAACCGGAACCTCTCAAAGAACAAAAGTATCCGACTCAGAACAGTTTGGCTAGATAGAAATTATTCTGTAAACCAGAAGAATCACTGACCGAAAAGAACCAAAGAATACGAATCAGAATAGGTTCTAATACAGAAATAGTTCTCAAAACCGGAAGAATG
The DNA here is from genome assembly GCA_039090855.1 of Macrothele yani. Lineage (NCBI taxonomy): Eukaryota > Metazoa > Arthropoda > Arachnida > Araneae > Macrothelidae > Macrothele > Macrothele yani. Next base: position 141,200,370 of record CM077034.1, read on the forward strand.
AGTGTACAATGTAATTGGCCAAAGCAGATTAATTCATGAGCATAGCAGAAAAATACTCTACCAAATTACATTGCCGAAGACGAACGGATTTCTTCCAAATTATATCATGCTAAAGGAATGACTTGTTAACAAACCTAGCCCAATTATAGCTCTCTATCTATGCAATTTGTGATCCATAAAAGAAATATTGCATATAATACCAGATCTCTCCATTCTTTGTGACAAACGACGAGGTACAACTGTCCTCAACGAATCTACCATGTATCTTTATATTACATGGCATGTGCTAATTTCAAAGCTAGGAACGAAAACGAGAAATACAAGAAAATAACTGCATTTTATTATTTATTCAGCACTCATCGGTAAGACTAGTACAGAATTCAACAAATTTGGTATGAAAAAATTCCAGTAAAAAAGTTCCCTTACTTTTTTTACTATACCAAATGTTTCCACTTTATAGCCGGTGACTTCTAATGTTGCATCTACATACTACACATGTATCCTAATAAAGCACTATTCTTAAATTTTAGCCTGGAATTTTACAGTGTGTTACTTAGTTTTCAGCAGAAAAATACAGTTATGTCAGAATGCTATTTTTCAACTTGTTTTTTTTTTAAACGGAGTTCATTAACTTCATCACTTGTTAATGTTTTATACTGAACTGCAGGGAGCTTCGAACTTAAAGAGTTTTACAGAGGTAAACTACAAAACAGAAAGTAACAGAGAGACCAATCTCATATATTTTAATGTAACTGATATAATCCTTCATAAAATAAAGGACAAATTTGCATGTGATTTAAGTAGAAGCCGTAAAAATGCGATATACTCCATCTCACTTGAAAATCTTTAGAGTGTTGACTACCCTGGATGGCGTGCCACCATTGTGAACCACTAAGGGCGGTTCGAACAGGGGCGTTAAAGTTCTCCAAGTTCATGGAGATGCCGAGTTGATCAACTGAAGAACTGTGTCTCACCCACAATTTTTGTGTTTTGAATGGGACATTATATGTGGGAGAATAACAAATATGCCAATGTTGACATTCAAGATGATGAGGTGTTATGATTAGAGATGAGTAAAAGTCTAGTAATCACTACAACAATCCGAACATCACAATATATTACTGGTAACGTTTATCTCAAAATGGATCCGTGTTTTTGGTGTTGTCCTCAGGATCAACGCATTGGACTTAATCTTAATATGTCCTGTGCGTTGATCCTGAGAACTGTACAATATAGCACACACAAAAAAAAGTTGGGGTTATGCGTTAAAAAAAGACCAACATTTTCGCACCTATCACCACCTGGCTTAAATCCGTCTCTGAAAATAGAGATGTGTCTGTATAAATTTGGAAGATGTGAATCCCTTTATTTGTGTAAATATGGCATGGATGTTAAGCCAGAAAATATCTGAACACTTGAAAACTTCGTCGTCCTGAAGCGGTAATTGAATTCGCGTCTCCCGGATAGCGCACGAGTAGGCTAACCACTAATCCTCCCAGAACGACCAAGTTTCAGGTTTCCGATTAATTTTAATATAACCATCGCAGAAGTCGGGCCCTATCCGCATGACGCGGGTTTGATTTCCGCCTCAGGACGACGAAATTTTCAAGTTTCCATATATTATTTGACTTCGCATCCATACCATATTTACACCAATCAACGGATTCACATCCTCCAAATATGTATTGTACAATGGTGTAATACCGTAATTCTTCCATTGATAGAGATGTGTCGTTCACGTACGATGCGTTCGAAAAGAAGCATTCAGCCAACTGAGTCACTGACAAATGAATCTTTTCTGGAATGGATGATTTTTGTAAACAGCCGATTTCCTACATGGATATATCATAATTATATTTTACTGGACATCACGATTTCCCCATGATGTCTCGTTCAGTTTTATGCTGTGGCCATAAAATCTTACTTTACCGAGAAGTGCACAAATGCAATAAATTATGTGAACGTTTGGAAACGACCTTGGAGGAAAACCACGTTGAAAAAAGTGTCTCTAAGAAATAGAAACAAATGTAAGCTAAAACATAATCAACTGATCCGGAAGTGTCAACCATGGGGAAATGTCCAAGATGTATATACCTCTGTGGAGTCATCTCTTAACGAACGAAAAGACACGACTCAAAATCGATTCCTTTGGCAGAAGTCGTTCTCTGAACAGGATGCATCACCGAAAAATCATTTCGGTTAATCGAATCTAAATAATCGATTCTTTCAAAATGATCGGGTTTCGAATCTCTACCTAAAACTACTGGATCTTTGTGATCACCAACCACAGTAGATTGTGCTTGTGGGTTTTAGAACGTATTTCAGCTTGTCCTTACTCAGCCTCCACGTAAAATTATTTTATAATTACATTTCGCATTTTTCCTTTAAAGTTTATTTTACTAGGTTAAAATGACATCGAATTATCAATGAATTAGGACGCCGTATAAAAACTGGATTCCGGCGTTGACCATGTGATTTCCCTGAAGGAGCTGTTAGTCGATCGACGTCCATCTAGCAAAGCAAGTGGTTTTCACATCATCCTCCAATTCGATCAACCTGTTGAGCATATCAACGCAATACTTTAAATCTAATTCCTTAGAACGACACCAATTTTGTACTGGGTTTCTTTTAATTTTAAAAACGCTGTTGTATTTCTATTGAAAAGCGACAGAATGTTCAGATTTTTTCGAGCAACGAAGCAATTTGCTTGAGTCTAGCTTGAACTACCAGATATAAGGTGTGAACGAAACAACTAAAATGTTTCCATTTCAAGATATTGTTTATTGCAGTTTTGAAGCACTGCGGTGATAATTGTTGTCCCGATATCCCATTATCGCACGACACGTTTTAATACATTGCCTATGTTCTTACTCGTGTGACGACAACTGAAATAAATACAGCGTAATAAGACAAATTTCACTGAGGAAATTTTCATCGATGTAGTGTAATGTAACACTTTCAAAGCAATCGTCATTTTTTAATATCCAGCTACCTGTCGTCACTGATACAAAGTTCATATCCTTCAAGACAGAGTCTATGAAATTTTTTATTGCGCATACATTAACGGTAGCATCGATTTCATGTTGTTTTGCTGTCTGGCAGGGTATTTTGAGAATTCAATGAATTAACAAATGACCAAATTACAGCATCCTCAACAAGAAAAAATTGCTTACAATCTTTGGAGATACTTTGAATTAAGAATATATTAATTTGCTTTTTCCATTTGCAAACGTTTTCTGGGACCCAAACACATGAAGTGTGCTTTGTCCGCCTTTTCACGAGAAATAAGTTGCCAGCGTTAGACCCGGCGCTTTCGGGGTGACCTGAATCTATCTTGAATATTACCGGGTGATCCAAAAGTCTTGCACATTTTGAAAACATAAAATCTTACGGAGTTTTGAAAGTAGGAAAACGCGGTGTGCTTATAAATAATCAGAATGACATCGGGTTTCTTATGAAATCACATACATTTTTACCCATTTTACTTACATTTTTCTTTACCAGATGGCGCCGAAGGCAAACAGGTCTGGGATAGTGGGTATAAAACCAGCAGCTGGTAAGCAACCACTAGTCACAGCGGTCCGTGTCAGTATGCTGTCATTACCGGACAAAGCGCTCTTGGTGAAACTGTTCTATTGCAACGCTGAATGTGCGAGTGCTGCCTTGAGAGCCTACCGGTCACTGAAAGATGTGGTGTGGATTTACGTCTTCCTTCATTATCGGTCCTTTTTTTGAAGAGGTCCGCGGCACCACCTTCGAAACTGTTTGGGTGACAGGTGCACGTTATGCGAAAATGTTACGAACGTACGTTATCCCTAGCTTGCAAGAGCGGGATGCTGTGAATCTGTGCACATTTATGTAGGATGGATCACCACCCCACATCGCACGTTCCGTTAATCAACTGCTTCAAGAGACGTTTGGTGCAAATCGTTTGTTGAGCCGACACTTTCCGAAGGCCTGGCCTACTCGGTCACCAGACCTGACACCCTGCGATTTCTGGCTCTGGAGTTACCTAGAATCACAAGTGTACAGATGTCGCCCCACTTTATTGGCCATTCTTAAATAAGCCATTCGACACCATATGGCAGCTGTACCACCAGATATGATCTCCAATGCCGTCCATGGTGTTTTCTCTCGTCTACAGGCAGTGCAGGAACAGGTCGGCCATCACATTTAACACCTGGTACAATGAGGTGTCTAACCTGGAACAATCAGATGTCTATTTTTTTCGACACTTCCAACCTGTGGTTCCTGCGCCATCTGGCGATGAGAAATGTAAGTAAAATGAATAAACATTTATGTGTTTTCATAAAAAACACGATGGCATTATGATCATTTCTACGCAAACCGCGTTGCCCTTCTCTCAAAACTCCGCGAGTTATTACGTTTTCAAAATGTGTAAGACTTTTGCATCACCCGGTATTTTTGAGAGCAGAAGTTAGATAAAAATGAAAATTTAAGAGAACGCCTTCCCTAAGTTTTTCGACAGTATGATAAATCATATCACCTAACTTACTGTGTGCGATTTATCTTTGTCTCTTTCAAGCTGTAAATCCATTTGCATTTTGTTCACTCTTTTCAACTGCATTGGATGTGTAATTGTTCTGTTCTTTGACAGTTGTCCAGAATATATGGAAGCCTTGCGCATTATTTGATTTTGACTTCGACGTTGCCAAAATTTAAATGCAAATCAAAACTTCATCTTCAAGAACACAGATAACTGAGAAACATGTAATTCGACTTCATATGTAATGAATATACACTATCTACCAACAAGTAATTGGACACCCCTGCAATCGACGATATCTTCGGTCCTGATATACTTCACGGCCGCCGACGTTAAATATCGTGTGGGAAAAAACGCAACCAGTCGCATGCAAGATGTCACGCAGTTCTGGGCTCTCTCATTTGGAGAAAGGTGTAATCGTTGGGTATCACAGAAATGGCCGATCCATACGTGACAAATCCAGCGAGTTAAAGCACCCAAAATCGACAGTGGCCTACGTGATTGGCAAGTGGAAGATGGAGGTTACTGTCGGAATGTGCCCAGACCCGGCAGACCCACAAAACTGGGATTTAGAGACCGACGGGAGCTGGTTAGAGAAATTCGAAAGAACCGCACCACATCGAAGGGCCACATCCGTGAGAAGTTTCAACAGGCATCATGGAGTGTTCTTTCGATGAATACCATCCGTAAGGAAGCCCATATGCTCGGTTATCATAGAAGTGCTGCCGCCCACAAGCCTTTGATCTCCAAGTCCAATAGCGCTGCTCGGCTAACGTGGTGCAAAGATCATCGACAGTGGACCGTTGAACAGTGGAAACAGGTTCTCTGGAGCGACGAATCAAGGTTCACCCAGTACCGTTCGGATGGCAGGGTCTGGGTTAGGCGTCTGCCTGGAGAACGCCTCCTGCCGTAATGTATTTTGCCAACTGTGAAGTTCGGCGGCGGTGGAATTATGCTATGGGGGTGTTTCTCCTGGTATGGCACGGGACCCTTGGTCGCAATTCCTGGTAGACTCAACGCCGAGACCTACTGCATTATTTTGAATGACCATGCGCTTCCTACGTTGTGGCAGTTTTACGGGTTGGACCCATGTTACTTTCAAAATGACAATGCCACCTGTCATGTTGCGAGGTCCACCACGGCTTGGTATGGTGACCATGGCGTTTATCGAATGGACTGGCCTGCGCAAAGCCCGGCCCTTAACCCTATCGAGCACCTCTGGGACGAGTTGGAGCGTCGACTTAAGGGGTGACCCCACCGTCCGAAATCGGTGAGGGAACTGACCTCTCTTCTCCAAGCCGTGTGGAAGAAAATACCGCTAGCCGTCGTACAACGCCTGGTTGAGAGTAGCCCCGAAGGGTCGCAGCTGTAATCGCCGCTCGTGGAGGCTCCACCAACTATTGAAGGTGAATAAACTTCGTTTTCGTTTGCTATCACAGGTGTCCAATTATTTGTTGGTAGATAGTGTATTTCTAAATAGGATTTTTTTAAGCGCTGATCCTTATCACACGCAGTGGAAGGGTAATGATGAATGTAAGGCATCTTTTAGTGATTTGTGTTTTTATTTTTGTACTTTATTCACAGGCTACGTGCAATATTAATTAGCCGTACACTGACAGATAAAAAAAATTACCTGAAATTACCCCTTTACTACACAGAATGCATTCACTCCCGGTGTTACTGCAAAATCTCTTTTTCTTAAAAGAAGTAAAGTAATTCTTAAAACATAATTTAAAGTGAAAAGTAAAGAATGTCTTAAATCCTTAAGAAGTACACTAGATTATTCACAATTTAAAATGTGTTAAGAACAGTAAACAGTCAATTTATTTACTGGCGTAAGATTACAGAGTGTCATCAAGATTTCGCTCTCCCTGGGAGTCTTTTTTCAGCGATTGGCATAAAACATTTAATTTTCATCTACGGCTTTCTAAAAGCTTTCCAGTGTAGGGCCAAAACTTGAAGAATCCGGAGAATTTTACACGCCTGGTATAAATTCAGTTTTACTATAAACTTTTTTGATTGTTTGAATTGACTACTGACAAATTATGTGTATAAACTTTCCGATTATTTTGAAATCTAAAAATACGGGTGTAAATGTAAGATTTATATTTGGCAAAGGGTAAAGAATTCAGATTGTGAGAAATGCTTAGATGATAATATATTGGCAACTGTTTCTCATTCGGGTAAAGTTGCTTCCTTCTCTGAAGAAATTGTCGTACGTTTAGCTGACCGTTTTTTACAGATAAAGAACCTATTATCCCTATTAGAGGGTTTAAGCCAATGGCATACACTCTTTGTAATAAATGGAGATTAGGTCATATGCTACACTTTATGTAGTATCTAACACTTTTTGATCTCCATATATTTTTTTTCATATTTACACAAATAATTTGGAATCCAATATCTGCTCCAGTAATATTTTATATGACTTTTCCATTTATTATGCAGTTTGTAAAGGATTTTTTAGTACTCATATGCCTACCGAAAGCTGATCCAGATTCTGAAATAATACCATTCTATTTCGCATTTCCGTTCAGCAAAATAGACATAGTTTTGATAAAATACAAGAATTTAGTTGATCAGTGATTATTGAAATATTAATCACTCATTGGAACGGTAAATGTGAAAGTTTGGAAGAATAATTTGCACACTCAAAAACATTTTTATGCTTGTGTCTCCTTCGCATGTGGAGCTTTTCTAATTCACTAAGACTCTAACCCCAAATGTTCTATCCATTACTGCTGACTCTTTGTTAAACTTAGCCTAATGTGAATGATGTCAGGTTTAGAAAAATAATAATGTTTCGTAGAATTCACTAATATGTTTTACCAGATTTTGAACTCGTTGGTATAAAAATTGAGATCCTGACCTTAAATTGGTAATTACATACACCAAACTACCTGTAGAGATTAGGCAATATCACAATCATAATTATCATCCTGATAGCTGCAGAGAACACATAAAATAGTGGCCGGTATACGTAAAGTTAGACGCAACACTATTGTTTTTTTTCTGCTTTGGCTTCCAGTGCACTCTTTTAGTGTTCTGTGCTAATTTTAAGTAAAACTTAATAAAAATTAATCATCGTTTTCTAGAAGTAAGGGATACATGTTAAACGATATCAGTTGAAGGAGCTTTTCATTTCCTCCACATAATTACATGCAGAAACTAAGAGTGTGGAATGCCGATCCAAAAAAAAAGGCATGTGTTTTAATGATCAATAATTTTCAGATGAAGTACTATCATACATAGGGATATTTCCATTTCCGTCCGTTTCCCTTTGCTGTTGAAATCCACCTCAAAGTTTGGAAAGACTCAACTTTTTCCTCAACTGAATGTAAATAAATAGGGCAAAATATTCCGTTTAACTGAGAGTTTGCTTTTAAACAGATTTGCGATCAAAAATATATTATTTGCATATTTTTCTTTTACTTATATTTAAAACGCACTACATGTTTCTAAGACTTCAAAAAACCGAACAAACAATGGGTTATTTTTAATGTACTCTTTTAAAGTTTAGAAGATAATAATCATGGGAACAATAGTTTCAAAAACTGTACATCGCTATACTAACGGCTATAAAACCTGCCATCAGCACGACGAAATGAAGTTCTGTGTATTTTTAACAGAAATTAAAAAGACAAAAAACGTGTCAACATTTTTCAAAAACGTACTTCACGAAAGAAGCAAATATTGTATATCCCGCGAAAATTATTTTATATACCCATATGTTTTATGCACTACAGCATGATAGCTATTATTATTTGGTTAGCTTTCTTGGTAAACTGAGCATCATAAATTGCATAAGCTCACTGGTTTGAGCTTCACAGAGAGGCCGTAGATTATAAAATCTCTGAATTTAACGTAAGTAGGTAAGAAATATCTATAATCGCTTAGCTTCTCACTAAGGGCACTACGTAGACGGGATGACTAAAGTATCCAGAAGCTCAAAATTTACTTGCAGTCAGATTCATTCCAGGTTCCCAAATAGAGAATGCATCCGGTAGCAGGACTGAGCTATAGTTTCTGGATTGGGATAGTGGGATTAGTCATATTTTCTGACTTTTTACGCTCATGAAAAGCAATATCCATTCTCAGTGGGTAATATTGATGATTGCAGAACAGCGGCAGTTTTGTCAAGAATTAAAATATCCGTTCTGATATGTTTCTTGCGTACTACCCATACGCTCTGGTTGCAGGCATGTTACAAAGGTATTAATTATTAGCGGGAATATTAGCCTGAAGAAAAACATTACTCCTAAAATGAGCACAACAACCACAACAGTGTATGGATTGCCTTTTTAGCATGAATGAGGGAAGTACCCAGACTAGGGAACGCTGTCTCTGTCTTTCGAGTTAAACCTTTTTGAAAAATTGCAAATACGTTGGATTAAGCTAACGTTCCTAGAATGGGAAATGGAACACGGCACACGGTGAATATCCACATCATTTAGGGAACATGTGCTTGTCAGTTCTACAGAGACCATAGGTTTCTTATGAAAATTGCTTCCAGTCAAAGCGATTATAGGAAACTGATACTGTGTTTATCACACAAACGTCGCCCACAAAAGTCGTACCAACAAATCTAGCCTTTCATCTACGTCTGTAAGCGCATGCGCACAGGGAAAGGGGAAATGAGCTGATATTCAGATAACTCTGGTATATGGTAGAAATCCATTCCTCTGTGTAAAATCTGGAAATCATTTCCTAGAATGTAAATTACTTGAAGTTTTAACGACCTAATTTGAAAACTCGTTGTCTTGTCAGGGAGACTAATAGCAGCACTGCAATGCTCGTAATGTGGGTTCAAATGAAGAAGAACACTGCAATCATTAATGAAAGTCCCAGTGTTGTTAACTCACGATTATTTGCTAAATTATTTAGGCTGTTGAAGAATCTAAAACCTCTTCCTCCGTGTTATGCAGAAGAATAAGGTACTTGCATGTTCTGTCTCCTTAAAAATGTCATTACACAAGGAGAAGAAACTTGAATTCATTAATGCGTAACCTCTGCGCTTTAAATTCGGGCCTTTTCATGATTGGAAGAAAATTTGATTTAAAAATGAAATCCGGCAATGTTCAGGAGTGTAATTTTTTCTCCGACTGAGAAATCGTTTTTCATTAGAATAGTATATTTAGGACTTAGACAAATATAATTGGAAATAATGTTTCATGGATTTCACGTAGCTATACAGCCCTCTACATGATAAGAACATAAGAAAAAGGCCCTGCATTTTTTGTAGACTCGAATCCAGGAAATGCTTCTGTAATTAAATAAAAATAATTCCTCGGCAAATGTTGCGTGCTACTGTATGGAATTTGTTCATTGACAGAAAAGCAGAAGGAGTTTATCAATAGTATTTCCTGAAAATTGGGGAATTATCGATAAATCAAAATTCTTGTAAAATTAATTTGGACTTTTAAGTAAATTAAAATATAAAAGCTTTTTGGATCTTAGCTGCCCCGTATGCTTAAACGTATGCTTAGTGTGCGCATTTATGTTTTTATTATGAATGTTTTTACACTGCTGGACAATTGCTAAGGACGGATCATAAACGGCTATATAGCGCATAAAAAAGTAAGTGTGGTTGGATGCCAAGTGAAATAAAATAATGTCAGAATGCCAGGACATTACAAGAAAGACAATTTATTGTGCTCTGAAATCCAGATGGCTTTGGAACGTGTTCAAGGGACAAACAGGCCATTTTGTGCAGAATACGTAAACGTGAAAAAAATGCTCTTAGCGTCCGCAGGCGTTCCGGTGTAAGATGTCAATATGGGATATGGCCACCATGAAGGGCGATGCAAGATTCCACACGTCGTGTCATGCTTTGCAAAACATTATCAAGCAGCTGTTGGGGTAATTTATCCCATTCCTCTGTCAGTGCACGGATGAGGGTGTCCTTGTTTATTTGAGGGCATTGGCGACCAGCAAGACTCCTCCCCAAAGTATCGCACACATTTTCAATGATATTCAGATTTGGACAACGTGCTGGCCATAAGAGGCGTTGAATATCCTCGCTCTCAAGACACTCCTGGACAGCGACTGTTCGATGATATGTTGCGTTGTCGTCCATGAAAACGAATCTATCACCGACAGCACCACGGAACATGCGAACATGAGGTAGCAGAACATCATTAATGTATCGTTGGTAAGTCATAGTCCCAGTTGGAAGCACATAGAGGGACGTACGGCCATTGATCATGATGCCAGCCCATACCATGACACTACATGTCGGATATCGGTCCCTTTCCTGTATGTTTGCTGGACAATATGCAGTACCACTATCACGCCAGATCAGTTGTCGTCGACAATCAGACGATAGACTGTATCTACTCTCATCTGAGAAGAGGACAGCAGACCAGTCGTTATCAGTCCAATTGCGATGTTGATGGCACCATTGCAAACGGGCGGTACGGTGACGTCTGGACAATGGGATGCACACAACAGGACGGCAGGCGTATAGTCTTCCTTCATGCAAACGTCTGGCGACAGTTTTTCGGGAGATCCGCTTGCCAGTAGCAGCCATAAACTGATTTGCTACCTCACTAGCTGTGCTGCGCCGGTGTCTTTTTGTTGGTAGCACTATGTACCGATCTTCTGTAGGTGTCGTACTACGAACACGACCTCCCCCGTAACGTTTGCTACACTCTCCATTTGTTTGAAATGATTTCCAAAGCCTTGAAACAACACTGTGGCTGACGTCAAACTCCCTGGCAACATCTGTTATTTTTCGCCCTTCTTCAATCTTGCCAATAATACGCCACGCGTAAAATCATCTAGGTGATGTCGGGAAGACATACTGAAAATTGCAAGTTCACCAATTGATTCTTTCCCTTTCAACTTTGCGTTTGAACAACAACGGTCAATACGCGTCAAATCCTTTATATCTCTTATCAGCGCTATGACGTCACGAACAAGTTCGGCAATCCAAAATTTGCATACGCTCAACACGTCTAACTGTATCCCGCACTTATGATAATTTCCACATGTTCCTTCTTTCCATTTTATGGTTGCTATCGTTGCTTTTGTCATCCGTCCTTAGCAATTGTCCGGCAGTGTATTAAGTGATATACCTATAAAACCATTTTTCTGGCACATGATTACACTTTTTTTTAATCTTCGAACTTCATTCTGCTTCCCTGCTTAATGAAACATTTTGTTGTTCAAACCGCAGCTTACAACAGATTAAGGAGAATGTTCCCCTGTTTTTTAAGCTGCTTACACCAATGGGCCATTATATTATGACCACCTACCTAAAACGTTGTAGGACCCGCTTTTCCCCACAAAAGATCGGTCACTTGGCAAGGCGTCGTTTCGATGAAGTGGCAATAGGCGTCATGGAGTATCTGGTACCATAATGTCAACAGAAGGTCCTCCAGTTTCCAGACATCTCGGGATTGTGGTACTTTAGCGCGAACCCGTTTTTCAAGTCGAACCACAAATGCTCAAATGGGTTCATATCACATGAATTTGAAGGCCAGGGCATTAACAGACAGTACACAGCATGTCCATCGAACCATTCCTTGATGATTCTGGCAGAGTGGAATAGCCTATTATCCTAAAGGTGGTCACCTGCATAGAACACTGTTGCCATGAATGGCGGAACTTTGTCGGCAAAGATGTTCAGATGCCTGCAAACTGTCAGGGATTGCATGCTGGGATAATTGGGCCTAAATTATCGCAAGAAATAATCGCCCACAGTATAATACCGACGCCGCTGCCGGCCTGTTTCCGTCCAACCATGCAAACAATAGCCATAGCCTCCGTCTCCGTTAGTGATCGGCGTATCCGCACTCGGCTGCCTACGTGATGCACCAGGAATCTTGATTCTTCAGAACAGGCCATTTTCTTCCAATCATCCACGTTACAATCTAAGTGATCTTGAGCCGATTTCATGTGCTGTTAGAGATAACGTGCAGTGAACATGGGAACCCGGCTGGGTCTTTGGCTACTAATGCCCATGCACAGAAAGACGTGATGAATTGTGTGCTGAGACACATTGCTCTGACAACCACTGTTGTAGACGCGGGAGATTTGTTGCACTGTGGCCTTCCGGTGACTGTGAACAATGCGCGACAATCTGCGAAACCCTCTTGCATGAATGAGCTGCGGAAGACACGGCTGGACGACGGTTCGTCGTTTGGCCATCTGTTCCCCAGTTTTGATATGCACTCACTACAGCTGCACGTGTACAACCGACAAGTCGCTCCGTTTCCGAGATCCTAGTTCCGAGACCCAATGCCATAAGAATTTGTCTTTTATCAAACTCAATTAAATCAGCAGCTTTTCCCATTCTGGCTCTGAACACTCTACTAACCGAAAGCCAGTCCTCGGGCTGTATATATACTGCTCTGTGAACTTCATCTACACCAAAATTCGGTTCCCAAGTGCTCTGATTTTTTTAGGATGGGAGTGGTCATAATGTAATAGCTCATCAGTGTACAGGAGTTACAGGAAGAAGAAGATTAAAGTGGCGTCTCACACTCTTCATCAAAACATGGAAAAAGTGATTTGAATTATTACAAAAGCGATGACTGGTAACATTTCAGATAGTAACCTGCTTTCGCGTCGAGGTCTATTATGTGCAGACAATTCCCAATAGACATTATTTTAGACGCATCTTGCAATATCAGGGATGAAGTGATTTTTAACTTTTCTGGTAATTTTCTGACCTTCTAACAGTTATGTCCGCCACTGTGTCTTTCTGTTAGGGGTGGAGAAAGGGCACTCTTATGAATAAATAGTAACAGCGCTTGTGTAATTCATTCTGTCATTGTGTTTTTAGCTGCAAGTCTTTTGAGCAATAGGAAATTAGCATTGTGTGACATCGCTGTTCTCTTCCAAGCAAATCTTGGAAAATCAGCTTACATTCTGTCTGCCCATGCAGTTCGTGTGCGGCAAAAGGAGAATGTGATTTCACAATTGCCATAAGCCTTCGTTATTGGGCTTGAGTTTAAACTCCGTAGCATTAAATCAATCGGCATTATCTGTCATAACAAAAAATACCAGGAGGATCGGGGCACAATCTGAAACTTCACGAAAATTTCACGCTCTACAATCTTTGTATTTTAATTTAGTGATACCGAAGCGTTATTTATAAGAAGTTACGGAGGGGATTAAACCCCTCCGTAACTTCTTATAAATAACGCTTCGGTATCATGACCATATTTGTGACCATATTTGTCATATATATATTATGACCATATTTGTCATATATATTTGATATACCTAATGTATTTTCATATACTATTAAATAAAAAGAAAAGTAAGGCATTAACATTTTTTTAGAGCGCAAGTCGCACGTATCGTCCTTTGTTAATTTTGCGGGTAATATGTAGATGTACATATGTGATATACGAATCCTGTTTTCAGAATAGTTTCACTTGAAACGACTCTCTTCCAATAACATCCCAAGCTACATTTACTTCAAATCGCGCATATCTGCTGCTTATAGGTATCCAGTGCTGCAACTTATCGGATAAGCATTTCGCCTCTTCTTTTCAAAGCTAAGTAGAGAAAACGGAAATTGATGGCATGTGCGCAGGATATAGATTTCCTACATGCCTACTTGCAACGATCTAATAATAGAGAAAAGCAAATATAAGAGGAATTGCATAAATCACGACACGTGTAACTCCCTTGCGAAAGGCGTTTCAGTAATAATTCCCCCCGCAGTAGCTCTGGATTTTTTAAACTTCTTGTTAACCCATCCGCAAAATTTCAATTTGTTTTTTTGCCAAATGTAAACTAAAGTCACCATTTACTTCTGTCTCCATTGGAATTATAGAGACCATGAAAACATAAAGAGCTATAATTGGTCTTACAAATCTTACGTCACTCATTTCACATAATCGCTTTTCGTCTCACGAGAGATGTAAACAATAAAAAAAAAGTAACTAACATTCGATTTTCACTTTTCAAATACCAAATCGAAAAAAAATGAAGGTTGTTTTTGATTGGATATCATTAAAATAGGTTCTCTTCAGTATTTTTCCAAAACTTTTTGTAAAATCATGAAAACGGCGTTGAATGCGGTAGATAAAATGAGATATTTTTCTTCTCATGCATTATTTCGTTTGAGCCGCTATTTTACTCAATACATCTTATTTCATCACTTCTTCCCGCGTCTGAATGAAAGGAATTACGTCTGCGAGAAAACATGATTTTTCTGCGTTTTGTAAGTTTCACAGGGAAATATGTTTAGTCCTTAAATTCACCATAAATGGAGAAAAAATTTCTAACGCTTACGTCTGTTAAATCCATCTCTTCAGGCGGAATTAAAATTGAATGTTGAAATTTATAGCCTACTGCTTAGGCGTTTCGAAGTTTGAATAAAATCATGACCGTTGAAATGCTGCAAAACTTTTAGAATGCTTCGTATTGGAATAAAAAAATATTGCATTGCAGTTTCACGCGAGAGATTTTTTTGACAGTTTAGCATTTCGCAATCCTGTTTCATAACCCACATTCTAAATCACTCAAGTTTCTGAAACCAATATGCAAAAAACAACAGTGACATTTTGACGGAAAAGAAATTTAAAAGTGGCAAATTCCTTTATCACGAATTGAATGATCATATACTGATGTTATCCGGTGGTTTCCAGCGAATCATCAATGTCAATCCTCAACATTGGTATGTAAAACATCTGACTGTCTGGATGCTATTGCTTGCAATAAGGAATGCTTCTGCACTGCACTTCATTCTACGTTTTTTCGCGAAGATTGATAAGAACACTATTCGGACTATAGCTATTTGATGTGCTACTCTGTTTATACGGTGCACCACATTTTTTTGGAAATGCGCTACAAATGTTTTGATTCTAATGATATCCTGCTTTTAAAAATTCAGGTCATTTCACTGATATCCAATGAATCAGTAAGCTAGCAATAGGTGCGATTTTCGTGTTGCAGGTTATACTCGTAATGTAGAGGTCCCTGTCATACAAAACACCATAGACAACTTGTACAATAACCAAGTTTTGACCAAATGATGAAGAACGTCCAGTTAACACATTTAATCAAATTTAAAAACGGTATTTACAAGTTGAAAAGTTCATGACAGATAAAAGTACGATATCTTTCGATCCCACTAGTGATCTTCATCAGGTCGCTTACCCAATGGCATTAGGTTTTAACAGCACCCAGCATATGTAGGATTCGATGTCATGGGAGAGTAGCTAGTGCGCATGCTCGCAATGGTGGTTGTAAACACAGAGAGATAAGCTAAGTAAACACAATTGAGGGAACATGAAATCAACTGGATATCGCACGATTATTAACGATTCCACAATATTTTTTTATATTTTCACAATGTTCCAATAGATTGGTCCATGCACCTGAGATAAAAGAGGGCATATCATCATTACAACAAAGTCCTTTGTAATGGTGGATGTATAAGCTTTCGACAAAAAGAGTTATATTTTTATTACTGTGTGGAATGAGAATTTCAGCTTCACCCCATATAGGTCTATGTGTACCACCAGTTGCCAGTCGAGCTAATACTGTTGATGGTGAGCCTGTTCTCACATTACACAAGTGTTCAAGCTGCGGGAATTTTAAATTGCATAAAGTTGAACATATGCACACCTGATCAGTTTCGTTAGGGTTTAAGTTCCTCAAAGGGATAAGATAGACGCCGTAAGATCTCATAATAACCACTCAGCTTAATTTATTCCGTTTTCTGTAATTCTACAAAAGAAAGCTTTTGAAATTGCTCCCGTAATAATATATTTGTTTAGAAGTACTTTACTTGGCTGCACGAATAGCTATGAACATAATTCGTTATATTTGAGCATCAAGTAATATAGGCATGTAATTCTATTTGAGCTTTGGATAAGTTATGGAAATGTACACAGTGTTTACGAAATGTGATAAAATTACAAATCTTTCTCTTTCATTTTTTCAAACATGTAAAAAGTCTTCAAAGCCTTAAAAATTATTTTAATGATACAAAGCAACCTGTAATAAAATAAAATGAGAAATAGAAGTTACTGTTTAGCACATAATTTAAAGGAATATCACAAACCTGAAAATTTTAGTAACATCATCATCATCATCATTGTCAACCATTATCAATCCACTGCTGGACGAAGGTCTCCCCAAGTTTCCTCCACAACGGTCTGTCTTGTGCCAGTCTCCTCCATGTCACTCCCTCATACTTTCGAATTTCATCCACCCATCTTCCATGTGGTCTTCTTCTGGGTCTTTTCCTGTCCCTTGGAATCCAATCTAAACTTTCGGCTGTCCATCGATGGTCTGTCCTTCTGGCAGTATGTCCAGTCCATTGTTTTAAGTTTAGATATTTATATTCCTTTTTTACCGTTTCAAAACTTTTTAATGTACTCATTGAAGCGAATTTTCATTCGCAGATTTCTGAGACAGTGCAGCATAATGAAAAGTTCTAGAACAACTTATATTTATCATTCATATTTCCTTGGAACTTTTGATATTGTATTTAATCTATCCTAAGTAAGCCATGACTCCCGGAAAGAAAAGGCCATCGCACAGATTTGTGACGTCACTGGAGGTGGATCGTCGCAGCCCATGAGAGAAAGAGGGAGAGAGCCTGGCAGCATCGAAGCATGTTTCCGATGGTCACGATCGTTGCTTTAGAATTTCGGTATTACAGTGAAAAATTGTATCACAAATGTAACATATCGTTACGAAAGCTTAATGTATTTACGATGTTGCAGCTCGCGTTTTTTAAATTTGAAAATCAATTTGCGGATTCTGTATATTTTTTGGTTGTTTTTGTCAATGAATAATTTTAGTAACAGGAATGAACGATCGTGAGAGAATGTTTTGGAATCGGACGATCGTGACCACCGGATGCGGTGGTCACGATCGTGTTAGGATTTCGGTATTAGTGAAAAATTGCATCACAAATGTGACATATCACTGAAAATGCTTAACTTATTCTTTTTATTAAAAGAATGAAAAAAAAATATTGGATCGTCACAGCCCATGAGAGAGAGAGGGAGAGAGCCTGGCCGCATCGGAGCATGTTTCCGATGGTCACGATGGTTTGATCGTCGTAGCCCATGAGAGAGAGAGGGAGAGAGCCTGGCCGCATCGGAGCATGTTTCCGATGGTCACGATCGTTGCTTTAGAATTTCGGTATTACAGTGAAAAATTGTATCACAAATGTAACATATCGTTACGAAAGCTTTATGTTTTTCTTTGTTGCAGCTCTCGTTTTTTAAATCTGAAAATCAATTTGCCGATTCTGTATATTTTTTGGTTGTTTTTGTGAATGAATAATTTTAGTAACAGGAATGAACGATCGTGGGAGAATGTTTTGGAATCGGACCATCCGGTGGTCACGATCCTGTTAGGATTTTTTTATTCTGAAAATCAATTTGTGGATTCCGTATTTTTCTTTCTTTTTTTTTTTTCAGTCAATAACTTTAGCAACAGGAATGAACGATCGAAGGAGAATAATTTCAAAGACTACGTCATTGTTTTCAGCTGTTATAAAAGATATCTGAACGAATTGTAATGAAAACTATATATATAATATTTTATTTCTCTAGATGAATATGTTACAAGAAATGTTCACTGTTGCCATAATGGTTAGTAAGCATGTGGAAATTTATTTCACTGTTAAAGTAGACCTTAACAATATCTATTTGCTAAAATGCGTTTTTTCCAAATGCTTGACCAAATTTATTAACTGTCGTGTATTTAAATTCGATTAAAAATATTCTATGTAGCCTACATACCTTATTATGTGGTGTAACTGTGAAGTTATCCCTTTTAAAGGCACGAATCCACTTAAAACATAAATCTTGGTCTTTTGGGAATCCATACACACGAACTTTGGGTCCTGTTTTATAATTTCCACGGCAGCCAGGAAAATAACACGGATGTGGTATAATCAAATACCGATCTCATTCAATTACAGGTATATTGAAACTGTAATTAAAATATTAGTTGAAGCAAACTACAGAACAGGAACACTCTTAATTTCACCCAAGCATGGACAACCATAAAAATCACAAGTCACACGGTTAGGCGTAGCGCGGTAATGCAGACATGGACTGTTTGATCATTAGATCCGCGAGTGTGACGTCACTGAAAATGACGTCACGACTTGATAAGCATTCAAGATCTCGGAGGTAACGCGTAAGCACAACTTTAGTAGGTAAAAAGTTGAGTCGCAAAAACCATTGTTGGTTCTTCTTTCATATTTCATTGAAACTCCTTTGACTTTATTTAACCTATATGAAGTGAAGATAACTTTATTGAATAGTTAATTTAATTGTTGAATGGTAATGGTTTTATTCCTTCTGGAATTTTTCTATTGCGAACTGTATGTTTTTACATAAGATAATTAATAGCAAATAATAAAATTATTATACAAGCCACAATACACCAGAGGTCGTCATACTTAAAGCATCAAGTGATTTGTGTAATTTCTGCTTAAATTATTACTTATGAAATCAACCGTAAAATGAATTTAATAAACATGAAAATCCGAATCATATTCAGATTACTTTCAAAGTAGGTATAATTACTTAAGATGCAAAACAAAGAACTAACACATTTTGGACAGAGACTTTAGGGCTATTACATGAAACGAAGAATGTATGTATCTGACTCAACTAACATTGTTTTAAATAACATCAGTGAGGCTACGTAACAAAATAGATAAAGATTGCGTTTAAGAAAAAGATTTATTGTTCAATTTTTGCACCCAAAAAAAGCAGCACTGGGAATTAGAAAAAAACATACCTGTGGATATCAGCACACAGTAACACCACCACTGTGAAGAAGAACGTCTTGACATTTTCGAGGCGTACTTTTAACGATGTTATTGATAAGTGACTGGGCAGCTCGTCCCGAATTGCAGCCGAAGCGTTACGGAGTTCTGACATTGCACCTGGAAATGGAACTTTCTTATCCACCAGTCTCTGCATAGCGTTCCAAATGTTATTAATCGAGTTAACGTCAGTAGATATCTGAGGTAGTTGTAACAATACAATCCTATGATCTGTGACTCCTGAGGCACGCTCCAGGCTTTGTCATTGGTTGCATTGTCATCGGGAGAACTGGATACATGTCCAATAGCAGCACGAAACAGTGCCACGATGTGTAAAATTATCTTGTTTCGGTTCACTGAGGTATTCATGTTTCCTTAACAAAAATACAAAGTAGTACGGCCATTAAAACATAGTCATGCACAGACCAGAACTGACTGTCGCTGGTCAGTGTGGACGTATTCTTCAATTTCACTTTTTGGCTTATTCTTGGTAACAGGAGACAAATTCGCTGAACTAGATGGCAGTGTTTCCTCTTAATATAGGTACTAACTTGAATTTTTTTTTGCGTTAACCACAATGATGCAGTCGTACGTGACAAACTTTACTTTCAGATACGAGAAATTTGAATTGTTACAAGTTACTCTAGCAGACTTCCCAATTTCTACTTACATCACTTTGAATCAAAATTGATACCCAGGTTTTCTTCAGAACTTCGTGTTGCTCTAAGATATACTGACAACGTCATTGTCCTTAACAATCCAGTTCACATCCTCTTTTTTGTTTTGTTTTGCTGTCCATTCTGCTTTTGTGGGGAATAACTTGACAATCTAAACTTCTCTGCTGAAAGAATCCCATTTCAGATTTTCTTTCTAAAGGCAGTATTTGCTGATTCGATATTTCTAATGTTGATTTCTGGGTGGCTGATAATGTTTCATTCTCCTACGTCAGGTATGACAGAAGTGCATGACTTCGAATTATTTGAGCTCTTAAAGCTTTGATTTCTATATTCATTTGTTCTCTATTATCATTACTAGATAAGCATATAACCAAATTGTGTTCAGCATAATTAGTTTCGACATGATCCCAAATATCTGGAGTAATATTTTGTTCCCTAGATACTTGAATATCAGAGCATTTTGCTATTTCCTCGGGACAAGGAGTCTTGTCTGGTTTCACATCATCTACACTGGCGGAAAGTGAAAAAAGAACACCAAGATGGAATTGGCGGACGATCATGAAATTTACATATGTTAATGGGTTCGTGATTACGTAGGTGTGATGTTAATTTCGGGACCAACCGGTGAGCGCTTACGCCACAGCATGGCATAATATGCAAATTATCGTCGGTGGTATTTAAGGAGTACGGCGAAGTGAATGTAATCACTCATCGGCGTACGGACACGTGCGAAGACCCTGAAGAAGCTGCAATGCATGGACATGGAAGACGTGTACGATTTCAGAAGTTATCGGACTTTGAGCGAGGTCGTCTAGTCGGATTACGCGAGGCCTGGTAGTCGTATCGTCGTATTGCGGAGCGATTGGACGGGAAGTATCGTTGGTGGTACGATGGTGGCGTAAATGGTCCGAGGAGCATTCCCACACGAGAAGACGTGCAACCGGGAGTCACAGACGGACTGATAAGCGGACCGATCGACGCATAAGAAGAGTGGCGTTGTCAATCAGAACATCCACTGCGACGCAAATCCGAGCTGCCGTTGAACCTGAGGTGACTGTGCAAACAATCCGCAACCGTCTACTGGATGCAGGACTACGTGCAAGTGTGCCTCTGGCATGTGTACCTCTTACTCCAGCCCACCGTCAGGAACGGTTGCAGTGGTGTCGTCAACGTCTGCACTGGAGAACGCAATGGCGATCTGTCGTGTTCAGCGATGAAAGCAGATTCTGCTTGGGAGCCTCCGATGGCCGTATGAGTGTTCGCAGACGCACAGGGGAGCGTCTCCACCCTTTTTGCATCTGCCAGCAACACAAGGGCCTACACCTGGTCTCCTGGTGCGGGGAGTGGTCAGCTATCACTCCCGTACACAACTAGTGTTTGTACCGGGTACTTTAAACAGCACCTCCTACAACAACAACATCATTCAGCCCGTTGTTGTGCCATTTGTTAGGTCGGTTTATCATGGTGCTTTCCAGCAAGGTAACGCATACCCACACACGGCACGTGCAACGCAACATGCACTTCAGTTTGTGAGAAAACTTCCATGGCCTGCACGTTCACCGGATTTGTCCCCCATTGAACACGTATGGGATTTTATGGGACAACGACTTATCCGGTCTCCACGGTCAGCCACGACCATCCCCGATTTACGCGTCCAGGTTGAGCATGCTTGGAACTCAATACCCCAAAACTTACATCCAACATCTGTACTACAGACTCCATGCCAGATCTGCACAGTGTGACGCAGTTCGTGGTGGTTCAACCTCGTACTAACCATGTTACATGGAATGGTATTTTTCAGTTTACCAGCAAATACAGCTGTATTTTGCCATAATGTTTTTATCACGTTATCCTCTGTATTCCGTTATTATGCAGTAAAAATTTCGTTGGTATCAGACGTCTCCTTCTTGGTGTTCTTTTTTCACTTTCCGCCAGTGTATTTCAGCAATTTCTGGGAATTTTGTTTCATCATTGATACTTTGCAAGAGCTTCCATTCAACTCTTATCTGATGAATGTCACTTTTTAGGTATTATCTCACTGTCTGCACTTCTAAAGCAAGCAGACTGGCTTTCTCATCTACTTCTTTAATCTTTATGGGACTTTGGGGAGCAGCCAACTGTGACTCAGAAATGTCACTGTCATTTGAAAAAGCGAACTTTCCACAAAATGGAGTAGGTAATTCCTCTCTTAAGGAAGCAGAGTTTTTTATTTCAGTACCAAGAGGCAGGTGGTACATCAAATACTCCTTGTAACTTCCTGTGATATTAGGAGTTTTCATTATGTTTTCTGAAACTGAGGACTTTTGATCTGATCCAAATAACTGTGAAATTTTTTAAGTTTCTCTCAAATAATGAGTTTCCATCAGCCGGATGGCCTTCTTGATATTTCCCATAAATGATCTTACAAATTTCCCAAATCCTATTCTTTTCATCTATGGATCTAGCTAACTGAACATCTAGTTTTCCAATATCATGACGCAAAGCATCATTGCCTTCGGCCAGTGTTTTTATCACTGATTCAAGTTCTTCACATTCCATAGATTTGTCTTTCAACAGAGATACTAGCTGTTCATTTTGATTTTTCACTTCTTCAATGAGAACACTTTGATCTGAAAGGGATTCTAATAATTCCATCTCCCTCTGTTTTGACAAGTCAGCTTTGGAACTCGATGTAGTCAACTTGTCCTGTAACAATATGATATCCTCTTCAAGACAATTATTTTCTTTCTAAATGCTCTCCAGTTCCAACTGCAAATTTAATTTTGAAGTTTCAAGAGTATGACGACAAGACTTCAGTTCATCACAGATTCTCTGCAACTCTTTCATTTTGTCTAGGTTTACAAGCAAGTTAGCAATTCTGTTCTTCAGTTCTTCATTTTCTTGCATAACTTGTTGATACATTTCTTCACTTTGCAAAGACTGCACCTTGAGACTTGTCACTTCATCAGCCAATTTACCGTTTTGAAAGTTAAGTTCATCAATTTCATTTACAAGTTCACTATCGTCTCTATAGCTAGTATCACCACCAACACCTCCAAAAATTTCACAGCTGACTTCAGATAAGTTTGATTTGTCTAAACTGCCTGCTACAGATGAGACTGAAATCATATTACAATTTCTGATAATTTCAATTCCTTGTGAATCACCAGATGAAGAAGAAAGTCTACGGATGTTGAGCATAGGGGACTTGTTTTCACAGAAAGAACCTTTCAGGTTATGTTTGCAGTGCAGAACTTTTCCAAACAAATCCAGTATGTGATTGGTAGCTACCTTGAGAGTGTCTTCAGATATGGGATTTTTGCTGTGATCCTCTGATAAGAAAAACAGTTTCTTCTGTATTTTAGCCTCATTACCTTTTCCTTGAATTAAAACTAAAATTTCAAACTTTCTTCCTTCAGCAATAATGCAAGAAAACCATCCGGCTCCACTCCCTTGATGGTGATTGGGAAGGATACGTTTTTTTTTCTCCCCGTAACCCATTCGTCTCAATTTTTACCGCATTCTACCAGTGGCTTTTTTCATCTGTTTTGCACACTTTTCAGAGGCGTTCTCATATGAAAATCAATGTCTCGTTCATCAGTGGCCTCTTTTGCTAGCTGGTCTGCACGTTTGTTTCCGCTGGTTCCGACATGGTTTCGGACCTAGAGGAAAGAAATCCCAAACACTCCTACTTACTCCACCACAGACGTAATCTAACTGACCAAGGAAGCATTTGCTTCTGAATTGACCTAACGCTTTTAGACACTCTTTCCGTCCAGACGAGGCGGCATCAGGTGCGGGCGAATTAAATGGTCCCTGACAATGCCGGCCCAAACATTAACAGCAAAACGGTTTTGTGCTGCACGTGTTATTACATCATGGGGTTCTCCACCGCCCATAAATGCGCATTATGTGCATTGAAGCAACCTTCCCGTGCAAATGACGGTATCCTGAAAGAACGTATTATATATCTCGCGGCCGAACAACGCCATCTACGGTGTGAAAATGGCGTTTCCTGCATTGCATTGCTACGTGATTCCGATTTATCTCTGTGCAACCTACCCATCGCAGATGTGTGTACATCCTTAGCTGAATCACCCTGTATATGTTAAAGCTTTGAACCGGGTATATGAGACTGTCGTAAACATTTCGAGCAGCAAACGCAGTGTCAGTCACCCAGCCATTTTATTCAGGAAATTTCCGGTAACTTCTTTTGGTGTAGACGACATTCTTGAAGATATCAGCAAACCACTAATTCCTAATGCCTATTCATCGGGCCTCTGTTCTGATAAGGCGTTACAGCAGAAGTCAACAGTCAAATACCAAAAGTTTAAAGTTTTGCAAATAAAATATGTGCAATATCTTCCTAATAAGCAAATTTATAGATCAACATCTTATGCAAAAATATGCTAACAATTTACCTGAAGGTAAAATACATATTAACAAAAACATATCATTAATTTTATCCAAAAAATACTGGAAAGAGTGTACTTCTAGTTTTTGGAGATTTTACAGTGGAGATTCTGAAAGAAATTATATATCAGGATAATTAACCTGTTTGATCTGGGATAATGAAATATTTAGTCTTTATGCTCTTGCATTGTCAGTTTAAAAATTTACATACAATCCTTTGAAAAAGTACGTTGTTGAATATTTTATCTCTTCACACTTCAGAATCTTATTTTATCGCATATAATAAAGATACCTTCATTTGTGGAGAAAAAAAATATTTCACAGCATATGTCGAAGAGTATTCCGACAAACCAGACGTAGTATTCATGATTTCAAATCCTTGTTTGCTGTCACAAAAATATGATGTTATATTTGTGTTGTGTTAGCACGGTATAAACATTGTACGGTTCATTTAAGTTTCTTAAAAGGAATCGCAGTGCTACTATTACTTATAGATATTATTGCATTTTGAATTTGCACTTCTTACACGTACACTGAGGTGCTACAAGTCAAAGGATTCATATCATATTTGGTTCCATGTGGTATATCTTAGATCCCGGCGAAGTGCAGCATATCGACGTGGCGCAGATTTCACAAGTGGCCGGGAGACTTCTGCAGAGATGTTGGAAACAGCCTCCTGCAGATCCATATTACTTGTAGGTGCAAGGTCTGGTGTGCGAATGGCTCTATCCATTACGTCCCAAAAGTGCTGTGTTGGGTTATGTCGGGTTAACGTGGTGGCCCCACCATCCGTCTGAACAGTCTAGAATGCTCCTCGAACCAATTTTGGACAACTCTGGCCCGATGAGATGGTTAATTGTCCGCTTGGAAAATCCCATAGTTTAGGTGTACATAAAGTTAACGAACTGCTGCACCCACAGGAGCAACAATGCGAGACCTCCCCCCACATGTAAGGAACCACTACCAGCTTGCACTGTGCCTTTGTGACAGCTTGGATCCATGGCCTAATTTGGTCTGCGTCACACATGAACCCTACCATCAGCTCGTAACAACTAGAAGCGTGTCTCATTGTAACACGTCACATGTTACCTGTCTTCTAATGTCCAATTACCGTGTTCACGAGCCCAGTTGCGACGATGTGTCCGATGTTGTGGTGTTAACAAATGCAATATGGAGGGTATTCTGCTCCCACATCCCTTGGACGCTACATGACGCTGCATTGACCTGATACCACCTGCATTGAATGTGGATGTTATTTGAGCCAGTGTATATTGTATGTTAGCATGGACAATCCCGATCAGCCGCGGCTTATCACGTTCATTCAGCAGCAGATTCGTTTCATGAGGTGTACTCGGTACACACGTAACATCATGGATCGCGGAATTTGGAACGTTCGCACGAATTCGGAAATTGAAAGTGGATTCCGTATGGTTCACAGTAACATGCCGCGCTTGAAATCCGATAATTTAATTCCCGTCGGTTTGCGATAATCCTACTGTAGATTATTCAACCTGACTCACGAGAGTGTCCCTCGTAAAAATCGTGGCGTACGTCGAAGCATTTGTACGACAGAAGCGCCAGTTAAAACTTTCCGTACGTCTATCCCATGACTTTTGAGCTTCAGTACCTTTCTCTTTATTCAGGAATTGTAGACGATGGTGTACAAGAATATAATTTTCACTATAACATTTAGAAACTTTGATATTTGTTGTACATTTTAGCAGTTCCGATATTATAATATTGTTCTTTGTGACAACGCATTTTGCATTTCCCATTTTTTTCACTTTCAAATTCACTCTTTGAAAAAAAAAGTAACGAAGCACCCAAGAAAGTCTTTCGATCTTGATAGAACTCTGTATGCAAGTGCCTCACGACCAAAAGTGCAAAAGACTAAAAAGCGGCCAGCCACAGCGCATGGGAACAGCTCATCAAGGATGATATATCAAGAGTAAATCTCGCACACAGTGATAATTGTGATAGTGACAGCGGATTTGGTTTGCATTTACCTCCGGAGACTGTGAGAATTCCTCAATGCCGGATCCGTAAACAAGGCAAGCAGATAAGTGTGTTTGAGAGAAAATGTGTAATTGGGATGTCAGAGGCCGGTTGGTCAAATGGCCGTATTACCAGGCAGTTGGATGGGAGCGACGTGGCAATCGGACGATGTTATCGGCAATGAATTGTGGACGGTCTATCTCAAAGGTACGCGCGCAATGGACGCACGAGAGGAACGGCAGAAAAATGGGGGTTGAACGACTGTGAGAGCTGCAAGAAAAGAACCGAATTAGAGGCTATCAACCAAAGGTGATCACGTTGCGGCATCTACAGATACGGCAGTGCCCATCCGGACCTTTATCAGACGACCTGAGGCACGGAGATTACACACGATTAGGCAGCTCCGCCTCCTACCACTACCAGGGGGGTCAGTCCCGATCTACATGGGATAGTGTTCAGTGGCTTCGTGTTGTGTTCAGTGATGGGTCACTGTTTCCACTTGGCGTCAGTGACCCCCACGTACGTGTCTGGAGGCGAGGGGACCACGTCACGGATCCTACCTTAACAGCCTAAAGACGCAGATCTCGCACACCTGAAAGGCATGGCTGGGGGATCATACTACAGCCGAGCACATTGGTAGTGCTACGTACCAAATTCACGACTCAGCGGTACGTCGACGACATTGGTCGACCTATGCTATTGCCATTCCTGTCGCAGCAACGACGAGCCACATTTTTAACAGGATAATGCCTCACCACACACAGTCCGCCTACTTTCCCAGGTGTGTCTCCGTAAAGTCGACACCTTTCTATGGCCATCCCGATCCCACGAGCTCTCACGATCGAACATGTTAGAGATGTGATGGATGCCACCAACGGCCATTCCGGAATATCGGCGAGCTGACCAGCAGTTTGGACACAATCTGGCATGCTATACCTCAGGACAGTGTCCGTGAACTGTCAGCATCTATGTCACACCGGGGAACCGCTTGTACCGAGCACGAAATTGCACTATATCGTACAAATGACTTGTTCCACTTGTGTAGCTGTTTCATCCGGGTAAATGCCCCATCTGGTAGTGAATCTGGAATTGCAATCATTCCCTGTCTTGTACACGTGCGTTGAACATAGCAGTTTTCATCACGTTTGGATGATTCCTTCTGTCTGTGAGTGTTTCTTTTTTGTTTTTTGTTTTTTCCAGAGATAGTATATTTTACAGCAAAATAATAAAACAAAAAGTAACGTTTAATTCTAGCTAATTTTAAACTGGACCACAAACCGGAGCCCCACATTTCTTTTTCATCTAAAATTCGGTTCATAAATTTCTTGATTGTTCTATATGACTCTTTCGGAAATTAATTTTGCTTAATTGATTAAACATTGCACCTAAGAAACATTTTTCATTTTATATACAATAAGTACGTAGTCAGTATTTCATGTTCCAATTTAAATTTAATACTACGATAAAACGCATCGCGTGCTATAATAATGATTGAGCTCAGGCATGACTATGTGTTAAACAGCATACTTATAATTATACTAACGTTCTTCACGCATGTTTACATTTTTGTAGTGCTCTTTCGGTTTCTAAACAGGGGTTAGATATTATGATCTCGCTTATTAAACACAGAGTTTGAACAATGAACCTATTGGATTTGTTCTGTGAGACAGAAATAAAAAAAAATTCAATTTTTTCTCATAATGCGTGCCCTCCCATTAGGTTATTTGGGGAAACAAAACATCCGTGTTGATGCTTAAGTGATTCTTAGAACTGTAACTATTGCAACGGCTGATTTTAGGGACGGAATAACACTTTGCATTTTCGTATGAAAATAATACAAACAGCAAGTTACAATACCTAGAGAAGACCTTATTTTGAAACCACTGATGGGGGTACAATCAGAAAAAGGTAAATCTTGCACCTTATACCTCAATATTGGATGAACACATATATCATATTTATGTTAAGAATAAAAAACTGAAAAAAGTTTCACTGTACATTACAGCATAGTTACTTATTTGTTTGCAACTGGTGAAACCTTTAATATATCTAAAATCAGAAGATAACACAAAAATTATTTTTTGTTATTCATGGGAACGGAGTGGGTGTATTTCGTGGCTGTAATCCAGTATTTCACGGCTTAATCTCATACCTTCGGCGACGTGGCATTTCATTATAGGAAATTAATTCGTCTCTCAACATATGTTTTTTTCTTAACATCCACTAAAATATCACAGTGGCGATAGCGTCTTCTTCAACTAACTGGTACCACGAGAGACACAGCACATGTGGCTTCTGCGCATGCGCAGTCTCGCTACTTCCACCTGGTGTTGGGGTTGAATCGGTTGCCAGCTACGAACCACTAGTCGCACTTGCTTGTTGGCCTGCAATTCACGGCGATGCTGCAGGGCCATCAATGGCTTCCAACTGATGGCGCTGCAACCAACGGACCGCCTCCGGGCCATGAGCGGCAGATTTCAGCCAGGAGTGACCCATTACTGCCAGCTGGTGGCCAGCAGTTTCTCAAAACTCCTGTCTTTTCTGAGATAGACTGCTTATAGTTCTATGTAGACCCAAATACGAGTTAAAAATGAAAAACCCGCGTGCACAAGAGACAGGTTGGTTAAAATAAACCCTGATTTTGCACGTAATTCGACTTGCAGCATAAGTGGTGAAATGTGTGAAGAAACAACAGTTGTTTTAGCTTATGAAGAAAACTCACTAGCATGATTATTAATCTTTTTTAGAAACTTGATTAAAGGGGAAAAGCCCAGAAAAGTGAGGTTTCTGCTAGCCCAGATAAGGAGCACCCAAAGTGAGTACCACAGTTGCCAGGATAAGCGTCAGGCGGCTTCCGGTATATACACGGGAACCTTTGTTGCGTCGACGCGCTTTTGACTCTCCATTTACTTGAAAAATTCCGCACAGGTGTAACTGTGGTGTAAGAGCTCACTTCTGCCGGAAGCCCAAGGAAATCCATTCGTCCTGTTTCCCTTAAAACTGGTATTCCCCGTGCCACGGTTCACAAAATTTTGCACACACTTCTACACCTGTATGCTTATAAGGTACAGATCGTTGAAGATCTTCAGCCTCATGACCAGCGTCTAGCCAGAACGTGAACGTAAGGTGCGGCCTGATGCATGATATAGTCATCAGACCCTTGGTTTTTACAGAGCCCAGGGTGATATATAACGTGTACCTGGACATGCTGAAACTTTTTCTAATACCTCAGTGGCATGCACTCCAACCTTCGGTTACTTTCCAACAACATGGTGCCACACCACATTGGTCAATAATGGTTCGTGAGTTCCTGAATGCTATATTTCCGTACAGAAGTGTTGGCCGCGTCGGCGTCATGATATAGCCACCTCGATCAACGACATAACCCTTCTAGACCTTTTTCCTGTTGGATCATGTGAAAGACCAAGTTTATTATAGCAGTGTTCCAGAAGTCGAGACTCCGAAGACCAGAATAACGGACGTCATTTGTTCTATCTTTGGTGAGATGTTAAGCGAAACATAGCGTGAAATCGAATAGCGATTAGATGTTCTCCACCCACAAATAGCACCCAAAACAATTGTGTACTGACGCTGGAAAAAAACTTTACTTGTGCACCATCATTGTCGTGGAATTCTTTACTGTACCTGTAATACATTTTTGTAATATGGCACTATGTAGTGATGTTAATCATGTAGAATAAAATAAAATAAAATTGATTGTCCAAAACATGTGTAAGAATAAGAAACGAAGTCCGCCACTGCCATTCATCATCGTAGATGTCTGTTAAAAAGTCAATATAAAGAAAAAAAGAATACAACGGAAAACCGTATTTAAAATTTTTACAAATTACAACATTTTCTAATCATCGTGTGTTTTCGTTTAATGGATAAATGATTATCTTTAGAAGTAACAAAACAGAAGAGCAGCGTGTGAATGTAGAAATCTGTGTTTATTGTGGTAAATATTTAAGTTGTTGGACTTAGTTCACATGAAATTATATCAGCGGAGATGGAAATGTAGATGTTTCAGACCATGCAAGAAGCCGAATTATTTAAATTTGGTATAGTACAGTTTTAATATTAAGCTGAAAATATATAGAAATTTGCTGCAACATATTCAGCATAAGATACCTATTAACTTGTGATATATAAATGGAAATGTGCTTTTCTTTTTGAAACATAATATTAAATATTTCACTTTTGGGTATGCAACATCTCTTTCTGTTTTCCACAAATGTTTGGTTTTATAAGGATTTCAGTGGCTGGCACCCAATCCCTTTGAATGATTGTAATACCAATATTTGCACAGTAGACACTTTTACTATGGTAAGTAGAAATTTTGCCCCAAAAAGTGGAAACTAATTGCGGACGAAGAAACTTAATGCATTAATGAAGGATTGATTGTTCATTCACAACGAGGAGACTGAACCGTTCAATGTAAAGATTTTTTTTTTTTTTTTTTTTTTTTTGTAAAATAGTTCATGAATAGTCCGGCGCAATGTACACAAACTGAACCAGAAATAAAATAATCACTACTTAAAAATAAATAATCCATACTGAAATAAGTAATTCATACGGACCTGAAATAAAGTAGTTTATATCGAGCCGGAAATGCGTAAAGTAATACAACATAATGATTATTAAGAACTCCCCAAGACTAAAGGAAATAATGGATAAATCTGCAATTACACGATTAGAGGCTACCGTACTTTGTAGCAAATTGTCAAAATTTCGGGGATGACCAAATACACGCAAATGAATAGTGCCGTAGCTCATATTCAGAATGATCATATAACTTTGTCTGAAACATAAGCCGAAAACGACCAGCTTCAGCTAAAGGAGAACGTTTTGAGAACATTGCTGGCGATCATGGATTAGCATTGCAGCATTGAAAGGGACGCTAAAAGGCAGAATGGATATATTTGAAACCAAGAAAATATAGGTTGTGACGTCGATTTCTGTAACAAAAGTTTTAATGGAATTAATAGATTGCAAATACCGGTTTGAAGTATGTAATCAGTTAAACATAGTAATAGAACTAGATCCTTCCTTTGCCAAAGATTTTGGCAGATCTGTCGCTCAGACGGGCTGATTTTCTCGGAAACGGAATATATCTTCAGGGTGCAGTTAAAAGATGTTTTTATTTATTCTTCGGCTCCAGGTATTTATTGTGACATTTTCAATTACACATGACTACTTTCTGTTTAATCACTCAGTATTTCTAAGCTTTGGAGCAGTAAAACAACGTTCTGTAGGCTACGTAGAACACATTCCTGTTATTTATGTTAATTAGTTCTCCGTTTTAAACATTAAGATCTGCCCTCAACACAACATGACACTGCATGCGAACAATTCCCTATTTAGAAAAACGGCATGAAAGCCATCATGAAACACTCGTATGTACGGCTCTTCACATACGTATCATATCACATTCGCTGAAGTGCAGACAACGTTTATTATCTAACAGTGACTCAACGCATTCAGAGGAAACGCACCGGTTTTGCGTTCCCTCGCATATCTTTATTTTATTGTTTTCTTTCTCGGTGTATTAATAGTTTAATTTTTTCTGGGTTCTAAATGATATTACTCTTCTCATTGATTAGACAAAATATTTGTAGGATACGATGTTTTATAATGTGGAAACTAGGACACATAATGCTGTGTCAGCTTTGATTATTCGGTGTGATGTCGTGAACTCTGGGTTATTGAAACTTTATTCGCTGAGTGTAGCCATTCTAATAATTGTGAGGAGATAACCTTCCTAACAGAAATTTAGATGTACACTTGTTTCACGAAAACCTTATTTTGGGTTAAAAATAAAGAGAGAGAAATGTTTTTGCGACAAAGAGGCTGTTTTATTTTTTTTATCTATGTTATAACAATAAAACAACTCTTCAGCTTTTAAAACTTGTACCTGTTTCTGAATTACAGAGCAATTAAGCTCTCGATTTACTATGCCCGAACTTGCAGTGTGTTTCCAATTCCCATAATTTTTTTTTATAATAATACTTTATTTTTGAAAATAAATACCGACAGCAAAACTACACCAGTAGACATCATTAAAATTTTTGTCTTTTTGTCTGTAATAATTACATCACGTTTAATCTATAAGTCTTAAAACACATTCCTGAGGTCAACACAATTTGAAGTATTTGTTTTTGCTAGTCGTCTCTCTTTTGTTTTTTTCCAATTCTTAAACATATTTTTTCCTTTAATATATCAAAGTTCCCCAAAGCAAACAGAACATAAATTCTGAATTTGCTTTTTACACTTACGGGTCATCCATGTAACACCTCTCATAAAACCTCTAATATGTCATCGCCCTTTAGTGGGAATCGAACTCGCAGCTCCCGATTCCCGTTCGAGTATGCTAACGTTTCCACAGAATTCAAACCTTTATAGGGTTAGAATACTCGAACGGAAATCGGAAACAGAATACGAGTATCCAAACTGCTACACTGTTAGCATACTCGAACGGAAATCTGGAGATTCCAGATCCAAGGCTATGAAACTTTCAAGTTTTCTGAGAGGTGTTACATGGATGACCACTAAGCGTTACAATAAAATTCAGAATTTATATTCTATTTCCATTGAATATTGTGTGAATTTCCATTGTATTATGAAGAATATTTCGACCTGTTCTGATTTATCTCATAATTCCCATCGTAAAAATAATAATCCTGTGTTGACATTTCAAGTCCATGCTACTCGGCCATATAAACGTTTTTGTGAATATATTTTAAAATTTGAAATGATGAAATTAATGAGCGAATATATTAAGACCTTCTTACTTTATATTTACCATATTGTTTAAGAAAAGATGAAGAAATTTGATAAATTTTCGTTTTTTGGTCACTTAAATTTTCGGTTTTTGTCATTAAATTATTTAATTATTTTTAATTATACAGAGCGCACATTGACCAAAAAATTGTTTATCGAAGAAAAGAGCAGTTCTAGTGAAAATCAGCGGGCACAGTTAAAAAAAACCCGCAGGAATTAACCACATAGTGCCAGGTCGGATGTGTTATGGTTTGTGGGCTCTTTGGTCTCATTATTTTCTTGGTGTGTCTGGAGAGGTCCTTAAGCTGTGCGCGCTACCAACACATGCTGCTTATGACTTACACGCTTTCATACACTTCACGCATCCTGCTGCCGATCGTCTGCTTCAGAAGAACCATGCTCCGCTCCACCGGGCCGCAACCCCCCAGCCATGCTACGAGAAATACTCATCTAACTTTAAAACCATTTAGTGGCTTTTCTGGGTCGCCACTATGAACCTTACGGGATCTCTCCGGGATTCTGCGTAGCAAAACATCAGATCCATGGAAACGGATTATACGTAGCGGGCGGTCGTCAACGCAAATGTCGCAACCTTCATCGCTCTAATTTCCTCCGAAAACCATCCGGCATCTGGTGGAGTCGATGCCTTGGCGTGTACAAGATGTTATTCACGTTAGATAGGATCAAACCGCTATTAGGTAGGTATCTCTAATGTTTTGTCTGTTGCATGTACAAAACAGCAGAAAAAGCTCTCTTCTTTACTTGTAAACGAAAACAACAATTAGTTCGGCATTTTTTTTCTAATTTAACACAGCTGTGAAGCTTTCATCTAATTTAAAACAATTAGCATTTCAACAACATTTTTGCAACAATTAGCATTTTGTTAGCATTTGAAATTCATCTATTTTTGCAAGAATTAACATTTCGCCAGCATTTAAAATTTATGAAAATGAAGTTCATTTCTTTGAAAATGTTAGAACTATGTATTCTTAAATAACCACAGTGTACAAAATGCATACAAAAGATTTGTAATGAGTTCTACGTATCCGGGTGTTGTGCATATATAGAACTATTCTTCAGAACGAAAAGTTACGACTGTTCATTTAAATTCGTTATAAATGAGGTTCGGCTGATTCTAAACAAAATGATCAATGATTATAATTCAAATATAAGAACGAAACTCTGAGGTCACATGCGCGAATTAAATCTTTGAAACGTACTGACCATACCAAATTTATATGATTTCTTTCGACGCGAAAATTACATGAGGAATTTAACTCTAGCAGACATGCTGTTCCAAATTGAAATTTATCCAAAAGATTTCAATAAATATATTAAAATATCACAACTCCACAAATTTCTGACAGAACGTTTATTCTCCAAATCTCACGTATTGGGTCGTATGATCAATTGTGCAGCGGATGCCTGTCTACAAGGTTTTATTAAAAAAGCCTGAGCTCCGGAGTAGAAAGATTTAGAATGAAATCGTACAGAAGGCAAAGCACGATTGAATTAGCAACAGAACGAAAAAAGATTTTCTTGCCATGATCATTAAAATAGTTATTTATGTCTTACTTCTGCAACACATCCGAAAATAGCGAATGAATACTAGGGTTGTCCCGAAACAACTGATAATATTTTTATAAAAAAAATAAGCATATGAAATGTTTTATAAAACAAAAACTTACCTTAATTAACGAGAAAGTGGTCATCTTCTTCTGAATACTGTCCGTTGCATCGAAGACAAGTTAACCAAGGTTTATCCAACTCTTTGAATGTCTTCTGGGATTTTTTATCTGAAATGCTGTTGACGCACTCCTGCGCATCTCAAAATGTCGTCCCCATAGTTTCTCTTTTTTAAAATGGGGAACAACTAGAAGCCACATATGGACAAGTCTGGACCACATGCAGTTTGAGACATTAATGAAGTTTTCATTTTGTCGAAATAAGATACGAAAAAACTGGCAATGTGCGGACTTACATTGAGCCGCACATGAAAAGAAATGGGAAGCCAATTTCAACAAATTCCTTTTATGCCAAAATTCTCCGTTTAAATTCAGTGATTTGATGATTTCGAGATGTTAATCATAACTTCGATATCTTTAATTAATACGTGTAGGTCTTCCCGTACAACAACACCCATTGTATTGATGCTTGCCTATGTAACACTTGTTAAATGTCTTCCTCGATGCGGAATTAGAGCCGCCAACTCACGACCATCCATAAATTGCTATTTCCGTCTGTAAACTGTTGGTTTTCCTAGACATTCTTCTTTATGATCCTCTTGAATAAGAGGGATAGTCTCTCCGACAGCCTTCTTAAGTCAAAGGCAAAATATAATGGCGAACCTCCGGTCCTTTTTCACATCCATTTTTTCGGAAAATCACAGCGCGAAAGCACTGGTTAAGGGTTTACGAAACATTATTTATTGAACTGCGCACTAACGACGACGCACGCATAATAAACAGGTGTTGCCGACTGTTATGGTTAATACCACATCTGTCGTTTGTTCGGGACTCGTGCTAAGGGCGAACGCAGTATTGCATATTTTTTGAAAAAATATTCTCAGTTGTTTGGAAATAAGTTATGTACTTCTGCAGTGAAATGGTCGTCGAGTATTGTTTTTGATGTATCCGAAACCTGTTGGGATATTTCCTGCCCCATTCTTCTCAAAAGTGGAATAATGTGGCGTGTGAGTGAAATGGACAATTAAACACTGATAAGCATGCCGGCGTAGTTTAAAAGGGGACAATTGCACTTCCGGTGTAGGAAGGAACAGGTTCAATTAAATTTGTTGGTAAAGCAAGGTTACAAAAATAATCCGGGTGTGATTATAAAGCTTTTGTTTTAGGAAGTCATTTCCGAAAAACTGAGAAATTACTTGACTATCAGATGAACCGCATTTTAAACATTATAAATCCACATATTTCACAGTTCCTTTATTCCATAGATGTATACGAATCACATTACGGAAATCCCATTGAATAATCTATAATATGGTGCAGAGTATTCGCTATTATTGATTTTAAACATTATAGAGAAACTGCCTGTGTTTATATTTTTATTTAAATTTACCTTTTTGGAGGACTGCGAGGACTTTATAGAACATCGTTAAACATTCATGAGTAACTATATGATTGATAAATTCCGGAACCCGTCGTGTGGAACTTTGTGCCCTCAAAAATTATAGATTTGATTTGATGTAACTAAATCAAAATTCATGCACACTTCTCTGAGTTATAATGTATGCGCTGATATCGCGTACGATATTGAACGCAGTAATATAATTAATTATTTAAATTTGAAAAATATTCTAAGAATCGCCATATAAATTTCGCAAAATTGGAAAAAAATCTAAAATTCGTGGATTTATTTGATATTTCGCGACATTACGGAAACAATCCCTAAAATTCCAGATAATAACCACGGAAATTAGTGCTGCGAAACAATTACTACCCTAATAATTACTAATGAGGTAAAACAAATGTTTGTCTCCAGCTGATTCATTCAACGTTGATGAGTCTATATCATTCAAAAATCCATCAATGGGTCTCATTAAATTGTTTCTCTAGTTTGCAACACAGATATGCGGAAATCTTTTTTTCCTTTTTTTGATTGGAGGTTTAACGACCACCGTGAGCAACTCAATGGGCTATAAGCAGTCGCCCGTCCCTAATTTAGTGTCACTGGTTACAGGGAAGGGAGAGAGCCAGTGCCGTATGACAAACACAACATCCATGCCTCACCGGGATTCGAACCCGTACCCCTTCGGACGAATGATCAGAGGCCAACGCCTTAAACCACTGCGCCACCGGGGCGGCGCGGAAATCTTGAAAGATATTTAATTTTATTCTTCAGGTGATAAATTACTAAATAGGAGCTCTTTAAAGTTGGAAATTATTGTGCACAAGAGTTATTTTTTCAATGAAATATATTTGCTGCGAACAGAGCATTTAGTATCTCTTATTGAATACATTTCTGCTCATTAATGTGCTTTGTTAAACTTCTGCGTAAGAGAGAGTGTTTCTACCGACCGGGTGAAAATTCTTTGCGTGTCTAGGTTGAGATATACTGCACTGCTTAGCAGAATTGCGGTTTAAGGCGCCAGAGGGGTAATCATCCCACTCTCGTGATTTTTTCTTTTTTAGGAAAGCTCTAATATACAATATCCGATAATCAGAGTAGTGACGGGACTTAGTGAAAACGCCCTTGTAAGGGCGAAGTTCCGTTCAGCCCACATAGAGACTCTGGCATCTGATTCGGGTACGTCGACGTCGTTCCGGCACCGCTGACGAAGGGACTCTTTGCTCCCTTGTCAACATAAAGCCCGAGCGCCCGGATTCTAAGTTTAGACTTGAGTGGGAGAACCCCAGGGTGCCCACTTAGTACTTGGAAGAATTTTGTGTTTTTCATCTCTCTCACAGAGATGTCAACTACCCAGAAGGGTAAACTGAAACCTAAGGGGTCAGCCCCTGAAATCGTCCGGGTCAACCCGGATTAAGAAGGTAGCGGCCGAAGCACTACCAAGCCCTGTCGGCAGTGCTAAAGGGCTTAGCCCCACTTCCGAGAACAGCCGGAAGGTGGAGCCCAATGCCAGGAGGAAACCGTCAAAGACGCTTCTCCCAGCGAAGGGCTCTAAAGCCGCTACACCCACGAAGGGAGCCACACCCTCGACTGAGCCTTCTCAGTCAGCTCGTGGTGTAAGCACGCACTTGCCACCTCCGCCCATGGCAAGGAAGGGTATAACACCACCCCTGCACGAACCTGTTCGGGATCTTGAGGGGTCGTCCGCTGATCCTCCAGAGTCACCTCTGAAGGACAAGCAGCATCCCAGGACACCCCCAGCGCTAACACCAGAGGCTTTCGTGGGCCGCATTTTCACTCTCATTGGGGATGTGGAGTCCGTTCTCAAGGACTAGCGGGTCATTTCCTCAGGGAGAGAAAAGGTTAAAGCGGCCCTCAAGAGTAATAAAAAGGCTTGTTTCGAACAAGCAGATCGGGCAGCTCATCTTGAATGCAGGCTGTCCGTACGGCAGGAGTCGAGCTGCAAAACCGACGCCAAAGTGGTTACCTACGCCGAAGTGGCTAGGATAGGGGCTAGCACGGCAAAAGGGTCTTCGCCCGCAACGATTGAGAATAAAAAAAATAAGAAAAAGACGGGAGACAAGAGACATGTGCTTTTGATCTGCCCCACAGTCGAGAGTGCGTCCTCAGAGGACACAAAGAAGACCCTGAAGATTGCAGTCAACCCAACTAAACAGCAGATATGGGCGAAGAGCATTCGGAGCATTAAGAAAGGTGGGGTCGCGGTCGAGTGTTCCCATCATGGGGAGCTCGACCGCCTTGCCCAGGATTTGAGTAGCAATCCGTTGACCACCAAGGATTGCACACTATCCACGGCCCCACGAAAGAGACATTGATTGTCTATGCGGTCGACGGGGGTCTCTCAGGGAAAGAGTTTGAGGAGGCGGTTTGCGGGCAGAACCCAGAACTCGAGAACGGGTTTAAAGCCTGTTTTACCATTAAGGGCAAAGGAGGTAGGGTCCACTGGGTGGCAGACGTGGAGCCCAAGTCTTTCCAGCACTTGGTGAGGCGGAAAACACTGAACTTGGTTTGGTCAGTGCTCCGCCTAAAGGAATTTTTGCGGGAGGTCAGGTGCTTTCGGTGCAATGGCTTCGGCCATTTCCGATGCAACTGCCCCGAGTCTGAAGCAAGGTGCGACAATTGCGGTGAAGTTGGGCACCAGCACCACCAGTGTGCAGCCGCACCGAAGTGCAGCAACTGCACTGTGCTGCGAATGCCAAGTTCCGCCTGAATTGGACGTCTCTCACTCCAGCTTCAGTAAGACGTGTCCCAGTCTTATCAGGGAACTTGAGCAAAGGAAAATCCGGGTCAACTACGGTTGACAGATGGTAGTACCTTCGGAGGTACGTTGCTCTCTATATTGAGCTTTTGGGTCTATTGACCAAGGTGTTTTTTTTATGACCCTGGCCCGGGGTCATCACCACAGCACTGTCCCTAGCGCTGTGGACCATGTAAATATTTACAAAGTGTGATCAATGTGAGTGTTAAATATTTGTGAGAATGGTGCATGAGACCCTCATACTTATCGTGCATGAATTTTGTTTGAAGCCAATTAAAGGACATTAGTCCCAAAAACTCGCGTTGGCGGGCGATCTCCCGGCAATGAGATGGGATAATTATTGAAAAGTTGCTTGCCCCAACTGCCCATAGCACGTCGCACACACTGGTTTTGACAGAATAGTGTAAGGTACCGGTCACGTGGAGGAGGCAGATAACCACAGGTCTCTAGACCGAATCTGTCCGAGTGAAAGACTGTGGTTTCTGGAGACTGACGGGCTAGCTATCGCAGCGCCTCCAGGAACCTTAAAAGTTTCGAACTTATTAGAGAGTTTAACATTTACCTGTGAAGTCCTCACTTAGAAGGTACAGGTAGAGTCATCAGCTAGTATTACTTACGTTTGATTCAGCCAGGTGTTATAAAATGCGGTTTCTTTTTCAGACACGAAACCTTTTGTTTCGAAAGCAGGTACAGCTGTCGTATTCCTTCTCAATTATACTGTATTTTCATGCGGTCTTATTGTTACCATTTTGTAGAACAGCTAGTCTCCAAATTAGAGTTGTTTATGAATTGATGACCAATAATTTTTGTTTGAACTTATTTAGAAACAGGGGCTGTTTTGAAAAGTATACTAAAACCTTAATATGATTCAAAGCTTGTATAAAACACATTAATTTAATTTTTTTTAAAACACATGTTAGTTATTTCTTACCACATCAGCAATTTACATTACTATACATATCCGTTATTTTTACATCATTTTCAAAACTATACAAAATTTTGGCTGCCAAACATTTCGGTTTAAGGAAAGATGTACTACGACATAACATAGATTTCTCAAACTAAATCATTGTGAAGAATGGTACACTGTACATAAATAATAATAGTATGTTACCTGAGATTATCAGTAAAAGCACGTTTAAAGTTCGGAAGAACTTATCTTTTCTTTTATAACAATGATGAGAATGTTCAAAAGTAAATTATTTTTGAATCATGCAGTTTTCATTTAAACTCAAGGGTCTTTGAAATAGATGTCCAGATATTTAGCATAGGAAGAGTGAATTATATACTTAAATGATGACTAAGATTTCAGTGTACAGAAAAATTTTGTAAAAATTAATAAAAATGTATTTCATCGAAGAGTCTTCACTCTCATTGCAGAGCTTACTTAACATACGTACATACATAACAAAGACAAAATGGAACACCCTGACGGAAAGACCCAATCCATAATCTGCTAAACCTCAGGAAAAGTGCAACACATAGAGATCAAGAATCAAGACTACTTTGCTTTTCATTGGCTCTAAAAATATATGACAATAAAGTACTTCATAGTAATAAAATTGGTACATTTTTCATTTAAGTTGTTTGATATAAAAATTATTCCGATATCAAGTATTAGTAAATTAATGAGATGAAAGTGACGTAAAGGTATTTTTAAAGAAAGAGTCCACAATCGATTCAATGAACCGCCATGCTGTAAAATTCCATGGAATCAGAACGAGTGGTGTCAGCTGATGAAATTCAATTCCATCCAAAACCATGAAGCCTACATTTGTGACACTCGGTGATAAAGGTCTCATCATGGTATCGGCGGCGCTTCGAGACTATTCTTAGACCATTTGGTCCTTGTTATACCACAGGCGGAAGCTGCACTCATTTGTACACTAGACATGTCTCAAGTCGACTTCCCAATGCCATCCAGTCCTGCAGCAGTTTAAGCGTTGTGTTCGATGTCGTGATGTTAATGTCACTACTGTTGCCAGCTGCCGTGCGTGGTGGCCTCCCAAATGAAAATTACTTTGGGCGGTTTGTGTAGACACATTTGCACACCCTGACGCCTGTAGAAAGTTTCTGGTATCGTTTACATTTACGAAAGGGGTACTAATGTCCATCCTTATGATACGGTGGTACGTGCTAGCTGCTATGAGACTTTGAGCACCACTTCCTCGTCGCCGTTCCAGTTGGTGTATCTGAACCTATTGTGACAAGCTGCGTTTTACGGTGCAGAAGTTTAGTCACAAACGAGTGACAAAGTCGTGCATGGACAAACCAGTAGCACGCAATTCAGTGACCCTGTACCTTTCTTTTCAGGTCAAATGGCGATATTAATCTAGCATTCGCGCAAAGGGGCAGGATGCGAGCTCATCACAACCCGTCACAGAAGGCGATATAGCGCTGACCAGTTTACTCTCTCTTAAACCCCATCCAATGTCCTCTATGGGACCACTCAGTGCGAAAATATTACAACTTGCATATCTCCAGTGCTTCTATCACTCCTATGAAGTTCATGATTGTAGGATGTTTCATTCTCAGTGTCGCGATTTAACTTTTTGAAGTGTGCTACTTATATTTATGCCGATATTTCCTCGTTATGCTGTTTCACATATATTAATATTTGAAAAAAGAATGAAGTTGATTTCCTTTTTGCCCAAATAACTGTTTATTTCGTAAAGCATTTCCACATTTTGAATTCGCACTTTATTTTGAAAGTAAGTTCCTGTTCCTATATAAGAATAGCTCAATAGTTTCTTAACAACTGGTTTTTTTAATAAGCTTAAATTGTTAACACCTGATAATCGTGATATCGTTATTTTGAATTTACGACAATTTTTTTTTTTTTACCAGGGTAGTTTTTAAAAACTCATGAAACAGAGAACTATTTCTTAGAGACCAACCCTACAAAATGTTGAAAAGTTATTCGTATTTTGTTGGAAAACTTAGTTTAAAAAATTTAATAATTTTCCTTAAAATTAAAATAACTTGATTCTAAACTTCCTTTGTGAGCATTAATTTTTTTTACCCACATTTTATAGTTTAGGAAGTTATTCCCTAGATAAGTACTTTTTGCCCGTTCTGTTGGGAAAACACAGCACGATTTGGTGCCATATGTCATCCTTTCTTCAGCGTTCTTTCATCATTCCCGCAAATGAATAATTCGCAAAGCACATTAAAAATAAATAGCCATTCACTTCTCACTACTGGTTGTTTCATCACTCTCTCTAAGTGAATCATACTTTTCTCCAAAGCGCCTCCAGTCCGTAGCAGAGAATAGAAAACTTCCCAAAAAGGTAGAAGCTCAGTTGACCTTTTCAGAGCTGAAGATGAATGTACAATCATCTCGATCAAAACACTGAAATAAAAAGCATTGACTTATCACTCCCTTTTTTAAGTCTCATCATATATCTTAGTTGACTGCACATTGCACACTCACATAACGGTTGCTACTTATATATAATCAATGTTACTTTTCTGTAGCATAAGAACTTTATTTTCTCGATCATTGCTTGTTCCGTATCATCATACGTTTTTTTACAATCGTAGTTTTTCTCTACGGAAGAAAAGGGATAAGTTTTGTTTTTTTCTTCTTCTGCAGAATTTGCCCGGTACAGTATCTTAAATACTTCATATTTATTACAATAATGGAATTTACACCTTTAGTATTATACAACTTGAATATGAAATCCTCCCGTACGGAGTTTGAAAGCTCGGCACTTAGTTGTTGTATGTTTTATAAATTGTTACACTTGACATTTATTTTTGTTCACGTCAGCACAACATAAGAGAAAGACTTAATATTTTGGCTTTTTTAGCATGGTAAACAGCATCGATGTTTCTTCATTAATGAAAACCACCTAAAATCCAAGCAAATTAAATCTAAAAAAAAACAAAATGTAAGTTATATCCTGCATCCGTGGTTGAGATTAGCAGTGATACAGCGTATATGTACTCATGCAGGGTATATGTACTCATTCATAAATTAAAGGCAGTGTTCTCCAAACAAATTGGAACATTTCTTTAAAATGATTGGAAGAAGGTCTTCTGATCTGATGAATCTCACATGTTGTTGCACCGCGTAGTCCGCCGGCTAGGCGTGCACCCTTTACCTGGGTTGGGATGTGTTGGCACATGTATGCCCTGTCGAGCGGAAAGAATCCGGTATTAGAAGTATAATTCCTTGGGCAATTTTCTGCTGGAAAAACCTGTGTCCAGTAACTCATGTAGAAGGAACTGAGTTGTCTATTACCTACCTAAATAAACATCACTGCAGGACAGGTATACATTTCACGGTAATTGTACACACGTCAAGTATTTCCTTTTATCAATTGGATAATGCGCCACGTCAGACTGTCTGAATTGTCTGGAGAAAGGTTCGTGGATCATGAGGATCGCATCTAAATATAGCCTGGCCTTGGAATCTCCCAGACTTCGAACCCATCGAGTATTTGTGGTTTTTGTTATAATTGCAAATCCAATCCATTTTTTTCTCAATAGTGCTTTTTTCTTATGTGCGTGAAGCTGTTTGTCGCATTTGTCATGTCGGAAAAACAAATATTCAACGAATTTGCATTAGATTTTTCTGAAATTGCTGGCAAAACTTGCGAAGACACATACGCAAATTTACAGACAATTTACAGGGGGAATGTGTGAGTCGTAAACATGTATATGAGTGAGTGGAATAAACTTTTTTAAATATGGTCGTGAAAGTGTGGAGAGTGTTGAACTGTCTGGGAGGACCATGCTCTTATAGGGAGGACTGTATGAGTCGTAAACCTATATATGAGTGAGTGATATAAACATTTTAAAGATGTTTGTGAAAGTGTTCAGAGCGATGAACTGTCTGGGAGGTCCGCACAATTATAGGGAGGACTGTACGAGTCGTAAACATGTACACTATCTACGAGCAAGTAATTGGACACCCCTGCAATCGAAGATATCTGCGGTCCTGGTACACGTCACGGCCGCCGCCGTTAAATATCGTGTGGGAAACAACAACGCAACCAGTTGCATGCAAGTTGCTATGCAGTTCGGAGCTCTCTGATTTCGAGAAAGGTGTAATTGTTGGGTATCACAGAAATGGCCGATTGTGACATATCCAGCAAGTTGAAGTACCCAAAATCGACAGTGGCCTACGTGATTGGCAAGTTGAAGATGAGAGGTGACGGTCGGAATGTGCCTCGACCCGACAGACCCACAAAACGGAGAGTTAGAGATCGACGGGTGTTGGCCAGAGAAATTCGGAAGAACCGCTCCAAATCGATGAGCCACATCCGCCAGGAGTTCCAACAGGCATCCGGGAATGTCCTTTCGATGAATACCATCCGTAAGGAAGCCCATCTGCTTGGATATCGTGGACTTGCTGCCGCCCACAAGTCTTTGATCACCAAGTCCAAGAGCGCTGCTCGGCTAACGTGGTGCAAAGAACGTTGTCAGTGGACCGTTGAAGAGTGGTAACAGGATCTCTGGCACGAAGAATCAAGGTTCGCCCTCTACCGCTGAGATGGCAGGGTCTGGGTTTGCCGTCTGCTTGGAGAACGCCTCCTGCCGAAATGTATTGTGCCAACTGTGATGTTCGGAGGCGGTGGAATTATTAAATGGGGGCTTTTCTCCTGGTATGGCACGGGACCCTTGGCCGCAATTCCTGGTATACTCAACGCCGAGACTTACTGCACCATTTTGGATGACCATTCGCTTCGTACGTTTTGGCAGTTTTACGGGATGGACCCATGTTACTTTCAAGATGACAATGCCACCTGTCATGTTGCGTGGGCCACCATGGCTTGGTATGATGGCAATGGAGTTAATCAAATGGACTGGCCTGCGCTGAGCCTGGACCTTAACGCTTCGGGAACCTCTGGGATGAGTTGAAGCGTCGACTTACGGGGTACCACCACCGTCCAAAATCGGTGATGGTACTGACATGTCTT
This sequence comes from Macrothele yani, assembly GCA_039090855.1. Classification (NCBI taxonomy): domain Eukaryota; kingdom Metazoa; phylum Arthropoda; class Arachnida; order Araneae; family Macrothelidae; genus Macrothele; species Macrothele yani. The sequence continues at coordinate 141,245,275 of CM077034.1, forward strand.
CTCCAAGCCGAGTGGAAGAAAATACCGCTAGCCGTCATACAACGCCTGGTTGGTAGTATGCTCCTGAGAGTCGCGGCTGTAATCGCGGCTGGTAGACGCTCCACCAACTATTGAAAGTGAATTAACATCGTTTTCCTTTGCTATCACAGGTGTCCAATTACTTGTTGGTAGATAGTGTATATGAGTGAGTGGCATAAACGTTTTAAAGATGGTCGTGAAAGTGTTGAGAGTGGTGAACTGTCTGGTAGGCCCGCACATTTATCGGGAGGACTGTATGAGTCGTAAACATGTATATCAATTGAGTGGTATAAACGTTTTAAAGATGGTCGGGAAAGTGTTAAGCCTAGTGAACTGTGTGGGAGGCCCACAAATTAATAGGGAGGACTGTATGAGTCGTATATATGTATATGAGTGAGTGGCATAAACGTTTTAAAAATGGTCGTGAAAGTGTTGAGAATGATTAACTGTGTGGGAAGCCGGCAACCAGCAGAAGTGAAAACAATGCGGAACTTATGCCCACAGCTGTATCGGAATATCGGCTAACAATTATTCCTGAGATATCTGAAGATTTTAACATTAGTTTCGGTTTATTTCAGCAGATCCTTACGGACGATATAGCTTTGGACTCATCTCAACCGAATCTGTGCCAAAATTAGTTATGTCTGAGCAAAACGCGGCCCACGCTTCAGCTACTAGGGTCCTGCTTGAGTGCGTGTAAAACGACGAAAAATTTATAAAAACTATCATAACTGCTGAAGCATCAAGGTTTTATATATGACCTCGAAACTCTGGCCCAGTTTTCAGAGTGAAAGACATAAAACTCTCCCAGACCCCCAAAAAACACGACAGGGCGGCTACAATATTATCACGAAGCTGACAATTTATTTTTAAATCATGAGCATATTTTTCATTACAAATACCGTTCATCAACTAATACAGGCAAGAAGGAGTACTTTTGTCTAGATTTACGGTTTTTAAAAGACACAGTTCGTCAAAAAACGCAGGATTCGCATGACAGTGGAGAGTGGCAACTTTAACCTGACGACGCACCTTCCCATGCATCACATATAGTGCACCCCTTTCTGGCTAATCACAGTATTGCAAAGGTTCCACAGCCACTCTATTCAACATGTCTTCCCGAGACATTTTCCTTTTCCCTAAAATCGAACAGCATTTGAAGGGAAATAGATTTCAAGATGTTGAGGAGATACAACAGAATGCGTCGATATAGCTGTTCGCTGTTTCAAAAAATGACTTCAGAAAATGCTTTGAACAGTGAAAACAGCCCTGGGCTAAGTGTTTGACTTCGGAAGGGGACTACTTCGTAGATGAAAAATTTTCAACGCTATATATCTTGTTGCTTTTATTTTATAAATCCTGTCAGGATACATTTTTATCACATTTTGAACATAACGAATTCACCAATGACCATCGAATGACATTTTACTTTGTGTGCAAATATATTAAGGAAAAGTGAAATGCCTTTCACGACGACATATTTTTAAACTCTAAAAACAGGGAATGTAAGTGATTTGCTCGAAAGATAGTTTGGTATAATGTAGTAACGTAATCCTAACCTGAAAAGAAGTAAATGTTACAAACAAACCTATTTCTATGCTAATTTTTTTAATTTCTGTTTTCCAAACTTGGAAAGTGGGGTCACATAAAATTCCGTTTAACATTTAATGAATTCTGATGGATGCGTAATGCGGCGTAAATTTCTAATTGAATTGTTTCAGGAAATTTTATCTTGCGGTTCTTCATTTATGAACTTGTATCTCATAGCGATTTGTTTAAAAAATACCGGTGTTTGTTACTAAGAGTGAATAACTGTTCATATAAAAGAACACACTGTTTGAAACACACTTGCATTTTGCATCATCGTCTGAGAGGTTTGTGGAAAAATATTTGCTACTTACAGATTATATAGCTGGTAAACAAAGTGTTTGTCATTATAGAAAGTATTAAGTGCGTATAGGCTGCAGGCCACAAACCTTTAAACATGACTTTTGAAAGGGAAGACATGCTTCTTACGTATATTGTCGTGCTTTTAAGCGCATCGGAACACTAAGAGATTCGACAAAGAAGTGAAAAGAGATTGGAATAGTGTTTGTAATATTTATTTGTTAAAATATATAACCGGAATAAATGCTTCAAATGTAATTCTGTTATATGTAGTTTTTTGATGAAAAACCATTTCGACACACATAACTGTCGTCCGTATATTGAGTGAAAAAAAATTAAATGAAAAACATATTGAAACAAAGAAAAAAATAAATGTTTGCTACATTTTTCTGCTTAAGCATTAAAAGTCAAAATACGAGGGTCAATCAAAAAGTGATGTCGCCGTGTCGGTAATGTTATATTTATTAGAGTGTCTGGGAATGTGCTTGTACGACGTTACAAAGTGGATCATACCCCACAATGGATGCTTTTTCTTTTCCAGATTGAGTGCTTAGAGCAATGGATCTCCTCCCAAAACAAAGGGCGGTGATTGTATTTCCGACGAAAGAGGGTTGCGCACCTAAGGCAAACCAGAATTGGCTGAAATATGTTTATGGGGATACTGTAGTGGACACTAGCAATGTGCGTCGTTGGGTGAAGGAGTTTAAAGAAGGAGAAACCGAAATTTCAGATATGCCTAGAAGTAGCTGTCGCTCAACATCAGTCACCAATGAGAACCGACAACGTGCTGATGACTTAATTCCAGGATACAGACGCATCGCGGTTCTTCATGTTGCTGATGCATTGAAGGTGTCATTTGGTTTTACACAAGCGTTAATTTCTGACTTGGTATATCAAACGTTTTGAGCTAAGTGGGTTCCCAAGCAGTTCACAGTCAACAATCGGAGTAGGCGGGTGAAGGTGTGTCAGTAGCTGCTGGATATGTTTCAAGCTGAGGAAAGGGAATTTTTAACAAATGTGATTCTTGGGGAAGAGAAGTTGGCACACTTCAACGACCCAGAGAGTAATGTTCAATCCAAGGAATGACACTATAGTAGTTCTCCATGTCCCAAAAAATTCTAGTCTGCCAGAACAACACATAAGGTGATGACAACAGTGGTTTCGACAACGCAGGGTATTTTTCTCATTGACTTTCTGGATGGGCGTCACACAATCAACAGAGAAACATACCTTACGGCACTTAAGAAGCTGAAGGAGGCTATCAGGAAAAAGATACCACATAAAAACATTGTTTCCATACAGCTCCATCACAATAAGGCAAGACAACACACGTCATTTTTCACAAGCCAGGAGATTGCGAGAATGGAGCCCGGTGTGCAGCATCCACCTTACAACCCTGATTTGGCCCTTGTGATTTTTACCTGTTTGGGCCAAGAAGCTTAGTCAACGTAGTTTCCGTTTCGACGACTTGGATGCATTTAAATCCACAGTAAGATCATGGGTCCTGCAACAAATTCCAGAATATTTCCAAATGGGATTTTATTCTTGAGATCGACGCTGGCGTAAAAGTATTGAAAATAAATTTGACTATGTGTAAAAGTAGTTTTGTGTACAGAATACTTCACGCAATAATCTGTGTACCTTTTGTTTTGATTTGGTCTCTAATAAAGTTGTGGTGACGGAGGCGGCATTTCTTTTTGGTTGATCCTCGTAATTATCAACTATGCAAGTTATTTATTTCTTTAAAACTTTGGTTTACCCTAGCATGACATGCGATATAGTTTAAAGTTTAAAATATTTAGTTGTGTTTTTGTTTTGTGGAATAAATGATTCATTTTAACCGGTATATGTTTCAAGAAAAACGTTTTGATTTGATTGATTGAAGGTTTAACGACCACCGTGAGCAACTCAAATGGGCTATAAGCAGTCGCCCGTCCCTAATTTAGGGTCACTGGTTCCAGGGAAGGGAGAGAGCCAGTGCCGTAAGACAAACACAACATCCATGCCTGACCGGGATTCGAACCCTGACCCCTTAGGGACGAATGATCAGAGGCCAACGCCTTAGACCACTGCGCCACTGGGGCGGCAAAAACGTTTTGTCTCCAGAGAATTATTACTCGGAGCACAACTATTTTTATGCAAATTTATGTTCCGCCCTGAACTGAAAGTACATTTTGTTTGAAAGGAAAGTGACGGATAAAACGTAATATTATTTCATGCAGTTGGCTGTGGTTTTGACAATAAAATGAATGCTTACAAGTCTCAGTTTACATCAGTAAAAAATTAATGTCTGCACCACGAGTGGCGCGACACTCGTTAAAACGGTATTCCTCTTCTGCCCAAATGTTGTGAAATATTTCGAGAGTCATGGAGACAACATTAGATCCTAGCTGATTACGACGTTCAACCACGTCTGCTATTCTGGTTATGTACACTTTAAATACTTTCTGCAACATGTGTTCAAATTATGAATATCCATGTGGAAAGATATTTAAAAAATCACCCAAGTTTTCACAGGAACGAATAACGTCAACTTCAGATACGGATGTGCTGCAAAACGATTTTTAAGCTGAAACTACTTTAATGTGCATGGATAATCCTTGCTCTAGATTTGGTTTAGCGTTTTCTGGTTAGAAAATGTTTCTAATTATTTATCCGTACATCATTCATAATTGACTAAAACACTTGCCTAATTTTAATTCACCCTGAGTAGAAGTTCACTGAAAGAGCGTATTTCTGCAATACACTCTTTCAGTGAACTTGTACTCAGGGTGAATTAAAATTCATGTTTCAGACATGTAGACAAGAGGGTGTACAACTTTGCGGATGCCTCATTCAGGTCCTTTATAAAAAGATCTTTATGAACTTTATATGTTTTTAATGAATTTTATAACAAATCTTTCATGAAACATTTTTTTTTAATTCTGCTGTAAACTTTCCGGAAATCCTGAACCAAACTGGTTTCTGGTTAAATGCCATTGGATTATTTACCCAATGAACAGCTTCACTTTTGAGTTTCACAGAAGCACGAGCAGAGGACATTAAGAACTCTGATTGAATAGAATCTCAATATACTCTTCGAATATTTGAAAAGTATCATATTATTCTTGTTACTGAATTCTGCCTTTGCAGTTTGTCTATCCTTCTGCTTTCCACAGAAATAAAAAATTGCACTGCTGTGTATAATTAGAAATTTCAGGAAAACGCATGTGCAGCAATCACACTGGTTTTAGGTAGCAGTGATTTATTGTAAATATAGCCCCCATCTGTTCTTTGCTCTTACTTGTAATGCAGATCATATGTTTCATTTGTTACACTATATGAAAGTAAACATCAATATAGTGCTTGTTTTCTCATGTATTATGGAATTGTAGTTCCGTAGTCTGAAACAAACCGATGAAGGGTTTTCTTGTGTTGTGTTCTGAATTCTTGACATAAAAACTCCTAACTGTACTTTTGATTATTATATAAAATTCAAGACTACACACTTTTGATGTTGATTTAGAATAAATTAACAACATTTATTCGCAATTAAATGCTTTATTAACATCGACTATAGTTTCACAGAGCGTTTGGCTCGGCACCATCAGGACGATATAATTGTGAATAAAGGTTGATAATTTATTCTAAACTGTACTCTTGATTGTTGTGATATTTTTTAGACTGGTACGTAGGTATACAAATTATGTTTCAAAGTTAAAAAGCAAAAGCAGCTAAAGAGCTGTGGGTCTAAAATCGTTGTCAGGTTTGTTTGTAGGTTCATGGTGCTGTGCTGTAAACGCAAGAACATTTTTCCTTCTATTTCAGAACCGAATAAAAAATATAAACCTAAATCGTAGCGTTTAGACGACGATGTACGCGCACTTGATGCCTACGCTCTGGGCATCATGAAGTACATTTAAAAGAGCTAAAAGACACCTGAAGATTATGTTATTTACGTCCTACCATCAATCGTTCCATTCGCGCCATGATCGTTGGATACATTGTGTGAAAGCGGGAATAAATTAGTTGAATAAGCCTAGCTTATCTCACTCATATGTATATAGGAACATTCTTTGTATCATCCATCAGTCTCGTTTTCCAAATCTCGAACTCTGCATTTACAAAGTAATTATAACCGAAAACTAGACAAATAATACATTTTTGCTTTGTGCATGCAGTGAACACAGAACAAAAAAGGAGTGAAATTTAAACCCTAATTGAAAAAACAAGGAGTTGTACCAGTGATTTTCATTTGTTTTTTCTCCTTTTTTGCTTGGAAGCTTTAATTCGAATCTGCTTTTTCTGTGTGTATTATTATTTCATATCTAATGAAATAGTTATGATAATCTGGTCATGAGTGTTGTGATTTACATCCGAGTGTTTCCATATATTTTGTTTGTATTTTGTTTTATTTGTTTTTATATTTTGTTTTTATTTTCTTTGTATACAAAATGCACACCAATATTTTTTTTTAATTCTAAATCCTGGTTAACCAATTAACTTTTGGTTTAAAGCATATAAAATGGAATTTTAACTCTTTAAACTGAAGCTTCTTAAAGAGAAAAACATAACGATTCAAACGAAAAAAGCCCCTCAAAATGAAAAGTATATCACAAAATTTGCAAAAAAGAAAAATACTGTAAAATTCTGTATTTAAAAGCTGATACAGAAAAACCGGATTTACTTCTCCAACCGAAAGTTGTTGTTTTTAATATATGAGTAAATTACAATAAAATGCAAGACATAGATTAAATAGAGGTCATTGCTCTTTTCAAGTTTACAAGTGAGTCAGGGAAAAATTCTCATTGGCCGCCAACGGGAATTGAACCCAGGGTCTTCCAGTTACACGACGGATATGCTTCTATTGCACCACAACGGCCAGGATTTCCTCCAGACTCCCATACACTAACTGCCAAGCTAAGTGGCAGATTGCTTCTTGGAGCCCAGCACAATGCTGGGGATTCACCAAAGATGGTACGCAGCGACTGAACAAATAATTAGAAGGCGAATGAATAAGTAACACATACATTTGACGTGGACTAGGAACATGAAACAGACGTCATCGCTATTTCCACGTTTATAAGTGAGTCAGGAAAAAATTATCATTGGCCACCACCGTGAATCAAACCCAAGGTCTTCCAATTACGCGCCGGATATGCTTCCACTGCACTACAGCGGCCTCGAATTCCTCCAGACTACCGTACACTAACTGCCAAGACAAGTGGCAGATTGCTTCTAATTATTGTTTAGTTGCTGCTTACCAGCTTTGGTTATTCCCCAGCATTGTGCGTGGTTCCAAGAAGCAATCTGCCACTTGGCTTGGCAGTTAGTGTATGGGAGTCTGGAGGAATTCCATGATGCTGTGGTGCAGTGGAAGCATATCCGGCGTGTAACTGGAAGACCCTGGGTACGATTCCCGGCCAATGATAATTTTTCTGTGACTCACCTATAAACGTGAAAAAAGCTGATGACCTCTATTTGAAGTTCCTAGTCCACGTCAAATGCCTGTCTTACTTACATGACATAGAAACAAAGAAAATTATTTGATCTGCTCATTACGTCCATTTAAGGTCCCTTCCTGGTCATGAAATGATCGAGTACCCTGCTGGCCACCAGAAAGGCACAACGTCTGACACAATGATAATTCCCGTAGTATTCACACCAGTGTTGCCATTAACTTTTGTCTGAAATCAGTAGACTAGAGCTCAAAGAATTAGTAGGAATCAGATCACATTTTTTGTTGCTTAACATATGCAGCACTTCACAAATATAATGTATTGGACGTAATCTCAGTACGAATAATCCCCTAAATCTACTGATATGTCAAACATCACCAGTACTTCGAAAATAATAAGTTACATGTATAATAAGTTACATGTAATAATAATAAAGATGACACCGAATTTTCAGGTGTAATAAGCACGTCTTTTGAATCCGTTCTGACGCAAGTTAAATTTATCAAAGCTATTCAAATTCAATGCAACCGGTATGGAAAACAATAGTATCTGACGGAAAAAAGAAGTTTTTCAATCGGGTTTTTAAATCCTGAGACATTGCTGTAAACGGAATCGTGAGCTTACGCCCTATGGTCGCAGACTTGGGCGTTAAGAAAAATATGAATTTATATGAGAAACATTTCACACCGGAAACGCTCTCCAACATAGAAATAATTTTTCAAATCGGACTCTTAGAAAAAGAGATATCGACAAAAATAAGATATGGCATTGCGTAACCTGGTGGGAAAACCATGCATTATTTTAGGAAGAAAGTATTCCAAAAGGTTTTTTCCATATGAGCGTACCAGTCCAAGAAAAAGGAATTTTAGTCAAGTTTTCAGGAGCCCAGATTTTGTTAAAAATACTTCAGAAGCAGAAATTAACTCTTATGCCCCTGGTGGTTAAACCATCCTTTACCAAACATTAGAAATTACGTTAAAAATATTTTCCGTTAGGTCTTGTATGCGATACAGGAAAACATTTTCAAATCGGAGTTTTAGAAGCAGAAATAACGCAGAAAACGCAGATTACCTTTGTGCTCCCTAACGGAAAATCTATGATTTACTTGAAATTTTTCAATTTAAAGGAAAAACATTTCTTATTGGAAACATCATCCAACTAAGAAGGAATTTTTCAAATCGGTCTCCTAGAAGTAGAGATATTGACAAAAGTAAGATATACACCTAGGCCTCCTGGCGTAGAAACCATGCATTATTTCAAGAAGAAAATGTTTTCTGAAACGTTTGTCGACATGAGTAGTATCAGTCTACAAACGACGTTTTTTTCAATCGGGATTTTGGAAGCTCATATTTCGCTGCAAATACATCAGAAGCGGAAATTAAGACTTACGCCCCCTGTTGGACAAACCATTTTTTACAAAAATTATAAATCATGGGCAAAGGATTTCCCATCAGGAGCTGTATCAGGTGCAGAAATTTTTTTTCAAATAGGAGATTTACAAGCATAGATTTAGGGGGGAAAGCAATTTACCTTTACGTCCCCTAGCGGAAAATATATGAATTACTAGAAACTTTTGAAATTACATGAAAAACATGTCACACCGGAAACAAAGAAGGAATTTTTCAAATCGAACTCCTAGAAATAGAGATATTGACAAAAATAAGATATACATCTACGCCCCCTGGGGAGAAACCATGCATTATTTCAAGAAGAAAATGTTTCTAAAAGGTTTGTCGACCTGAGTACCATCTTTCTGCAAACGACGTTTTTTTCAATCGAGAATTTAAAAGCTCATATTTTGCTGCAAATACATCATAAGCGGAAATTAAGGTTAACGACCCCTGGCGGCCAAACTATTTTTTTTACAAAAATTAGAAAATATATGCAAACGATTTCGCATCAGGAGTTGTATCCGGTGCAGAAAGGATTTTTCATATCGGAGGTTTAGGAGCAGAGATATAGAGGGGAACCCAATTTATCTTTACGCCCCCTTGCGGAAAGTCTATGAAATTCTTGAAAATTTTGAAATTATCTGAAAAACGTGTCACACTGAAAACCCTATCGAACAAAGAAAGAATTTTTTAAATCGGACTCCTAGAAGTAGAGATATTGACAAAAATGCAATATACATCTACGCCTCCTGGCGGAGAAACTGAGACGTATTTTAAGAAAAAAATATTCCAAAAAATTTATAGATGTGTGTGGCATCATTCCCCGTAAGAATTTTTTTCAATTGATATTTTAGAAGCTCAGATTATATGACAAATACATCAGAAACAAAAATTAACACTTACGTCCTCTGGTGGCTAAAGTATTCTTTACCAAAAATTTGAAATTATATGCAAAAGATTTTTTATCACGAGGTACATCCGCTGAAGCAAAGATTTTTCAAATCGGAGTTTTAGAAGAAGAGTTATCGGGAAAAATGTAATTTAGTTTTACGCCCCCTAGCGGAAAATATATGTATAATTTGAAAAAAGTAACTATATCTGAAATACTCTTCGACATAAATGGAATAGAAAGATAAAAATATTTTTTTAATCGGAGGTTTAGAAGCAAATATGTGGAATAAAACGTATTTTTGAATTCGACATCATCTGCATTTACGCCCTCTAGCGGCCAAATTTTACATCGTAAAAGCAACGAAATGAAGGATCATCATTCGCATATTTCAAGCTTCCGAATGCAAAAAGAATTTTTCAAATAGGACTAATAGTTGCAGAGATAGCGTTGGTACAGGCGGACGGACGGACAACCCGGTAACATAAGCACGACCTTTTTTTTACAAAAGACAGGCTAAAAAATTTAGAGACATACATGTACCACAGTACGCCATTGCACTAAATAAATAGAAGATACTTTCCCGACACTGTGTTTTCAGATTTCAATTTATATACCGCCCTTTGACAGTTTAACTGGTTTTCGTAAATGACATGCGAAAAAGGCGATATGCAGGCGGGCCCTATAGGGTTCCCAGAACCCATAGAAGACAGCGTGAAATTAACGTCCTGGTTTGCATTGATAGCCAGCAAACCGACCTGCATCAATCAGTTAAATTTTGATTTGTTGTACTAGCATATTAGAAAATTCTTATTAGAACCATTATTATAAGTATTTCAGATAATTGATAACTTAATATGCTTTTATTAAAGTTACTTTAAAAACTTATCATTTGAAACTGTTTCCCGGAATACAACTCAAACCAAAATTCTACTTAAACTGCGGCATATTGTTTGAAAAATATGGTACTTAAAAAATTATAAACATAGTTTTAAATTGAAATGTATTGTTGATTTATTACTACCCTGCGGGGACTTCAGCTACTCTTATTGAAAGGCGCTTCTTGAGCGATGTTTGGGTTTCCTTTAATTCGTTATTACGTTCATCAGACGAAACAGATAACCGATTGGCATGTGCTGGATATTAACAAATACACTTGATTTATTCCACCTGATATACAGATTCTGACTCAAAGTCCTCATGAATATATATTCCGGTGTTTGAAGACTTTCAGTCCTCGTAAACCGGAAAACATATTTCGGGGTAAGGACTCTGTTTACATCACTGAAGATACATATAATATCTGGCCAAATTAGTAATGTCTCTGAGATGGATACAAAGCTAATATGTTGTCATATCATATCTCTTTCGACGCATGTCAGCTTGCAGCACACTTTCCTGTATCACGCGGAGATCTGGCATATTTTGTGAAACATTTTTCCATCTAAAACTAAACTTAATATCCTGCATTTTGCTTTAAAAGTTTAACACACGAAGAGTTGTTCAAGTTTTACCATGGTTAGATTACGTTTTTTTTTCAGTTTGGAATATAATACTACCCTTCACGTGCGCTGTTAAACACACAATATCCACAGCACAACTACGCCTGACCAAATGTGTTAGAAGAGTGCTAGAGGGGATTACAAGTACACATTGATTTTTTTTTAATTTTAAGCTGTACGTATGCATATCTTGTAAGATATGTCGTGTCTCGCATTAAACTTACAGTATGAGGAAAGCCTGTTGTGGTGGGCCAAGTAAGTAGGTAATATATGCAAATGTTTGCCAGTCATTGCTTTTTAGTGTCACAGCTACGGTAAAGGGGAAACCATCATTAGGCATTGTGCACTGCTATCATTTGCACGTACGTAATGGGCTCATAAAGCGAATATTTTTCACTGTAAAGGGGTTCACAGGGCAACGAGAGGGGGGGGTAGAGTGGGTGTTATACATAAAACATTCATTCCCGCAGTAAAAATAAGATTATACAGGTTGCATCTTAAACGGTAAACCAAAGCTTTAGATTTGAAAGTTTCTAGGGCAAAGTATGAACATGTATTAAACTTATTGTGCTTCGGTACAAACTTTTCATATCATAAATGTACACCCCTTGAGCTTTCTAGAAGTGATAGATATGTATTTTTGTTGCTTTTACAGAAAAAAAATATTGAAAATCCGCAAGTGTCGTATATCTTGCTATTACGAGTAAGATCTGTTAAACTGCTATCACCCTTTCATCGTCGCGCCTTTACATTAGAGATGAGAACGGCTACTCTTTTAAGGCCCGGTTCCGTAATAACATTTTTTATAACTTTTATATAAACTTTTAAAACCCGGCCCGGGATTTAACATTTTTGCAAATTTTTCCTATGCGTAAAAGAAAAAAAAATGAAGCACATCATTTTTTTCCTATTTATATTTTCTTATTCAGATAACAAAGTTAGTGCTTCCCGTTAATGTCAACCCTAAAAAGAGAGAAATTATAATAATTATTATTATTATGTGCCTTATATTCGGGTAATAAAATACCTTTCATTTTTTCCCAAGTGTATAAATAATTAACTACACTTAATCTGTTTCATTTAAACTTAAATAAGTGTTTTGAACGCTTAAATTACAATAGAATATAATTATAAAATGTATGTAATTTCTGCATGACATGGGAATTGCGATCTGACGTATATTTCATTTCACAGCTGAAGTGAAATATACGTCAGATCTCAGAGAAGATATAACCTTTGCACCTAAGGGAAACCAAAACCACTGGAGAGAGTTTCATTTCTTTGGTCTTTGAATGATTCGTCGTTTGAAATATTTCCAATGGTTTTGGTTGCGATTCTTAATCGAAACCAAAACCACTAGAAAGAGTTTCACTCCTTTGCTCCTTGAATTATTCGTCATGAAGGGGGGAACAGACGAAATTGAGTGTTTGAGATTTTCAGTTGACACAGGGTATCCCTCCGTCCGCCCAATCCCTCTACCTAGTAGTCCTGGGCAATAGGTCTTTGGCCTGGCGTCTGCAATCTTCAAATCGGCTTACATTCATGTTTTATTCGAATAACTGACAAATACTATGTTTTATTCGAATAACTGACAAATACTATGTTTTATTCGAATAACTGACAAATACTATGTTTTATATTTTCCGTAACAGAACTTTTAATTTTAGTCTAGAAAAAAATACATAGTTTTACGTAAAACACTCATAGATGTTTTGAAATTATGAAATGCACGCGAAACACGCATCTAACAATAACTCAGAATTTTAGGCAAAGAACAAATGAGAGACTGAAGCCGAACCATTCAGTCGTGCTTTTCCCATTGCTTTAGTTAATTCGGTTAGCAGGGTAAAATAAAATTAATTAGAAAAGTTAACGGAAGAATTAAATTGAGCCTTGGCCCGTGCGGGCCAGAGTTTTAGTCAAAACTTTCATATTAGAGCCCGGCCGGAGCCGTGCTTACCTGTACTACACAGTAATTACTGAATAAAAGAAACGAATGAAACATACAAAGAACGTGAGCATTACAATTAGAGAACAAATATAAAAAAAAAAGGTGTTTACATTAAAAGTTTAAGAAAATGGGCGTTTTAATTCCTTACAATGATTGCAACAATATTTGATATCACAGGAATAATATTCACATAGAAAGAATAATTGAGAAGAGGAAACTCTCTGTCAATATATTTCGCTGGTATCATTGGTGATGATGTTGTATCCGATTTCTCAAACTATGTCGTAACTGTACAGTTAATGCTTAATGATGTAATGGGTACATGATGCTTTCTTGAATTGAAGCAGGAAGCAAGGGATAGAGGAAACGGGAGGAAGAGAACTTGCTGAGTTACCGTTGGACCTGCCAAGACAGAGAACACTAATGCTGATGATGATGACACTAAATTAGTACATAAGGAAAACAAGAGTAATAGAGTTGCATTTCTGTCGAACCGAACACCACTATATTCAAAAATAAAAATTTAAGAATTTAGCAGAAATGTTTCAAGTCGATTGCGGCTGGCAGAAGAATGTGTTCACGGAAAACCTCTTTAGAGGTGAAAATCGAACAATAAAGCCAGCTCCAAATTCCAGTTGATTGACGTTAATCAAAATTATAAAAATATAATTTCACAAGGTAGAAAAATACTTTATGTATTTCAACGAGTTCAAGTGTGCTTTATTTTTTTATTTTTATTTTTTTTGCATTGTGTGTCTGGAAAGACAACTTTGCGACCTTCCGTCTTTTTTAAAGTTTTGACTACCACCGTGAGCAGTCGCCCGGACCTTATTGACAGACACGGTTTCCAAGAAAAAGAGAGAGCCACTGCTTTAAGATAAATACAAACATCCATGATTCACAGGGATTCGAATCCGAACCCTTCTCGGAAGAATGGTAATGAGCGAGAAATTAGACCACTGTCCACCGGGGCGGCATTTTCGTGTTTGAAACAGAGATGTAACATAACTAGATCAATCTGAAAATACACTGCCGGAAAATGAAAAAAGAACACCAAGAAGGAATTGGCGGACGATCATGAAATTTACATATGTTAATGGGGTCGAGTTTACGTAGGGGTGATGTTAATTTCGGGACCAACCGGTGAGCGCTTACGCCACAGCACGGCATAATATGCAAATTGTCGTTAGTGGTATTTAAGGAGTACGGCGAAATAAACATAATCAGTCGTCGGCGTACGGACACGTGCGAAGACCCTGAAGAAGCTGCGAAGCCTGGACATGGAAGACGTGTAAGATTTCAGCAGTTATCGAACTTTCAGCGAGGTCGTCTAGTCGGACTCCGCAAAGCCGGGTGGTCGTATCGTCGTATTGCGGAGCAAATTGGACGGGAAGTATCGGTGGTGGTACGATGATGGCGTAGATGGTCCGAAGAACATTCCCACATGAGAGGACGTGGAACCGGGATTCACAGACGGACTAATGAGCGGACCGATCGACGCATAAGAAGAGCGGCGTTGTCAAGCAGAACATCCACTGCGACACAAATCCGAGCTGCCGTTGCACCTGAGGTGACTGTGTGAACAATCCGCAACCGCCTACTGGATGCACAACTACGTGCACGTGTGACTCTGGCATGTGCACCTCTGACTCCAGACCACCGTCAGAAACCACTGCAGTGGTGTCGCCATCGTCTGCACTGGAGAACGCAACGGCGATCTGTCGTGTTCAGCGATGAAAGCAGATTCTACTTGGGAGCCTCCGATGGCCGTATGCGTGTTCGCAGACGCACAGGGGAGCATCTCCATCGTTCTTCCATCCGCCAGCGGCACACAGGGACTACACCTGGTCTCCTGGTGTGGGGAGCGATCAGCTGTCTCTAGCGTACATAACTAGTGCTTGTACCGGGTACCATAAACGGCACCTCCTACATCAACAACATCATTCAGCCCGTTGCTGTGCCATTTGTGAGGTCTGTCCATCGTGGTGTTTTCCAGCAAGATAACGCACGCCCACACACGGCACGTGCAATGCAACGGGCACTTCAGGGTGTGAGATAGATTCCATGGCCTATACGTTCACCGGATTTTTCCCGCATTGAGCACGTGTGGGATTTTATGGGACAACGACTTATCCGTTCTCCACGGCCAGCCACGACCATCCCCGATTTACGCGTCCAAGTTGAGGTTGCTTGGAACTCAAGACTCCAAACTTACATCCAACATCTGTACGACAGACTCCATGCCAGAATTGCACAGTGTGACGCAGTTCAACCTCGTACTAACCATTTTACATGGAAATGTTATTTTTCATTTTACCAGCAAATACAGCTGTATTTTGCCATAATGTTTTGATCACGTTATCCTCTGTATTCCGTTATTATGTTGTGTAAATTTCGTTGGTATCAGACTTCTCCTTCTTGGTGTTCTTTTTTCACTTGCCGCCAGTGTAGATATCACAGAAAAACTAAAATGCCTGTTGTTGTTGTTGTTGTTTTATTTTAGCCTCGCGGCGAATTTAACTGTGCCGGTGTGGTATGCAATTTACGCGGCTATTAATTGTGGTTTTAACAATCTAATTCGACATATGGCTACCAATGAATGTGAATCCCGAACCACGTTTGTGAAGCCAATGGTATTTTTAATTTTGCGTAAGTGGAAGAAACATTAGTTTTGCATGAAACGGTTTGCAAAATAGGAAACACTTCGCTCTTCTTGCACGGCAGCAGAAGAAGCATTATTTATATCGAGACAACGAATACTGATATGATAATGAACATGAAATTAAGCACTAGTCGAAAACGTGAGAAGAATATCTTGTTTTCATAAATTGAGGCATACCCAGCAGGCACTAAGTCAATTTCAGTAGCCCTGTACCCGACTTCCTAGAAAGAGTGCCTCCTAGGGATTACCTGCACAACACTTTTGTCAGAATGTTCTCGTCCTGCAACAAACTGGAGCGGATTTACGGATCTGAAATTTCATTCACACAAAAAGTACTGAGCCCGGGTGTTACATTCCACCATGTGAAATCCCTGGTCCATTTATTTTCACTCTCTTACTCAGTCAATATAATAACCGCACAAAAACAAGATAACACACATTTATACATCATCGAATACTATATCTTAAAACGTACAAGGGAAAGGATAATTCTCTCCTCGTCATTCCTTAACATGCTTTTTAATTTATGTTGGACGAAAATGATCCCCGTCATATTCGCACATAAATCACTATTATTGAAATCCTTCAAGGCGTTATTGCCACCTTCGCTTAAATTTTCGCTCAAAAATACGAAGAAAGTTCTCAAAAATTCCCGGATAGACACCTAAAATGGTTATTCCAATAAAATATGTATTTGTAAATTAATTTCTCTGGAAATCATACCTTGCAATATATGCCATCATTTTTTACATTTTTTCTTATGTAAATTCGGGTTATTTCATGTATATATAATTGTACTAAATTTCTTTAATTCACAAATATTTATATTTCATTATAGCCCATTAGAGTGTGTTACAGAGAAAATGAAACTTCCTCATATGTTATATTTGGCGATAACACTTGTTTGATTACGTATTTCCTTGCTATCAATTCTACGTGAAGAAATATATTGAAAACATGCGTTGCTACAGCCAGATATTGCAGGAGTTTCAGTGCAAACAATAAAATATCGATATCTTTCTCAGGTAAATTATTTTGATGTCAAAACATTTACGTGAGCTTTAGCACACTTGTTTGCAATTAAGATTCTAAAATTCTGATGGTAATACTTCTCATATGAGTACTTCTCTCTAAGATTCTTGAACAAAGCAGAAAATAATGTCATGTTTTCATGCTGTCTGAAGCACTGGCTTTGTAAGTCCCTGGGTTGCACTGGGACAACAACTGATTTTTACAAGAAAGTCCTTTTACCTGGGTTCTTTTTTCGAAAGTTTCAGCATAAAGTTTAAGTTATTGGGTGTGACTACCTGCGTTCTTTTCCTCACTGCGAAGCTAACTTCTAGGCTCACAGCTTAAGTTCTTATTCTGAAATTTGATGGGGCAACACAGAATGCGATCAGCAATGCAACATTTCTGTCAAGTGCGTTTTAACAGTTTCAAGTTAGCTTAAATTTTCTCCAGTTTTTTATAAAATAATTAATTGCGAATATCTTTCAGAAATATCTGTTTTCGATTACCCAAGATATCTGTTGAAACACTGATATTAGAAACAAAGCCATGAAAAAAATATAAAATTACCAAGAAACTCACACACACGGAATACGTTTTCATTAAATTGTGCATTAAGAACCATAACATAAATCCTTGAGCATTCCATTGCATTACATACATTCCATTCTTGAGCATTACATTACATACCAAAATTGGAAAATATTGTCAACTATGTACCAAAAAATAAAAAAGATATATCTAAGATTTAATTTTTATCACATAATGTTGAATGAATACAAGACACAAAAAATACCTATCAACTAAAGATTTTTTAAATATCAGAGAGATCAACTATTTGAATTAAGAAAAAATGAAGAATTAAAAATCTGTTCTGCTGATAAAAATAATCAATTTATTACATTACATCAAAATTAATTTAATCAAAAAACGGAAAATGCAATAGAAGTATTCCAATTACATATTCTAAAATATGATCCAACTGACAGACAAATAAATTGTCTCTCAAAAGTACGGAAGTACAGTAAGTACTGTAAGTATGGAAGTATCTGGTAATACCACAAGAAACAAGAAATAGGTTCCGTCCTGTAGGAACAACTGCACCACAGTTATTACCGAAGATTAAGACTTATAAAGAACATATGCCAGTAAGATTAATAGTGACAAAAGAAAAGGCTCCACTAAACAATCTTGAAAAGGAACTACACTGGCGGAAAGTTAAAAAAGAACACCAAGAAGGAATTGGCGGAAGATCATGAAATTTACATATGTTAATGGGGTTGAGCTTACGTAGGTGTGATGTTAATTTCGGGACCAACCGGAGAGCGCGTACGTCACAGCACGGCATAATATGCAAATTATTGTCGGTGGTATTTAAGGAGTACGGCAAAGTGAATGTAATCAGTCGTCGGCGTACGGACACGTGCTAAGATCCTGAAGAAGCTGCAATGCCTGGACATGGAAGACGTGTAAGATTTCAGCAGTTATCGGACTTTGAGCGAGGTCGTCGAGTCGGACTTCGCGAGGCCGGGTGGTCGTATTACGGAGCAAATTGGGCGGGAGGTATCGGTGGTGGTACGATGGTGGCGTAGAAGGTCCGAGGAACATTTCCACACGAGAAGACGTGGAACCGGGAGTCACAGACGGACTGATGAGCGAACCGATCGACGCATAAAAACAGCGACGTTGTCAAGCGGAACATCCACTGCGACGCAAATTCGAGCTGCCGTTGCACCTGAAGAGATTGTGCGAACAATCCGCAACCGTCTAGTGGATGCAGGACTACTTGCACGTGTGGCTTTGTCATGTGTACTCTGACTCCAGCCCACCGTCAGGAACGAATGCAGTGGTGTCGCCAACGTCTGCACTGGAGAACGCAATGGCGATCTGTAGTGTTCAGCGATGAAAGCAGATTCTGCTTGGGAGCCTCCGATGGCCGTATGCGAGTTCGCAGATGCACAGAGGAGCGTCTCCACCATTTTTGCATTCACCAGCGACACACAGGGCCTACACATGGTCTCCTGGTGTGGGGAGCGATCAGCTATAACTCCTGTTCAGAACTAGTGTTTGTACCGGGTACGTTAAACAGCACCTCCTACATCAGCATCATGCAGCCCATTGTTTTGCCATTTGTAAGTTCGGTCCATCGTGGTTATTTCCAGCAAGATAACGCACACCTACATACGGCACGTGCAAACGCAACATGCACTTCAGGGTGTGAGACAACCTCCATGGCCTGCACGTTCAGCGGATTTGTCCCCAATTGAGCACGTGTGGGATTTTATTGGACAACGACTTATCCGGTCTCCACGGCCAACCACGACCATCCCTGATTCGCGCGTCCAGGTTGAGAATGCTTGGAACTCAAAACCGCAAACTCACATCCCCCATCTGTACGACAGATTCCATGCCAGAATTGCACAGCGTGACGCAGTTCATGGCGGTTCAACCTCGTACTAACCATGTTACATGGAAATGTTATTTTTCAGTTTACCAGCAAATGTATTTTGCCATAATGTTTTGATCACGTTATCCCCTGTATTTCGTTATTATGCTGTATAAATTGTGTTGGTATCAGATGTCTCCTTCTTGGTGTTTTTTTTCACTTTCCGCCAGTGTATGAAGGAAAACATTTTTAAGTTTTTCTATTCGCTACTATTGAATTTCATTAGGAACAGCCTTGGTACCCTCAGAAATATCGACCTACTGTCAGGTTGTTTGAAGCATGTTCGAATCCAGACGATAGCCGACCTCATTCCACCGAGCTTTATGCGGGATTTCAAGTGGTGAAAGTCGGTGATATTGATCTGGTAGATGTTTTTGACGTAACCACACAGGAAAAAATCCAGTGGCGTTAAATCTGACGACCGAGGGGGCCAAGTAATTGGTCCGCTTCTACCGATCAATCTGCCATGCAACTCGCGACTCAGGTGATCCTTAAAAATGATACGTTGTCTTAAAAGATGGGTTGAGGTGGTTACTGTGATAGCGCAAACAGTTTCAGCCTGCACAACTACCAGATGCAGACGACAGTTTTTTCAGGGGGAAAGAAAGGTCCGATCAGATTATCGTGCATCAAACCATCAATTTTTCATTTAAATCGTTAGGAAATGATTATTCACCCACAGTATGTGTTGAGCAGCATTCTGCTCGTATTCTTAAAACAAAAATATTCAATTATATTTTCTTAATTTGGGAAAATAGGCAGAGATCGCTATAAAAATTTAGTTTTCAATGAAAATTGTAACAAAGACTTTATATGCCGTTTCCAATGCTACATAAAATTAGTTGTCCGGTGTCTCTGGAAGCAGCACATATTACACAACTAAATATACTTACCGGCTTGCGTTTCTAAGTGATTTGTTTTAAAAGTTAGCAATATTACTCGTAGTAAATTTAAAGGATATATTTTTTCCTTATGTATAACCAATGGGATCTAAATCAATGGAGTTCTTTAACAAGAAAATGTTTGGTTTCGTAATTTACGGTGACTTTAAGTTAAGGATGCATGTGATCACCCAGTTTAAAAACTCAAAATACGTGACTACCCTGGAATATAGAATGTCACTTTCGAGACTTTCATACGAAATTCAGTATTTTTGGAATATGTAAATTGTAATTTTTATGGTACTCTCATGTTTGTGGGAGGTGTTTGTTGAATTGGCCCAGGGCCAAACTCTTATGCCTGGAGAGAGAGGTTTCATAAATTATTTGCGTAAAGGTTTACATTCATTATGCTTAGTAGGTAGAGAGGCTTCTCGCTACCCAATCCCATCCCCTCTCTCTCTCCAAAGGTCAAAAATACTTTGGAAGTCCTTGAAGTTAATATGTGAACATTCGAATAGCCGTCAGGTGAACCATTGGATGGGAAATAGAGGTATCTTGAAATTGCATCTTTTAATCAATGGTTTAAAATAGCAGCCTCTATCGCACGCAATTATTTTTAAGCAACGCTCTCATTATGGTAATTGTTAATTGTTATACATTTCTATTTTCAATGCCTGAGTTCATGATGATGCACATTTCGAGAGAATGCACTGAAGCTCCGTTCGCTTTTTAGATTTCGTTGTTTAATGAACACAATGAAAGAGGGGAGTTAGTAACAAATTTAGAGCCACTACTCCGAGGGTCGAACAGAGCGGCGCCATCAGGCATGTTCAGCAAACCCTTATGGAATTTACTCGATCTCCGACTAACGGCCAGAATTAAGTAATGTCGTATGCTTCTAAATAACCTACCTTTTGGTACTGTTTTGCGTTTCTATATAAATATCTTTACGTCTTAGTTCATGAATTTTTCACTGAAGGGTCTTATACTTATATGAAAAGCTCTTCAATTTTGGCAGTAAGGAAAATTAAGAAAACTGAAAATTTAATTAATGGCACATATGCTTATATAATAGTATTAGAATAACTTTTTCAAAATGGATGGCTTCCCGAAGTGCGAAAAATTACTTTACTGTTATGTTATTGGGTAAAATATATACATTTAAGGGTGCTCATGAAGTTGACCACCATTGAGACGAAATACGGCAATGTCTTAATACAGACAACTTTGAAATCCACAAGGAGATGCCGTGAAATGTCGCGGCGAAGATTGAGGTCAGACACGGCAGCTATCTTTGCTGACGACGGTCGTCACTTTGAACTTTAAGGTCTCGTCCTGAAATTGTGTTTTTAATATGAACCAAGGGTACACCACCAGGATGTGTTCCATTTCTTTTCCTTAAAAAACAGCACAGATAAGTGTAATAGACTAATACCAAAGGTAGCGTGTACCATAAAATGCATGATTTCTGATTTGAAAGCTTGAAGTTGAAAAGTAGCTGTATTCCTCGAGCTGCCACACTATTTTACCATTTGTCACGGTTATAACATTTTATAACATTTTTGTTATTAGCTTAGCGTCCATTCCGACAGTGACTTCCACATAACACTTAACCTAATCTTTAAAACAAATGGTATACTGTTGTAAAGATACACACTATGAAGTATTCTTCATGACTGGAACCCGCCAGCTGCCCGACGGATGGTGGAAGGTGGTAGATAATGGTGGCGCATATTTTGATTCGTAAAATTATTGTTGTTTTCCCTCAAGTTACATGTTGCCTTGTCTTAAAATGCTTTAAATCTTATTTGTACACCTAATATTAGTTAATATTAAAATGTAATGTCTTAATGCGAAACATAAAATATGTACATTAGAGTTTCATAGTTAAAAATATCACACTGTAGAATATAAATTTAATGTGGTGTAAGTTAAACATACACTGACGGAAAAAAATCCTAACACCAAGAAGGGGTTTTGTTAGATAAACGACAGTTAGTAGGGGTGAGAGTACATCTGTAAGATGACGTCTATGCAAATTTCGCGCTCGGTGCATACGTGTGGCGCTAGAAGCGCCCTCGGAACATGCAAAGCAGGTTTGCTGTCAATACGCGCTGTAACGTTCGTGAGCGTTAGTTATCGTTGAGATTCGACGTAGTGTGTTGATGTTAGTCAAGAATGCCTTTAAGAAGACGAAGAAGCCATTATCAACAGCTCACAGAGTTTGAACAAGGTCGTGTAATAGGGATACGAGAAGGTCGATTCTTGTTCCGCAATATTGCAGAACGACTTGGCAGGAATGTAGCCACTGTGCATGATTGTTGGCAGCGGTGGTCAAGGGAAGGTACTGCCTCAAGAAGACCGGGTTCCGGCCGGCTACGTGGCGCTACTGAGAAGAAAGACCTTCCGTGTACGGCGTATGGCCGTGGCGCATCGTACTGCGTCTACGGCAGCAATTCGAGCTGTAGTTGCCACCACAGTGACACAACGAACTGTTACAAATCGGTTACTTGAAGGACAGCTCCGAGCCAGACGTCCTGTAGCGTGCATTCCACTTACTCCAAACCACTGCCGTTTGCGAAGTCAGTGGTGTCAAGCTAGAGCTCATTGGAGGACGGAGTGGAGATCTGTGGTGTTTTCTGATGAAAGCCGGTTTCGCCTGGGTGCCAGTGATGACCGTGTGTTGTTTAGAAGGAGGACAGCTGAGCGCCTGCAACCCACTTGTCTGTCCTACACCTGGAGTTATGGTCAGGGGAGCAACTGGACCTACACCTGGAGTTATGGTCAGGGGAGCAACTTCCTATGACAGCAGGAGCACTCTCGTGGTTATCCCACGCACCCTGACGGCACAGTTGTACGTCGGTCTGGTGATTCAACCTGTTGTGCTGCCATTCATGAACAGCATTCCAGGGGTTGTTTTCCAACAGGATAACGCTCGCCCGCATACCGCTGTTGTAACCCAACATGCTCTACACAGTGTCGACATGTTGCCGTGGCCTGCTAGATCACCAGATCTTTCTCCAATCGAGCACGTATGGGACATCATTTGACGACAACTCCGGTGTCACCCCAACCAGCATTAACCGTCCCTGTATTGACTGAGCAAGTGCAACAGGCATGGAACTCCATCCCAGAAACTGACATCCAGCACCTGTACGATACAATGCATGAACGTTTGCGTGCTTGCATCCAACATTCTGGCGGTTACACCGGTTATTAATGTATAAGCATTTCACATTTAAAATGGCTCTTCTTGCGCTTACATTAAGCTGTGATCTTGAAACCTTAATCGATTAAATATGTTACCTATACAAATGTATTGCCGCCATTTCATTCCTCTACAACTATTTTTTCGTGGTGTTGGGATATTTTTTTCCGTCAGTGTATATAAAATATAGCGAGAAAACACCCTAAGGTATCTGTAACCCGATACAAAAGGTTTTGTGAACAACTTGAGATTCCGAATTTTTTGTCTTGTAGTCTGGTGTCTAGGTTTTTCTAGTCGTCGGAAAATTTATGGTTTTTTTCCTATTTCTTAAACATCAAAAAAAAAAAAAAGAAAGCTGGTTTACTTGCAGATTTTCCAGAGGATGTTGCATGCTTGCTTTCAGAATGACCGGTGAAGGATGTCTGAAGTGTATGAAAGTGCGAAATTGAAAAATGAAATTTCATGCTGCAGTGTGAAAGAGAATGAAATGAAAGATTGCATGAAAGGAGATGAATGCATGAATTTATAGAATTACGACCCGTGTGTCCGTTCCAATCTCTGTTACACTCTTGCCTTCTGGGAAGAGGGATATAGGAGATTCAGAGATCCCTAGAGGGGCACACTACGTTGTGTGTTCCATGGGGTGCCTTGATTTTGAAGACAAAACAAACTTCTTTTCGCATTTATTAGGGGTGAACAGGGTTGCCGAACAACATAGGTGTATGAAAGTATCATTATTTGGCAAAATATAGAATTGAAATTTATTTTCCAAATTCTCACTTTTTAATTTTATATTTAAGGTACAACGCTAACACCCTCCTTGGTATAATTGTACACTTTAATTCTGATCTCTTGACTTATATTAATTCCATTAAGAGCGGAATATAATTTACTTCTGATTGAAACATTACATTCCTGTAGAGGACAATACAATTGAGCTTAATGCATTGTTGCAATATGATTAATTTAATAACAGTTGCACAAAATTTGTAGTAAGTGTAAAAATACTTTTGTGAGCGCCCAGTTATTTGCAGTACTTATTTGAGAGTACATATATTTTATTGTAATTATTGCGGTATTCAATTAATTAAGTACGTTTGGAATAATATGCAGTCGATGTCAAAATTTGTAATTTTTAGTAATTAAATAGAAAAATATGAGATACATATAAAGTAAAATTAGAAAATTTCATGTTTTCAGTTTTTCATAAAACGCAAAATTAGAAACACCTACTATGATTACCGTTTTTCAATAAAATATTAGAACAGACAATATCAATCATTGGATGATACGAAAGATGAATAATATTTTCTTGGACAGAATAATTTCTCAATGTCGAACACAATCTTTGCAGAATTCAGTTTAAATTTATTAGGGTATGTTTATAAAGAACGTTCTGTTAATGGTACTCTACTAAACATTAAAAACTTTCCAATATGTGAATAGCAGAACTTTAGAGATTTGTGTGCTCATCCGAAGAAAATGAAGGCTGCAGAAATATCGTGTGGTATAAATGTCTTCGTTTCATAAGAAATTCTTAAAACACGAAGTGGCTTTAGGCTGAAATTTTAAATTTCCATAAACGAAGTCAGCTGTATTTCACAAATATTGCATATTAAATAAAATTGAGGACAAATCCGCGAATTTTAGTCACATACCTCCTTGAAATATGTTACGTTTTGATGTCGCACCGTTCAGTTTCCTATTCCGTGCAATTGCACTCTATGAGTTTGGCTATAGGTTTAATATAAGAACTGATGTCTTTTGTGATAAATTTTAAATATTTTTTTCACATAACCACTTGTCTAAATATTTTTAAGGACTAAATATTAATTTTGCATTTCACACTGGAAAAAAAGACATTCGTATAAAATGCTTACCCCTTGTTCGAAAATGACTGGTATTCCCCAGTGAATTTAAAATAATAAACAAATACATTGCATTTTTTACCAATGAATCAAATTCACGTGAGTTGACGGACATTTTTGAATTGCACTCTCTGTGTATGAAAATAGCTCATCTGGTATTCCTTCCATATTTTATGAAATATTATCAGTTCTTGATTTAAGTAAGTTGGTTGTGTATTTACAGTTTAGAAACTTCAGCGTTCGTTCAAAAAAATTCTGGACAAATTTTAAAGTTTTGTAGTCGTTCACATTTAATGAAGTGGAAAAAAAGATTTACAAAGATGGTTCTTATTTCTTTGGTATATTAATTTCTGAAGTAAAGGAGTCTCAATCTACTGAAAGACCTATGACTCTCTCGATGATCATATTTAATGAAAATACGAAAAATGTGTAAGCTAATACAAGAACTAATGATGAAAAGAAAATTTAATTTAATTTATTTTGTAATAAATTTATCCATAATCATTTAACCTTTGATTGTCAAGAAAATAATCCCAATACTATGAAAACTTTGAAGCACACACTTTTCTTAATGAACTTTCAAAAATTACTTAAGTGCTCGCTTAAAATTATGCAATACATTTCACTTTCATTTGTACATCAGCACGGTTAAACTTCCAACTGCGGACCTCTCTGCGCGATTTACGGGAAAATATTTCGGTGCTGCCGTCTGTCGGCCGTTGTGGAAGTTTCTGAAGTTAAGAAGTGTAAGAATTCCCCTTCGTGAATAATTTTTCCTGACACTTAGAAGGACCTTTAAGAAAGTTAATTGTGTCCCAACTCTGAAATATTTGTTATGACAGTAAAATTTTGTTTCCTCATGAATGGTAAGTTGTCCATCTGGCAGAATAAACCGAATGATAACATTAATTTAGTATGCATTTATTTCGTGCCAGAAAAGAACTGTCTGATCATACGAATCATCATGTCAAAGCAATGTTCTAAGAAAAGACGACAATTCCAGAATATGGTTTGCCAAAGAAAGTTTTTGAATTCCTTGTGTCAGTTTGCGTTACAGGGGACGCAAATTACTCTAAAAGATTGAGTACGGGTCCCTTGAGTGCGAGTTCCTGTGGGGATCAATGAAATTCAGAGAATGGTTTAGTCTAAGATGTTCAAATACTTCTCCTGGTTTGGTTATGACAAGAGGCCCACTGATCTCTCATAACTCTAGTTCGCGGCTACACAGGTTTCTGGGTGAGAGACAGCAGTGTTTCGACACATCACTTACTCCTTGGGCAGATTTCCACCCTGAATCGCTTGGTATTTCGTACAAAGATACCAAGGATCCAAGTGCCTTCAACCAGGCGACGGCAATTGTATTTCCGTTGGCCGACCTTTTCTTCATCAACTTCCACGATTATTACTTCTCTGTTAAGTCTTCCTTCGTCACACTAGGAAGCTACCTTGAGCTCTGGGACCAGTCCTCTGCAATAGTGACAATAGTCTCCAATCATCTCCGTGGACTTAACTCTGGTCGATTCCTCCATTGCCTCGTCGTAGGACAAATCTTTAGAGAAAAAGTACACTGGAATCATTAGGATATCAAGAGAAATGTAAGCTTTATGGCGCCACGTCCCAACTGTCTGGAACAAAGCTAATATTTCCCTTAAACGTGTTTCTTCCCGCACCTGAATTGTCCAAATCTATGACACACATTCACTCTGAGGTTCATTGGAAGGACCTCTGGACGTCTTCTTGCAGAAGGCCGCAATCCTAGCCGTTCACACCAGGAAATACATGCAGCTTCATGCCTACCAATTTAATTGAAAAATGTGTTCCAGTTCCATATCTTACAGCAGAGTAAAAAAGCGTCCGAAACAAAAAATAATTTAATGGCTCCTGCAACAACACATGCCTTCAAGAAACACGCTCGAAAAAAGAGCTACAACGCGTGCGAAGGGAAGAGCGTAGGTGCTGCCATCTATCCGCCGATCTGTAATTACAATAGATCCAAAATAAATAACGGAGAACAGGCCAGAGTTGGAAATATTGCCCAAACTTTTTGGTCGGCGGTTTAACATCCAACGTGAAAAACTCGCTGTAATATCAGAAGTTCCCGTCCTTCATAAAGGGCCACTACCAGGAGGGAGCTAGTATCGTCAGAAAAAAACAAAACTCATCGCTATCTGGGATTTGATTCGCAATCCTATTCGGACTAATTGCCAGAAGCCAACGCTTACAACACTGCGCCACATGGGGAGCTTTAAACTTGCAAAAATTGTTATTTCTCAAGTACAATTTTCAGAATGTATGAACATGATATATTCTGTTTCAAGTTTCTCTGTGTTTATTTGAGTAATCGCAACTTTTTATTTTTATTAAAGTTACTTTAAAAACTTATCATTTGAAACTGTTTCCCGGAATACAACTCAAACCAAAATTCTACTTAAACTGCGGCATATTGTTTGAAAAATTCGGTACTTAAAAAATTATAAACATAGTTTTAAATTGAAATGTATTGTTGATTTCTTACTACCCTGCGGGGACTTCAGCTACTCTTATTGAAAGGCGCTTCTTGAGCGATGTTTGGGTTTCCTTTAATTCGTTATTACGTTCATCAGACGAAACAGATAACCGATTGGCATGTGCTGGATATTAACAAATACACTTGATTTATTCCACCTGATATACAGATTCTGACTCAAAGTCCTCATGAATATATATTCCGGTGTTTGAAGACTTTCAGTCCTCGTAAACCGGAAAACATATTTCGGGGTAAGGACTCTGTTTACATCACTGAAGATACATATAATATCTGGCCAAATTAGTAATGTCTCTGAGATGGATACAAAGCTAATATGTTGTCATATCATATCTCTTTCGACGTATGGCAGCTTGCAGCACACTTTCCTGTATCACGCGGAGATCTGGCATATTTTGTGAAACATTTTTCCATCTAAAACTAAACTTAATATCCTGCATTTTGCTTTAAAAGTTTAACACACGAAGAGTTGTTCAAGTTTTACCATGGTTAGATTACGTTTTTTTTTTCAGTTTGGAATATAATACTACCCTTCACGTGCGCTGTTAAACACACAATATCCACAGCACAACTACGCCTGACCAAATGTGTTAGAAGAGTGCTAGAGGGGATTACAAGTACACATTGATTTTTTTTTTAATTTTAAGCTGTACGTATGCATATCTTGTAAGATATGTCGTGTCTCGCATTAAACTTACAGTATGAGGAAAGCCTGTTGTGGTGGGCCAAGTAAGTAGGTAATATATGCAAATGTTTGCCAGTCATTGCTTTTTAGTGTCACAGCTACGGTAAAGGGGAAACCATCATTAGGCATTGTGCACTGCTATCATTTGCACGTACGTAATGGGCTCATAAAGCGAATATTTTTCACTGTAAAGGGGTTCACAGGGCAACGAGAGGGGGGCTAGAGTGGGTGTTATACATAAAACATTCATTCCCGCAGTAAAAATAAGATTATACAGGTTGCATCTTAAACGGTAAACCAAAGCTTTAGATTTGAAAGTTTCTAGGGCAAAGTATGAACATGTATTAAACTTATTGTGCTTCGGTACAAACTTTTCATATCATAAATGTACACCCCTTGAGCTTTCTAGAAGTGATAGATATGTATTTTTGTTGCTTTTACAGAAAAAAAAATATTGAAAATCCGCAAGTGTCGTATATCTTGCTATTACGAGTAAGATCTGTTAAACTGCTATCACCCTTTCATCGTCGCGCCCTTACATTAGAGATGAGAACGGCTACTCTTTTAAGGCCCGGTTCCGTAATAACATTTTTTATAACTTTTATATAAACTTTTAAACCCGGCCCGGGATTTAACATTTTTGCAAATTTTTCCTATGCGAAAAAGAAAAAAAAATGAAGCACATCATTTTTTTTCCTATTTATATTTTCGTATTCAGATAACAAAGTTAGTGCTTCCCGTTAATGTCAACCCTAAAAAGAGAGAAATTATAATAATTATTATTATTATGTGCCTTATATTGGGGTAATAAAATACCTTTCATTTTTTCCCAAGTGTATAAATAATTAACTACACTTAATCTGTTTCATTTAAACTTAAATAAGTGTTTTGAACGCTTAAATTACAATAGAATATAATTATAAAATGTATGTAATTTCTGCATGACATGGGAATTGCGATCTGACGTATATTTCATTTCACAGCTGAAGTGAAATATACGTCAGATCTCAGAGAAGATATAACCTTTGCACCTAAGGGAAACCAAAACCACTGGAGAGAGTTTCATTTCTTTGGTCTTTGAATGATTCGTCGTTTGAAATATTTCCAATGGTTTTGGTTGCGATTCTTAATCGAAACCAAAACCACTAGAAAGAGTTTCACTCCTTTGCTCCTTGAATTATTCGTCATGAAGGGGGGAACAGACGAAATTGAGTGTTTGAGATTTTCAGTTGACACAGGGTATCCCTCCGTCCGCCCAATCCCTCTACCTAGTAGTCCTGGGCAATAGGTCTTTGGCCTGGCGTCTGCAATCTTCAAATCGGCTTACATTCATGTTTTATTCGAATAACTGACAAATACTATGTTTTATTCGAATAACTGACAAATACTATGTTTTATTCGAATAACTGACAAATACTATGTTTTATATTTTCCGTAACAGAACTTTTAATTTTAGTCTAGAAAAAAATACATAGTTTTACGTAAAACACTCATAGATGTTTTGAAATTATGAAATGCACGCGAAACACGCATCTAACAATAACTCAGAATTTTAGGCAAAGAACAAATGAGAGACTGAAGCCGAACCATTCAGTCGTGCTTTTCCCATTGCTTTAGTTAATTCGGTTAGCAGGGTAAAATAAAATTAATTAGAAAAGTTAACGGAAGAATTAAATTGAGCCTTGGCCCGTGCGGGCCAGAGTTTTAGTCAAAACTTTCATATTAGAGCCCGGCCGGAGCCGTGCTTACCTGTACTACACAGTAATTACTGAATAAAAGAAACGAATGAAACATACAAAGAACGTGAGCATTACAATTAGAGAACAAATATAAAAAAAAAAAGGTGTTTACATTAAAAGTTTAAGAAAATGGGCGTTTTAATTCCTTACAATGATTGCAACAATATTTGATATCACAGGAATAATATTCACATAGAAAGAATAATTGAGAAGAGGAAACTCTCTGTCAATATATTTCGCTGGTATCATTGGTGATGATGTTGTATCCGATTTCTCAAACTATGTCGTAACTGTACAGTTAATGCTTAATGATGTAATGGGTACATGATGCTTTCTTGAATTGAAGCAGGAAGCAAGGGATAGAGGAAACGGGAGGAAGAGAACTTGCTGAGTTACCGTTGGACCTGCCAAGACAGAGAACACTAATGCTGATGATGATGACACTAAATTAGTACATAAGGAAAACAAGAGTAATAGAGTTGCATTTCTGTCGAACCGAACACCACTATATTCAAAAATAAAAATTTAAGAATTTAGCAGAAATGTTTCAAGTCGATTGCGGCTGGCAGAAGAATGTGTTCACGGAAAACCTCTTTAGAGGTGAAAATCGAACAATAAAGCCAGCTCCAAATTCCAGTTGATTGACGTTAATCAAAATTATAAAAATATAATTTCACAAGGTAGAAAAATACTTTATGTATTTCAACGAGTTCAAGTGTGCTTTATTTTTTTATTTTTATTTTTTTTGCATTGTGTGTCTGGAAAGACAACTTTGCGACCTTCCGTCTTTTTTAAAGTTTTGACTACCACCGTGAGCAGTCGCCCGGACCTTATTGACAGACACGGTTTCCAAGAAAAAGAGAGAGCCACTGCTTTAAGATAAATACAAACATCCATGATTCACAGGGATTCGAATCCGAACCCTTCTCGGAAGAATGGTAATGAGCGAGAAATTAGACCACTGTCCACCGGGGCGGCATTTTCGTGTTTGAAACAGAGATGTAACATAACTAGATCAATCTGAAAATACACTGCCGGAAAATGAAAAAAGAACACCAAGAAGGAATTGGCGGACGATCAAGAAATTTACATATGTTAATGGGGTCGAGTTTACGTAGGGGTGATGTTAATTTCGGGACCAACCGGTGAGCGCTTACGCCACAGCACGGCATAATATGCAAATTGTCGTTAGTGGTATTTAAGGAGTACGGCGAAATAAACATAATCAGTCGTCGGCGTACGGACACGTGCGAAGACCCTGAAGAAGCTGCGAAGCCTGGACATGGAAGACGTGTAAGATTTCAGCAGTTATCGGACTTTCAGCGAGGTCGTCTAGTCGGACTCCGCAAAGCCGGGTGGTCGTATCGTCGTATTGCGGAGCAAATTGGACGGGAAGTATCGGTGGTGGTACGATGATGGCGTAGATGGTCCGAAGAACATTCCCACATGAGAGGACGTGGAACCGGGATTCACAGACGGACTAATGAGCAGACCGATCGACGCATAAGAAGAGCGGCGTTGTCAAGCAGAACATCCACTGCGACACAAATCCGAGCTGCCGTTGCACCTGAGGTGACTGTGTAAACAATCCGCAACCGCCTACTGGATGTACAACTACGTGCACGTGTGACTCTGGCATGTGCACCTCTGACTCCAGACCACCGTCAGAAACCACTGCAGTGGTGTCGCCATCGTCTGCACTGGAGAACGCAACGGCGATCTGTCGTGTTCAGCGATGAAAGCAGATTCTACTTGGGAGCCTCCGATGGCCGTATGCGTGTTCGCAGACGCACAGGGGAGCATCTCCATCGTTCTTCCATCCGCCAGCGGCACACAGGGACTACACCTGGTCTCCTGGTGTGGGGAGCGATCAGCTGTCTCTAGCGTACATAACTAGTGCTTGTACCGGGTACCATAAACGGCACCTCCTACATCAACAACATCATTCAGCCCGTTGCTGTGCCATTTGTGAGGTCTGTCCATCGTGGTGTTTTCCAGCAAGATAACGCACGCCCACACACGGCACGTGCAATGCAACGGGCACTTCAGGGTGTGAGATAGATTCCATGGCCTATACGTTCACAGGATTTTTCCCGCATTGAGCACGTGTGGGATTTTATGGGACAACGACTTATCCGTTCTCCACGGCCAGCCACGACCATCCCCGATTTACGCGTCCAAGTTGAGGTTGCTTGGAACTCAAGACTCCAAACTTACATCCAACATCTGTACGACAGACTCCATGCCAGAATTGCACAGTGTGACGCAGTTCAACCTCGTACTAACCATTTTACATGGAAATGTTATTTTTCATTTTACCAGCAAATACAGCTGTATTTTGCCATAATGTTTTGATCACGTTATCCTCTGTATTCCGTTATTATGTTGTGTAAATTTCGTTGGTATCAGACTTCTCCTTCTTGGTGTTCTTTTTTCACTTTCCGCCAGTGTAGATATCACAGAAAAACTAAAATGCCTGTTGTTGTTGTTGTTGTTTTATTTTAGCCTCGCGGCGAATTTAACTGTGCCGGTGTGGTATGCAATTTACGCGGCTATTAATTGTGGTTTTAACAATCTAATTCGACATATGGCTACCAATGAATGTGAATCCCGAACCACGTTTGTGAAGCCAATGGTATTTTTAATTTTGCGTAAGTGGAAGAAACATTAGTTTTGCATGAAACGGTTTGCAAAATAGGAAACACTTCGCTCTTCTTGCACGGCAGCAGAAGAAGCATTATTTATATCGAGACAACGAATACTGATATGATAATGAACATGAAATTAAGCACTAGTCGAAAACGTGAGAAGAATATCTTGTTTTCATAAATTGAGGCATACCCAGCAGGCACTAAGTCAATTTCAGTAGCCCTGTACCCGACTTCCTAGAAAGAGTGCCTCCTAGGGATTACCTGCACAACACTTTTGTCAGAATGTTCTCGTCCTGCAACAAACTGGAGCGGATTTACGGATCTGAAATTTCATTCACACAAAAAGTACTGAGCCCGGGTGTTACATTCCACCATGTGAAATCCCTGGTCCATTTATTTTCACTCTCTTACTCAGTCAATATAATAACCGCACAAAAACAAGATAACACACATTTATACATCATCGAATACTATATCTTAAAACGTACAAGGGAAAGGATAATTCTCTCCTCGTCATTCCTTAACATGCTTTTTAATTTATGTTGGACGAAAATGATCCCCGTCATATTCGCACATAAATCACTATTATTGAAATCCTTCAAGGCGTTATTGCCACCTTCGCTTAAATTTTCGCTCAAAAATACGAAGAAAGTTCTCAAAAATTCCCGGATAGACACCTAAAATGGTTATTCCAATAAAATATGTATTTGTAAATTAATTTCTCTGGAAATCATACCTTGCAATATATGCCATCATTTTTTACATTTTTTCTTATGTAAATTCGGGTTATTTCATGTATATATAATTGTACTAAATTTCTTTAATTCACAAATATTTATATTTCATTATAGCCCATTAGAGTGTGTTACAGAGAAAATGAAACTTCCTCATATGTTATATTTGGCGATAACACTTGTTTGATTACGTATTTCCTTGCTATCAATTCTACGTGAAGAAATATATTGAAAACATGCGTTGCTACAGCCAGATATTGCAGGAGTTTCAGTGCAAACAATAAAATATCGATATCTTTCTCAGGTAAATTATTTTGATGTCAAAACATTTACGTGAGCTTTAGCACACTTGTTTGCAATTAAGATTCTAAAATTCTGATGGTAATACTTCTCATATGAGTACTTCTCTCTAAGATTCTTGAACAAAGCAGAAAATAATGTCATGTTTTCATGCTGTCTGAAGCACTGGCTTTGTAAGTCCCTGGGTTGCACTGGGACAACAACTGATTTTTACAAGAAAGTCCTTTTACCTGGGTTCTTTTTTCGAAAGTTTCAGCATAAAGTTTAAGTTATTGGGTGTGACTACCTGCGTTCTTTTCCTCACTGCGAAGCTAACTTCTAGGCTCACAGCTTAAGTTCTTATTCTGAAATTTGATGGGGCAACACAGAATGCGATCAGCAATGCAACATTTCTGTCAAGTGCGTTTTAACAGTTTCAAGTTAGCTTAAATTTTCTCCAGTTTTTTATAAAATAATTAATTGCGAATATCTTTCAGAAATATCTGTTTTCGATTACCCAAGATATCTGTTGAAACACTGATATTAGAAACAAAGCCATGAAAAAAATATAAAATTACCAAGAAACTCACACACACGGAATACGTTTTCATTAAATTGTGCATTAAGAACCATAACATAAATCCTTGAGCATTCCATTGCATTACATACATTCCATTCTTGAGCATTACATTACATACCAAAATTGGAAAATATTGTCAACTATGTACCAAAAAATAAAAAAGATATATCTAAGATTTAATTTTTATCACATAATGTTGAATGAATACAAGACACAAAAAATACCTATCAACTAAAGATTTTTTAAATATCAGAGAGATCAACTATTTGAATTAAGAAAAAATGAAGAATTAAAAATCTGTTCTGCTGATAAAAACGATCAATTTATTACATTACATCAAAATTAATTTAATCAAAAAACGGAAAATGCAATAGAAGTATTCCAATTACATATTCTAAAATATGATCCAACTGACAGACAAATAAATTGTCTCTCAAAAGTACGGAAGTACAGTAAGTACAGTAAGTATGGAAGTATCTGGTAATACCACAAGAAACAAGAAATAGGTTCCGTCCTGTAGGAACAACTGCACCACAGTTATTACCGAAGATTAAGACTTATAAAGAACATATGCCAGTAAGATTAATAGTGACAAAAGAAAAGGTTCCACTAAACAATCTTGAAAAGGAACTACACTGGCGGAAAGTTAAAAAAGAACACCAAGAAGGAATTGGCGGAAGATCATGAAATTTACATATGTTAATGGGGTTGAGCTTACGTAGGTGTGATGTTAATTTCGGGACCAACCGGAGAGCGCGTACGTCACAGCACGGCATAATATGCAAATTATTGTCGGTGGTATTTAAGGAGTACGGCAAAGTGAATGTAATCAGTCGTCGGCGTACGGACACGCGCTAAGATCCTGAAGAAGCTGCAATGCCTGGACATGGAAGACGTGTAAGATTTCAGCAGTTATCGGACTTTGAGCGAGGTCGTCTAGTCGGACTTCGCGAGGCCGGGTGGTCGTATTACGGAGCAAATTGGGCGGGAGGTATCGGTGGTGGTACGATGGTGGCGTAGAAGGTCCGAGGAACATTTCCACACGAGAAGACGTGGAACCGGGAGTCACAGACGGACTGATGAGCGAACCGATCGACGCATAAAAACAGCGACGTTGTCAAGCGGAACATCCACTGCTACGCAAATTCGAGCTGCCGTTGCACCTGAAGAGATTGTGCGAACAATCCGCAACCGTCTAGTGGATGCAGGACTACTTGCACGTGTGCCTTTGTCATGTGTACTCTGACTCCAGCCCACCGTCAGGAACGAATGCAGTGGTGTCGCCAACGTCTGCACTGGAGAACGCAATGGCGATCTGTAGTGTTCAGCGATGAAAGCAGATTCTGCTTGGGAGCCTCCGATGGCCGTATGCGAGTTCGCAGATGCACAGAGGAGCGTCTCCACCATTTTTGCATTCACCAGCGACACACAGGGCCTACACATGGTCTCCTGGTGTGGGGAGCGATCAGCTATAACTCCTGTTCAGAACTAGTGTTTGTACCGGGTACGTTAAACAGCACCTCCTACATCAGCATCATGCAGCCCATTGTTTTGCCATTTGTAAGGTCGGTCCATCGTGGTTATTTCCAGCAAGATAACGCACACCTACATACGGCACGTGCAAACGCAACATGCACTTCAGGGTGTGAGACAACCTCCATGGCCTGCACGTTCAGCGGATTTGTCCCCAATTGAGCACGTGTGGGATTTTATTGGACAACGACTTATTCGGTCTCCACGGCCAGCCACGACCATCCCTGATTCGCGCGTCCAGGTTGAGAATGCTTGGAACTCAAAACCGCAAACTCACATCCCCCATCTGTACGACAGATTCCATGCCAGAATTGCACAGCGTGACGCAGTTCATGGCGGTTCAACCTCGTACTAACCATGTTACATGGAAATGTTATTTTTCAGTTTACCAGCAAATGTATTTTGCCATAATGTTTTGATCACGTTATCCCCTGTATTTCGTTATTATGCTGTATAAATTG
The DNA here is from genome assembly GCA_039090855.1 of Macrothele yani. Taxonomy (NCBI): domain Eukaryota; kingdom Metazoa; phylum Arthropoda; class Arachnida; order Araneae; family Macrothelidae; genus Macrothele; species Macrothele yani. The sequence continues at coordinate 141,281,610 of CM077034.1, forward strand.
TGTTGGTATCAGATGTCTCCTTCTTGGTGGTTTTTTTTTCACTTTCCGCCAGTGTATGAAGGAAAACATTTTTAAGTTTTTCTATTCGCTACTATTGAATTTCATTAGGAACAGCCTTGGTACCCTCAGAAATATCGACCTACTGTCAGGTTGTTTGAAGCATGTTCGAATCCAGACGATAGCCGACCTCATTCCACCGAGCTTTATGCGGGATTTCAAGTGGTGAAAGTCGGTGATATTGATCTGGTAGATGTTTTTGACATAAATACACAGGAAAAAATCCAGTGGCGTTAAATCTGACGACCGAGGGGGCCAAGTAATTGGTCCGCTTCTACCGATCAATCTGCCATGCAACTCGCGACTCAGGTGATCCTTAAAAATGATACGTTGTCTTAAAAGATGGGTTGAGGTGGTTACTGTGATAGCGCAAACAGTTTCAGCCTGCACAACTACCAGATGCAGACGACAGTTTTTTCAGGGGGAAAGAAAGGTCCGATCAGATTATCGTGCATCAAACCATCAATTTTTCATTTAAATCGTTAGGAAATGATTATTCACCCACAGTATGTGTTGAGCAGCATTCTGCTCGTATTCTTAAAACAAAAATATTCAATTATATTTTCTTAATTTGGGAAAATAGGCAGAGATCGCTATAAAAATTTAGTTTTCAATGAAAATTGTAACAAAGACTTTATATGCCGTTTCCAATGCTACATAAAATTAGTTGTCCGGTGTCTCTGGAAGCAGCACATATTACACAACTAAATATACTTACCGGCTTGCGTTTCTAAGTGATTTGTTTTAAAAGTTAGCAATATTACTCGTAGTAAATTTAAAGGATATATTTTTTCCTTATGTATAACCAATGGGATCTAAATCAATGGAGTTCTTTAACAAGAAAATGTTTGGTTTCGTAATTTACGGTGACTTTAAGTTAAGGATGCATGTGATCACTCAGTTTAAAAACTCAAAATACGTGACTACCCTGGAATATAGAATGTCACTTTCGAGACTTTCATACGAAATTCAGTATTTTTGGAATATGTAAATTGTAATTTTTATGGTACTCCCATGTTTGAGGGAGGTGTTTGTTGAATTGGCCCAGGGCCAAACTCTTATGCCTGGAGAGAGAGGTTTCATAAATTATTTGCGTAAAGGTTTACATTCATTATGCTTAGTAGGTAGAGAGGCTTCTCGCTACCCAACCCCATCCCCCTCTCTCTCTCCAAAGGTCAAAAATACTTTGGAAGTCCTTGAAGTTAATATGTGAACATTCGAATAGCCGTCAGGTGAACCATTGGATGGGAAATAGAGGTATCTTGAAATTGCATCTTTTAATCAATGGTTTAAAATAGCAGCCTCTATCGCACGCAATTATTTTTAAGCAACGCTCTCATTATGGTAATTGTTAATTGTTAAACATTTCTATTTTCAATGCCTGAGTTCATGATGATGCACATTTCGAGAGAATGCACTGAAGCTCCGTTCGCTTTTTAGATTTCGTTGTTTAATGAACACAATGAAAGAGGGGAGTTAGTAACAAATTTAGAGCCACTACTCCGAGGGTCGAACAGAGCGGCGCCATCAGGCATGTTCAGCAAACCCTTATGGAATTTACTCGATCTCCGACTAACGGCCAGAATTAAGTAATGTCGTATGCTTCTAAATAACCTACCTTTTGGTACTGTTTTGCGTTTCTATATAAATATCTTTACGTCTTAGTTCATGAATTTTTCACTGAAGGGTCTTATACTTATATGAAAAGCTCTTCAATTTTGGCAGTAAGGAAAATTAAGAAAACTGAAAATTTAATTAATGGCACATATGCTTACATAATAGTATTAGAATAACTTTTTCAAAATGGATGGCTTCCCGAAGTGCGAAAAATTTCTTTACTGTTATGTTATTGGGTAAAATATATACATTTAAGGGTGCTCATGAAGTTGACCACCATTGAGACGAAATACGGCAATGTCTTAATACAGACAACTTTGAAATCCACAAGGAGATGCCGTGAAATGTCGCTGCGAAGATTGAGGTCAGACACGGCAGCTATCTTTGCTGACGACGGTCGTCACTTTGAACTTTAAGGTCTCGTCCTGAAATTGTGTTTTTAATATGAACCAAGGGTACACCACCAGGATGTGTTCCATTTCTTTTCCTTAAAAAACAGCACAGATAAGTGTAATAGACTAATACCAAAGGTAGCGTGTACCATAAAATGCATGATTTCTGATTTGAAAGCTTGAAGTTGAAAAGTAGCTGTATTCCTCGAGCTGCCACACTATTTTACCATTTGTCACGGTTATAACATTTTATAACATTTTTGTTATTAGCTTAGCGTCCATTCCGACAGTGACTTCCACATAACACTTAACCTAATCTTTAAAACAAATGGTATACTGTTGTAAAGATACACACTATGAAGTATTCTTCATGACTGGAACCCGCCAGCTGCCCGACGGATGGTGGAAGGTGGTAGATAATGGTGGCGCATATTTTGATTCGTAAAATTATTGTTGTTTTCCCTCAAGTTACATGTTGCCTTGTCTTAAAATGCTTTAAATCTTATTTGTACACCTAATATTAGTTAATATTAAAATGTAATGTCTTAATGCGAAACATAAAATATGTACATTAGAGTTTCATAGTTAAAAATATCACACTGTAGAATATAAATTTAATGTGGTGTAAGTTAAACATACACTGACGGAAAAAAATCCTAACACCAAGAAGGGGTTTTGTTAGATAAACGACAGTTAGTAGGGGGTGAGAGTACATCTGTAAGATGACGTCTATGCAAATTTCGCGCTCGGTGCATACGTGTGGCGCTAGAAGCGCCCCTTGGAACATGCAAAGCAGGTTTGCTGTCAATACGCGCTGTAACGTTCGTGAGCGTTAGTTATCGTTGAGATTCGACGTAGTGTGTTGATGTTAGTCAAGAATGCCTTTAAGAAGACGAAGAAGCCATTATCAACAGCTCACAGAGTTTGAACAAGGTCGTGTAATAGGGATACGAGAAGGTCGATTCTTGTTCCGCAATATTGCAGAGCGACTTGGCAGGAATGTAGCCACTGTGCATGATTGTTGGCAGCGGTGGTCAAGGGAAGGTACTGCCTCAAGAAGACCGGGTTCCGGCCGGCTACGTGGCGCTACTGAGAGGAAAGACCTTCCGTGTACGGCGTATGGCCGTGGCGCATCGTACTGCGTCTACGGCAGCAATTCGAGCTGCAGTTGCCACCACAGTGACACAACGAACTGTTACAAATCGGTTACTTGAAGGACAGCTCCGAGCCAGACGTCCTGTAGCGTGCATTCCACTTACTCCAAACCACTGCCGTTTGCGAAGTCAGTGGTGTCAAGCTAGAGCTCATTGGAGGACGGAGTGGAGATCTGTGGTGTTTTCTGATGAAAGCCGGTTTCGCCTGGGTGCCAGTGATGACCGTGTGTTGTTTAGAAGGAGGACAGCTGAGCGCCTGCAACCCACTTGTCTGTCCTACACCTGGAGTTATGGTCAGGGGAGCAACTGGACCTACACCTGGAGTTATGGTCAGGGGAGCAACTTCCTATGACAGCAGGAGCACTCTCGTGGTTATCCCACGCACCCTGACGGCACAGTTGTACGTCGGTCTGGTGATTCAACCTGTTGTGCTGCCATTCATGAACAGCATTCCAGGGGTTGTTTTCCAACAGGATAACGCTCGCCCGCATACCGCTGTTGTAACCCAACATGCTCTACACAGTGTCGACATGTTGCCGTGGCCTGCTAGATCACCAGATCTTTCTCCAATCGAGCACGTATGGGACATCATTTGACGACAACTCCGGTGTCACCCCAACCAGCATTAACCGTCCCTGTATTGACTGAGCAAGTGCAACAGGCATGGAACTCCATCCCAGAAACTGACATCCAGCACCTGTACGATACAATGCATGAACGTTTGCGTGCTTGCATCCAACATTCTGGCGGTTACACCGGTTATTAATGTATAAGCATTTCACATTTAAAATGGCTCTTCTTGCGCTTACATTAAGCTGTGATCTTGAAACCTTAATCGATTAAATATGTTACCTATACAAATGTATTGCCGCCATTTCATTCCTCTACAACTATTTTTTCGTGGTGTTGGGATATTTTTTTCCGTCAGTGTATATAAAATATAGCGAGAAAACACCCTAAGGTATCTGTAACCCGATACAAAAGGTTTTGTGAACAACTTGAGATTCTGAATTTTTTGTCTTGTAGTCTGGTGTCTAGGTTTTTCTAGTCGTCGGAAAATTTATGGTTTTTTTCCTATTTCTTAAACATCAAAAAAAAAAAAAAAAGAAAGCTGGTTTACTTGCAGATTTTCCAGAGGATGTTGCATGCTTGCTTTCAGAATGACCGGTGAAGGATGTCTGAAGTGTATGAAAGTGCGAAATTGAAAAATGAAATTTCATGCTGCAGTGTGAATGAGAATGAAATGAAAGATTGCATGAAAGGAGATGAATGCATGAATTTATAGAATTACGACCCGTGTGTCCGTTCCAATCTCTGTTACACTCTTGCCTTCTGGGAAGAGGGATATAGGAGATTCAGAAATCCCTAGAGGGGCACACTACGTTGTGTGTTCCATGGGGTGCCTTGATTTTGAAGACAAAACAAACTTCTTTTCGCATTTATTAGGGGTGAACAGGGTTGCCGAACAACATAGGTGTATGAAAGTATCATTATTTGGCAAAATATAGAATTGAAATTTATTTTCCAAATTCTCACTTTTTAATTTTATATTTAAGGTACAACGCTAACACCTTCCTTGGTATAATTGTACACTTTAATTCTGATCTCTTGACTTATATTTATTCCATTAAGAGCGGAATATAATTTACTTCTGATTGAAACATTACATTCCTGTAGAGGACAATACAATTGAGCTTAATGCATTGTTGCAATATGATTAATTTAATAACAGTTGCACAAAATTTGTAGTAAGTGTCAAAATACTTTTGTGAGCGCCCAGTTATTTGCAGTACTTATTTGAGAGTACATATATTTTATTGTAATTAATGCGGTATTCAATTAATTAAGTACGTTTGGAATAATATGCAGTCGATGTCAAAATTTGTAATTTTTAGTAATTAAATAGAAAAATATGAGATACATATAAAGTAAAATTAGAAAATTTCATCTTTTCAGTTTTTCATAAAACGCAAAATTAGAAACACCTACTATGATTACCGTTTTTCAATAAAATATTAGAACAGACAATATCAATCATTGGATGATACGAAAGATGAATAATATTTTCTTGGACAGAATAATTTCTCAATGTCGAACACAATCTTTGCAGAATTCAGTTTAAATTTATTAGGGTATGTTTATAAAGAACGTTCTGTTAATGGTACTCTACTAAACATTTAAAAACTTTCCAATATGTGAATAGCAGAACTTTAGAGATTTGTGTGCTCATCCGAAGAAAATGAAGGCTGCAGAAATATCGTGTTATATAAATGTCTTCGTTTCATAAGAAATTCTTAAAACACGAAGTGGCTTTATGCTGAAATTTTAAATTTCCATAAACGAAGTCAGCTGTATTTCACAAATATTGCATATTAAATAAAATTGAGGACAAATCCACGAATTTTAGTCACATACCTCCTTGAAATATGTTACGTTTTGATGTCGCACCGTTCAGTTTCCTATTCCGTGCAATTGCACTCTATGAGTTTGGCTATAGGTTTAATATAAGAACTGATGTCTTTTGTGATAAATTTTAAATATTTTTTTCACATAACCACTTGTCTAAATATTTTTAAGGACTAAATATTAATTTTGCATTTCACACTGGAAAAAAAGACATTCGTATAAAATGCTTACCCCTTGTTCGAAAATGACTGGTATTCCCCAGTGAATTTAAAATAATAAACAAATACATTGCATTTTTTACCAATGAATCAAATTCACGTGAGTTGACGGACATTTTTGAATTGCACTCTCTGTGTATGAAAATAGCTCATCTGGTATTCCTTCCATATTTTATGAAATATTATCAGTTCTTGATTTAAGTAAGTTGGTTGTGTAATTACAGTTTAGAAACTTCAGCGTTCGTTCAAAAAAATTCTGGACAAATTTTAAAGTTTTGTAGTCGTTCACATTTAATGAAGTGGAAAAAAAGATTTACAAAGATGGTTCTTATTTCTTTGGTATATTAATTTCTGAAGTAAAGGAGTCTCAATCTACTGAAAGACCTATGACTCTCTCGATGATCATATTTAATGAAAATACGAAAAATGTGTAAGCTAATACAAGAACCAATGATGAAAAGAAAATTTAATTTAATTTATTTTGTAATAAATTTATCCATAATCATTTAACCTTTGATTGTCAAGAAAATAATCCCAATACTATGAAAACTTTGAAGCACACACTTTTCTTAATGAACTTTCAAACATTTCTTAAGTGCTCGCTTAAAATTATGCAATACATTTCACTTTCATTTGTACATCAGCACGGTTAAACTTCCAACTGCGGACCTCTCTGCGCGATTTACGGGAAAATATTTCGGTGCTGCCGTCTGTCGGCCGTTGTGGAAGTTTCTGAAGTTAAGAAGTGTAAGAATTCCCCTTCGTGAATAATTTTTCCTGACACTTAGAAGGACCTTTAAGAAAGTTAATTGTGTCCCAACTCTGAAATATTTGTTATGACAGTAAAATTTTGTTTCCTCATGAATGGTAAGTTGTCCATCTGGCAGAATAAACCGAATGATAACATTAATTTAGTATGCATTTATTTCGTGCCAGAAAAGAACTGTCTGATCATACGAATCATCATGTCAAAGCAATGTTCTAAGAAAAGACGACAATCCAGAATATGGTTTGCCAAAGAAAGTTTTTGAATTCCTTGTGTCAGTTTGCGTTACAGGGGACGCAAATTACTCTAAAAGATTGAGTACGGGTCCCTTGAGTGCGAGTTCCTGTGGGGATCAATGAAATTCAGAGAATGGTTTAGTCTAAGATGTTCAAATACTTCTCCTGGTTTGGTTATGACAAGAGGCCCACTGATCTCTCATAACTCTAGTTCGCGGCTACACAGGTTTCTGGGTGAGAGACAGCAGTGTTTCGACACATCACTTACTCCTTGGGCAGATTTCCACCCTGAATCGCTTGGTATTTCGTACAAAGATACCAAGGATCCAAGTGCCTTCAACCAGGCGACGGCAATTGTATTTCCGTTGGCCGACCTTTTCTTCATCAACTTCCACGATTATTACTTCTCTGTTAAGTCTTCCTTCGTCACACTAGGAAGCTACCTTGAGCTCTGGGACCAGTCCTCTGCAATAGTGACAATAGTCTCCAATCATCTCCGTGGACTTAACTCTGGTCGATTCCTCCATTGCCTCGTCGTAGGACAAATCTTTAGAGAAAAAGTACACTGGAATCATTAGGATATCAAGAGAAATGTAAGCTTTATGGCGCCACGTCCCAACTGTCTGGAACAAAGCTAATATTTCCCTTAAACGTGTTTCTTCCCGCACCTGAATTGTCCAAATCTATGACACACATTCACTCTGAGGTTCATTGGAAGGACCTCTGGACGTCTTCTTGCAGAAGGCCGCAATCCTAGCCGTTCACACCAGGAAATACATGCAGCTTCATGCCTACCAATTTAATTGAAAAATGTGTTCCAGTTCCATATCTTACAGCAGAGTAAAAAAGCGTCCGAAACAAAAAATAATTTAATGGCTCCTGCAACAACACATGCCTTCAAGAAACACGCTCGAAAAAAGAGCTACAACGCGTGCGAAGGGAAGAGCGTAGGTGCTGCCATCTATCCGCCGATCTGTAATTACAATAGATCCAAAATAAATAACGGAGAACAGGCCAGAGTTGGAAATATTGCCCAAACTTTTTGGTCGGCGGTTTAACATCCAACGTGAAAAACTCGCTGTAATATCAGAAGTTCCCGTCCTTCATAAAGGGCCACTACCAGGAGGGAGCTAGTATCGTCAGAAAAAAACAAAACTCATCGCTATCTGGGATTTGATTCGCAATCCTATTCGGACTAATTGCCAGAAGCCAACGCTTACAACACTGCGCCACATGGGGAGCTTTAAACTTGCAAAAATTGTTATTTCTCAAGTACAATTTTCAGAATGTATGAACATGATATATTCTGTTTCAAGTTTCTCTGTGTTTATTTGAGTAATCGCAACTTTATACCATTTTTATATTGTTCTGATATCGTAATATCTACCATTCTACACAGTCGAGTCAGATTATAGTGACCACCAGATAACACCCAGAGTAAATGCCGTGTGCTGCGCGGACAGCTGTTAAACGGGCTGAGAGTGACTCAATAAGGTGATGGTAGGTGTTTGCTGGTATGTTTAGTCATGCTGACTGCAGTGCATCTGGCAGCTGGTAAAGGGAACGTGGTGGAGGATCCATGGAGCGAACAACACGACCAAGTTGGTCCCCCAGATGATCAATTGGATTTAAGTCTGGAAAATAAATGTGCAAAGGAAGTACTTTGGAGTCTTCGTCGTGCTGTTCCAACCACTCTCGGATATTTCTAGCTGTGTGACACGTCGTATTGTCGTACTGGAAGATCCCATCCGACGCAGGAAAGACAATCAGCATGTATCTCTGCACGTGAAACTGCAAGGATGGATTCACAACGAATTCGGTCCATCGTGCCTTCCACAAGAATGAGTGGACCCAGGGAATGCCATAAAAACATTCCTCAGACCACAACGTTGACCCCACTAGCTTATGTTCTTCCAGCAATGGTTGAAGAGTGTTTGTTCTCCGAAGTTTCTCTCCTTTTATGCCAACGTCCATCAGTCCGATGAAACAGAAAATATGACTCATCGGAGAAGGCTATCCTTGGCCAATCAGCGAACGTCCAATTCCGATACTGCCGGGCAAATTTAAGCATTTTATGCCGATGCACAGGTTAGCATAGGTGCAGTGGGCATCCGTTTGCATCGGAGCCACATACGCAACAGGGTTCGCTGAATTGTCGTTTTAGACAGACATCCGGTAGCTCCCTGGTTCATCCGGCCAGTGAGTTGCTCCACTGTACCATGTCGATCGGCTCTCGCGCACGTTCGAAGCCTACGTTTACCTCTCACACCAATGGCATGTGGTGTTCCGCAGTTTTCATGTTGCTTATTCGCAATGGTGCCATTTCTCCTATCAGGATACACTTTAACCACAGCAGCACCCGAACAGTTCACAAACTGCGCTGTTTCAGAAATACTGCCACCCTTGTCCGAAAAGTCGATAATCGCCTGTTTTTGAAAATCTGATAACTCACTCCTTTTATCAGGGGTAGCAACGAGTGATATGTCTTCAGAATGCCTACAGCAAACTTTATATACCTTCCAAGCCAGCTCACGACACGTGCCTACTTTCAGTGGCTACGCAATGTTGACGTCAAAAGTAGGACGTGGTCATAATAATGTAACTCGACTGTGTATATAGAAGAGCTTCCTTCATATAATGTACCATTTCCCAGTCGCTAACAGTTAGCGGAAACCATCTCACATCGGAAGAATTTTTTTCGAAAGGTGGAAATGGCGTCCCAGGGTTAGGTCCGTTACCCTTTTCATTTTTAAATACATGTGGCAATAATCAATGTGTTCTGTGGTGTTTGCTAATTGTTGTAACACAATCGTCTTCCGGTGGAAATGGCACATGCTAATAATTAAGGTGAAAACTAATCTTCAAACAAAGGTTCACGCAGAGCCGTATATTTAGTCCGGAAGAAGCGTATTAGGACAAGCGCTGTATTTACTTAGATAGCTATCGCTGTTCTACTTTCTTCATCGTTTACCTCAGGGAATGACCAATCTACTTACCAGTGTGAAATATCTGGTAATGTTATTAAATACCTCCTGTGTCTAAACCAGAAACAAGGGCTCGAACCTGCTTCAGAGTATATTCTACATACACGAAAATTGATTTCACTTGCCTTCGGGTAAATACTGAGCTTCTGCACATGTGTGACATACCTTTTCCAAAGTCTCTTAAAGGAAATCAAATTAATATGCGGATGTCTGATAATTTACAATAAATGGAAATAGTCCACGGCTATTTCTTTTAGACGGAGAGTTTAGCAAAAGCTATAACACCGCGGTTTCAGAGGGGAGAGTTTTGTGGTGGAATCTATGTACAACTTATGTAAGGATAACCTTCTCAGTAATGAAAGACCAAATATCTTTATTTATAGCGCTGCTATGAATTTCAAACCGGAAGTTATTTGCAATTTGTAAATATAGTAGCACTATTTTCTTGGAACAGTATGTTAATATTATATATAGGTGTGAAAATTCATAAAAAGCTGAAAGTTGGCTCTTTAGTTTCAGATGGATCACGCTCGCGGGAATTACTTGAGGTTCGTACACTCTGCAAATGTTTCGCTTGAGCAAGGTGTGTGAACTTCAAATAATTCTCCGGGGCGTGAACTGTCTGAAACTTCAGAGCCAACTTTCTTTGAAATCCGAAATAATTGCTGAAGTAAACGCTGTTTTTTACGCTTTCCAACCGTAGGTTGAAGAAACGTATATGCTCCAGCTTTGTCCGTACGTCCGCCTGTCCGCACAATAACTGACGTAAAAATGGTTCGATGTCGATGAAATTTTAGTATGTGGTAGGGGACCACCTGGGGACGAACCCTATTGAAAATGGGCGGAATGGGGTCAAAGGTCAGGACATAAAACCGGGATCCATTCCATTGCCCTTATGCGTTATAACATGCGTAAATATGGTTCGATCTCGATGAAATTTTAGTAAGTGATAGGGAAGCACCTGGGCACGAACCCTATTAAAAATGGGCGAAATGGTATCGAAGATCACGACGTAGGAGCGGGATCATTCCATTACCCTTATGCGTCATAACTTGCGTAAATATGGTTCAATTTCAATGAAAGTTTACTATGTGGTAGGAGACTGCCTGGCGACGAACACTATTCGAAATGGGTAAGGTGGGGTCAAAGGTCAGGACATAAGATCGGGATGCATTCCATTGCCCTTATGAGTCATAACGTGCGTAAAAATGGTTCGATTTCGATGAAATTTCAGTATGTAGTAGGGGAAAACCTACAGTTCTTGATTTTTAATACTTTTATATTAAAAATCAATAACTTTTCGAACCCTATTTAAAATGGACGAAATGTGGCCAAAGGTCAGGACATAGGATTGCAATTCATTCCATTGCCCTAATCCCATATTATTAAGGTGGACATCAAGTAATTTTGCTTCCTATACTTCCAATGGAGAAACTTTTGTACACATTTCCTTCACAATTAATGTGTTCCCAAGGATGAAAATTTGAACATCCATTAAAATTACTTCATATTATAACTTGGAAAACTTAATATTTTCTTAAACATAACCATAATTATATTAAAAATCAATAACTTTTCTCTTGGTGGTGTTGAAACCAGAGAAAAGATGGCGCGACCTGTACTTTGATGACATCAGTGGAAAAAAATGTTGGAGTGCATAATTACGGTTACGGTTTAGAAAACATTAAGTATTCCAAATTATGAAATGAAGCTATTTTAATCGATGTTCAAATTTTCATCCTTGTGAACGCATTAATTGTCCAGAAAAAAGATGGCGCGACCTGTATTTTCATGACGTCAGTAGACAAACAAATGTTGAATTGCATAATTATGGTTATGTTTTAGAAAATATTAAGTATTGCAAGTTATAAAATAAAGATATTTTAATCGATGTTCAAATTTTTATCCTTGGGAACGCATTAATTGTGAAGAAAATGTGTACAGAAATTTTTCCATTGGAAGCATAGGAAGCAAAGTTACTTGACGTCCACCTTAAAGTAGCAATTCTTGTATATATGTATGTACATTTTATTTTGAAACCGGCTCTAAGAATTTTGATGAAAGTTGTTAACCTACCGTTTTCTGGTACTAGAAATCGATTTAGCTGGATCTCGACTTTAGAAGAATTCGTTTACTGAGTTAAATAACCACCCCGAATTGTAACGTTTTTAGTGATGGCGTTGTTCCATTAATGTTACCAATGCTTAGAAATCTTATGACGTCACAATCTCGCTTTTGAAAATGTTGGTGCGTGGTCACGCCACCAGTCTCATTACGTCACATGTTGTGTGTAAATCCTATTAACGTTTTATGACGTCACACTATTGCGGCGAGTAGATGGTCGCGATTCCCATCTTCCTCATTACGTCATGCGTTGTGTGCGTATGTTCGTCCGCACGATAACTCGCGTAACAATCGTTCGATTTCGATGAAATTTTAGTATCTGCTAAGGGATCACCTGGGAAGGAATCTTATTTAAAGTGAACGAAATGGGGTCAAAAGTATAGGAGAGGGATCCATTCGACTGCTGTTAGGCGCCATAACTAACGTAAAAAAGGTTCGATTTCGATGAAATTTTGGTATGTGGTAGGGGAGCACCTGGCGACAAACCTTATTAAAAATGGGCGAAATGGAGTCAAAGGTCAGGGCATAAAAGCGGAATCACTTCCATTGCCATTATGCATCAAAACTTACGTAAAAATGCTTCGATTTGGATGAAATGTTAGTATGTTGTAGGGTCTTGCCTGTGGACGAATTCTGTTGAACATGGGCAAAATGGGGTCAAAGGTTAGGACACAGGAGCAGGATCTATTTCATAGCCCTTATGCATTATAACTTACGTAAAAATGCTTCGATTGCGACAAAACTTTTTCATGTTATTTCGGAGGTATACCAAGCAGGCTCTGCTGAATATAATCGAAATGGGATCAAAGGACAGGGCACAGGACCGAGATTTATTCCACAGCCATTATTCTCATAACTTGAGTGATAAATTGAGTAATGATCTCTGTAATGTTGGAAAGCATATTATAAACAATGCATTGCATGATTTTACTAACTTGTTTTTATTAATAATCTCTGGTCCACTGTTGCTGTTATACTGATTTATCAGTTCTCCGGATTTTGACTCTCGCATGCCAATACATTTTTAAATTTTACTTAATTTTCTGTTTTAAGGCCAACTGCTTAATGTTTTGATGTTTGGTTTAAAGTTTTGGCATGACGCGTAATTTTTCGATTATTTGACATTTCCCTAGCTATGGATTGTAAAATGTTTTGTATGATACACCACCGATACCAACGTTGTGTAATTGTTTAAGCAGCTCCTCAGTAGTTATGGTTTCGTCTAACGTATTCCTCAGAGAAGTCAACAAGTTCAGTTATTTCAGCGGAATCTGATAAAACATTAGAGATGAATGGAAGTCATTGGAGATGAATTCAAGAAGGGAGTGTCTTACCGTAGACCTTGAGCAGCCCTTAGGGGTAAAGAAGTCTAATAGATTTAAACTTGGGTACCCGGAAAGAAGAATGCATATAAGTGAAATACAGAAAGCTGTCCGTTTATCAGTCAGTTCTTGCTTCCACCCAGATTCCACAGGGTGTAATCCTTGGTTTCCAGTTGCTAGGTGACAATATAAAAGAACTCGTAAGAGAATGAAGCTGTCAATAAGTGCGACAGCATCTGTGTGTCATATCCAACCAACTCAGGAACATACTGTTACAGGATCTTTGCATTATTTTAGTAATCACAATCTACTGAACCATATAACAACACTTACCTCAGAACGGGTCTGAACAGAAAAAGCTGAAGATGACGAAAAATTATGCATCGTATTGTTTCTCATGAAATTTTTATTTCAATCTAGATAACTAATTATTTTATTATACTCTGATTCTAATATGTTGTGGAAGCTCAAAATGTTCGGTAAACGTCTATAGTAAGATATTTGTGTTATGATTCTCTTTTTGAGTGCCGCACTTATTTCACGTACTTTGGGAACATCTGGGCATTGTTTGTAACAAGTGTAAGCACATAACGGCTATTAGGACGACACATGAGATTGTTACAAATATGTCCACATTGAAATGGACAATGCTGTCATTATTTGCACCAACAGTAGTTTACACGGTGAGCGTTATTTTATAAATCTGATCCTCAGTAACATCTTGCAAAACATGGACTTAGAAATTTAATTGTTCGAAATTGCATTTTGCAGTTTTAATAGTAGTCTGTAGAGTTCTAGTAAAATTTGAAACGTCCATGGATTTTTTCCGGCGAATTCTACATTACATTCCTCAGGTGGTATGTGTTTCAAGCTTAAAATATAAACAAGTTTCTACTGATTTTTGAGGTTAGATTTACTGATTCCAAGTTGAAGAATCTGACTCTTGTCTATGCGTTTGTCATGTTGTTAGAAAAATTATCGAAAACTAAACACGAACTTACGACATATCACAAAGTTAACCATTCGTCCCTCAGCGAGATTCGAAATGAGACACACGACGGTCGAAAAGTTAGGGGCAGTGCTTAGACCTTCGCGCCACACAGGGTCCTACCTGGAATGACGATCCTGCCTTAGCCACTTAAAGATACAACATAACTTTGTATAATCAATCGTTACGGTGAAAAGAAATTTGTTTTCTCTCAGAGAAATTCGGACGTGGTATGCATAGGTTCAACTCAAAAAGTTTTGCCTGGAGAAGCGAAATATATCAAGAATTGATCTTTCGCAAGTTTTTCAATATGTTTGTTACCCATAATATTTTATGGATATGAGGTACAATTCGCAACGAGGTATTTCCTTCTTGTGGTCTTTGATAATTCTCTGAAAAGCTCTTTCCAAATACCTTACCAATGTTCACGTTATGTTAAAGTAATATAACTTTAGAAGACACAGAAACGAACGCCCTAACTAATATTCTCACTTTTAATGCGAAATGTGATTTCGATTCTTTCTGACTGAGTACCTTAATACATGTTCGTGGCATTGTAGATTTTCCACGAGTTATTGGAAAGTTTTCCGCTCTTGATTTTAATTCCTAAGTCGATCCATCCATCCAGACAGTAAATCCTGATTGATGTCATTGTTATGGATTGTTTGTGTAGAACTTGGTGGAAATGTGATGTCTTCACTGTATTAAAAAAGATTATATACTCCCAGAGGACACAAAGTTTCGTTAAGGTCTGCACATCGACATTCAGGGTATAGAATTAATGTATCCTCGATCTTTAAATTCTCAAATTGTGTTTGAGCTATACGTCTCCATTGCTTTCCTAAACGAATTTCAACGTTGCTGCTTAGCTTCTTTCGGATTCATAGGATATTGTCTATCAACTAGGTATTTCAGAAAATCATATATGACTTTCTCCCAGTTCAGACGGCATAGGTCGGTCAGTCGCCATGATTAAATTTGTGTATGAACAAACTATTAAATATGCTTTCATTTGTAATAAAATTCGTTTTTAACCGTTGTAGTCCCACTTTCCACGATGACACGTATTTGTCCTCATGCATTGTCTCTAAATATTTCTCTTTTCTTCCCTCTCTGTTATTGAAAGTTTTCCTTTTAAATGTGGTAATGTTCTTTTACCTAAAGACAGGTTTAGACCTGCATATAAAGAGATCTATTATTGCTCTTATAGGAAAATTTTTCTGCGCAAATCCGTCTCCCATTTCATGCGTGAAAGTGACAGTTTTCAGTTGCTAACCAAATATATCCATTTAAATTCAGTGTTTTGCTTTAAATTGTATACATCATTGGTCCCTGCTATAAAGTTTATTCAGCCTGAAACCGGATTTATGGATCACGCTTCTCACAATTGGAAACGTGTGACGCAATTTTTGATATATTTTATTCGGAATTTTCTCACCTCAACCCATTAAAATCATAGCAAAAGCAAATATTACTGTAAAACAAACGCAAATGACACAAAATGAAGTTTTTGAAAATTAACATACTAAAATTGGCACCTTACCTTTTTGAAAAATATTAAACCAAAATGAATTTGTTTCAATTTTAAAACAATGTTTTTTAGTTTGTTGTATCGTTGCACTTCCACAAGAAGTGAGCAGAAAAACTGGCAATCTAAAGAACACTGATCACGACTGACATACCCACCGCAGCGTTGTTCTCGGCGCCGTTTAAGAGAGATATTCTTATGAAGTAAAGGAAATCTGTAATTTTTTTTACAATTCTTTCAAACACACGTTCTTGTCGTAAACAGAAGTCTTGCGAGGAAAGGGACAACGTTTCAACTGCATATTAAGAGCTTTATTGGTATTTCAATGATTTTCGTCTTTTGATATCTTCCGTAGAATTACGTACGAGAACGTACTTCGAAAGAAGCATACCATCCTCAACACAGAGAACAGGATGGTGTTCAGCATGGAAAGCCGGTAATGGTGAGTTCTTTTTATAGCTCAGTCGTCTGATTGTGAACTGCGTTTTTTATTTTTTATGCTTTGCAAGAACTGCACCTTTCTTCTTCGACTTTCTTGTCATCACATTTTTGTAACTTTAATTAGGCTAATGCACAATTTCGACTGTCTGAATAGTTGCCATATCATTCCATTTATTTCGATCCATATTTCTTGCACACACACGCACGCATGTGTTATTCGCCCGGAATACGTTCAATATTACCTTATTCTATTGTTTCAATTATCGTCATCCAAAGCTTTGACCACATACAAATAATAAAATTTAATGAATGTTGTAACGTGTTTATGAAAATGTTTAAAATATTTTCATTCTATGAAAATTGTTAAGTATCCCAGATCCTGATATCTACATGCATCATCCCACATAAAAGACTATTTTTTAATTTTTATTGATATTTGGATGTATCAAATAATACTTCGCAAAGAACGTTGCCCGGACCCGTGCTTTTCTTAATTTCTCGCTATTATCACCCTATCATGGTTTTTTAAAAAGCTGCCTAAATATCTGAAATCATCTACTCGTTGGTTTTCTTCTTTCTACAAAGGAATTTATGCTTTGTTTTCCAGCATCTGCAGATTTCTTACTGCGGTTTTTTCATGACAGTTCCTCAACTTGAAATTACTCCTTTAAATTTTTTAATAATCTTTAACGATGTTTTGTTTATATGTTTTGTCTTTCTCCAACTAGACCTGATTTATGAACAAAATTTTCTGTGCTGCAGTACTTATTGTCGCCCTTTCTTTTGTTTTTTTCTTCTTTCAGGCGCATCCAGCGGTAGCTCTTCGATATATTCTGAAGTATCAGGTACATATTAAATGCATGACCAAGGAGCAACAGGAGAAGTACCATCCTGAATTATATGCGCAACTATCACGTTGATATGGTTTTACAAACAGCTGAATAAAGGAATCCGACGTGCATGAAGCACAGGTAGTCGCATTTTTAGAAAGATTTGTGTTTGGAGCGAATTTGAAAGAAACATGATAGTGGGCTATGGATGGGGAAATGGAAGAATCTTAGAAACGGAAAATATTCACTGCTACGTAAAACAGCTGTATCAAGTGTACATAATAAGCGTTTCCCAAAATAACCAAACAAGCAGTCAATGGTCTTACTGTGGGTGTAAACAATTGGTCAATATTCGAAGGCGAAGGAGCTGGAGATTACATTTCACGCTAACACATTATTTCTATTCCCTTGAACAACCGCATAGTATGAGAAACGTATCGAGCGAAGATTTTCAGCAATCACAGCACGTTTCAAACAGTCGTGAATATGGTGTAACAGCTGATTTCGTACCACCGATGTATGCTAAAAAATTACAAGTTCGGCAGTGGCCATGGGTACACTTCAGTACTTATAAAAACTGGCAAAACGTGACCAACCACAGATGTATGAGGTATTCAAGTAATACATGCTGACGGATTGGCCAGAACATACCGAATAAGCATGAAATTGTAGATTTCAGCAACACATCTTTAACTTTAAAAGCTGGTGGAAGCCATAAATGATCTGAAGTCTATTTTCAAATAAGGAAATGTCTAGGTAGCAAGCATGACTAACGAAAGCGTGCAATTCACGATATTTGTGAAGTAGAAATTAGTACTTTTAATTATCTTTTCATTTGGCCTACAGAATATGAAGTTACATCCAGCCTTTTCCACTCATTTGCTTATATTTTTTTCAACAGGGAAGGGTGCAATTAAAACCGGATTCGAACGAAAACGCTACAAAGTTATTTGTCGTAATACCGCTGTTTAAACCAACATGTTGGGCATAAGCATTTTTTCAATTTGTTCCTGCTAACCACTATTACAAGTCATTACAAGTAATTCCAGACTGCTTCAATAAAATGGATGGAAGAAGTGTAGAGTGTAATATGAGTTATTATTTTTTATTTGTGAGGACATGAATTGACACAGATTGAAATTTCAACAATACAGAAATCTCCTTTTGCACACTTATCAAATATGTTTTCCTTTTCCACGTCAGACAGATTTGTGCTTAAGTTCACCAAGAACAACTGAGCACTCAAGCGATCGAAAAAAGTTTCTGCTCTTGACAGATATACAGAAACGAGTCACATTATTGTAACTACCTCCTACTTTTGAGGTCATCAGCGCGTACCAAATGAAAGAACGCACGTGTCGTAAGCTGGCTTGGAGGGTATATGAGGTGTGCTGTATGCAATCTGAAAACATTTCACTCGTTGATGTCGTGGATAAAAGGAGCAATTTCTCAGATCTGCAAAAAGGGGTGATTATCGGCATTCCGAACAAGGGTGGCAGTATTACCGAAACAGTGCAGTTTGTGATATGCTCGTGTGCTGCTGTGGTTAAAGTGTATCGTGATTGGAGAAATGGCACCATTGCGAATAAGCGCAGTGGAAACAGCGGAACAACACGTGCCATTGAAGTGAGAGGTAAACGTCGAATGTGAAGGTGCGTGAGGGCCAATCGACACATTTCAGTGTAACAACTCACTGGCCAATTGAGCCAGGGGCCTGCCGGAAATGTATCTAAAACGACCGCTCAAGGAATCCTGCTGGGTATGGGGCTCCGGCGCAAACGAATGGCCACTGCACCTATCCTAACGAAGGTACATCGGCAGATAAGGATTACATTTGTACGGCAGTATCCGAACTGGACCTCCGCTGATTGCCGAAGGATTGCCTTCTCTGATGAGTCACGTTTTCTACTAGACGAACGGATGGACGTTGTCATAATATGCGAGAAACATTGGAGAACATGCAGTCTTTAACCATTGCTGGCGGGGGCATAAATTTGGTCTGGTGAATTATTTTGTGACATTCTCTGGATCCACTTATACCTGTGGAGGACACCGTGGACCGATTTAATTATGAAACCATCCTTTCAGACCACGCAGACCCATACATGCTGATTGTCGTCCCTTGGGCGGATGGGATCTTCCAGCACGACAATGCGAGGCGTCACACGGATAGAAATGTCCGAGAGTGATTGTAAGAGCACGGTGAAGACTTCAAAGTACTTCCATGGGCCCTCATTCCCCAGACTTAAACACTGTTCAGCATCTGTGGGGACCACCTTGATCGTGTTGTTCGCTCTATGAATCCTCCAGCACGCTCTCTCCAGCATCTGTCAGATGCACGTCATTCAGCATGGCTCCACATATCTTTGAACACATTCCAGCACCTTATTGAGTCATTTACAGAACGTGTAGCAGCTATCCGCACTGCACACTGCCGTAACTCTGGATATTAGCTGGTGGTCAGAACAATGTGACTAGACCGCGAATATTTCTAACAGTTTTGCCATGAGAACTACTTCACTCTGAGTGAAAAAAGAGACTACCTATACCACGCATTCGTTCCTTTACTTCGATACCACATTTATGTGTATAATATATGTGCATTAAAGGTAGTTTAGAGAGAAAGAAATAATTTGGCCACATGAGTAGGAAATCATTTGTATATTTGTATAAAGGTACCATAATCACATATTAGTATCCCGAAAAAACGGCGATATTCCACAGGACAATTCAATGACGTAAATGCACATAATTTCTGCAGGAACGTTTTCCTGCGCTGCAAGTGACTGAAAGAGTGCATTGTGCGTAATCAAACGAGACGGGGAGCACATGTCGCGACCCATGCGTTGCGCTTATATCGCGGTCAATTGCCATTACTACGGAGTCTGAAATATTTATTTTATTATGGCATTACCGGAAAAAAGATTTAATCTGCCAAAGAGTCCGAAAATTTAACAAAGTTTGAGGGTTGAAGCCTGGCGGTTAGACGGCTGCTAAAACAACGTCCCAGAAATGTGTGGCTAGTGTATTCACCTTGAAAAGTAAGGAGGATTTGATAGGCCCTCTGACCTTGATACGGCCGCCCTTCAAGCAGCGGTGGTAGACAATCCACGAACAAGCACTCGCCAATATTCAGAACTGTGAGTTTCTGAATCTGTCGTAGCCGAGTGTCCTTAAACATTTACGTCGAATGAGATGGGAAAGGTTTGCAGACCATGCGGCAAGTTTCCTGGTAAGCTCATATCTGCTCGAAGACGTGTCGAAGTATGCTACAGAGTGCTTAGAAATCCACGCCACACGTGATTTATAAAACGCATAGTTACTGGAGATGAAAGGTGGATATATCTACGTATTACTGATTCTTCATTACAGTGGATGAATAGAGATAAACCATCCTTGTCATCTAGCACACGTGGAAGTTTTGAGGAAAAGTTTATGCTTTGTGGCTGTTGGAATAATGAAATTGTAATCCACTTTGAACTCATTCCGAATGGTTCGTCTATTATCAATGCCGAACAGTATTCTTTTAGATTGGACAGGATGTATGAGAAACTTCAGAGGAAGTATCTTGCCTTTGTCAACAGAAAGCAAGCGCTGCTGCAAGAAGACTATGCAAATTTCACACCGCTAACCGGACCCAATCTAAACTTCAAGAACTACACGCAATGGAGCTACTGCCTAATGCAGCATATAGCTAGCGCTGCGTTGCCCCTTCAGACTGCCATATGTTTCTGGTGATCGCGCACTATCTTCACGGCAAGAAGTTGACTACTTCGGACGACGTCGATCCTTAGTCCCATTGCATTCTTTGCTTCTAAAACAAAAGCTTAATACCGTGAAGGAATTGAACAACTGTCAAACATATGCATTCAAACTACTGAACGCGATAGCACAGACTACTTCGGTATTTAACTTGGATTCTTCCGAGGTTCTGCGTAAGAGAACTGCTGTACTAAAAACTGCGGGGTTTTTTTCGGACACGTTATTAAAACATATTCAATTTATTTGTTACCAGAGTGAATATTTTTACAGCATCGTAATTTATTACTTCATATGCCTTTAAGCGCAGTTTCAACTGCTTTCAGAAATACTGAAAAACAAAACACTAAATGATTAAAATAGAAATTGATTTAAAATATATAAAACTTTTTTTAACAATATATTACTGAAATAAATTGTTCATTATATTTGCGCTTTAATCATTGCAAACAGGAAATGATTTAAAATTCGTTTATCAACGTGAATAATGTGCAGTGTTCAGAAAATATAAACGTAATTCAACTTTTATAATTAAGCATAAAGTATATAGATATGTTCCACATTTTCGGCATTATCTTGTTACAAATCTGTTTGCAAAAATACTGTAATACCTTTTTATATTGGCTTCCCTGTAGATTAGCATTTCCCTCGAACATTTTGACCAAAATCTAAAAAAAAAATCATAAGAATTTTTTTTATACAATTGTTACGGTCAACGGTAAACATAGACCAATGAATGAGATTTAAATTGCTAAGGAAATATAACTTTAGTCTCGACTGGTTATGTTTTATTTAATAGCAAACATTTTTAACTTTTATTTGCGATCACGTAAGAAGTTCCCGTGGCCAAATGTTAGGATATATGTTTGTTCTACAGTAGGCTTTCATCCAGCGGTATTGGTGTTGGAGCAATGAGGACGTATCCTAATATTATTTAGACTAAATCGCTCATTGCGGTAAATTCGCAAATTATGTCACCAAATCTGACAGATACTGAAAAAATTCAACGTTGAATGCCGTTCATTAGCTTTATGCGCATCACCGCGTGGATTTTGGCTGTACAGTGAAGTTGCGAAACATTCCAATGTCAAGAATCTAAGCGGTGCAAACGCATTGATATTTTTATATGTATTAGAGGACTAAACGTAATAGGAAGTACGTAAGTCACGACACTAAAATTCCCCTCCACAATTGGTAGAAGTATGTCAGGTTATCTATATGCAATGCTGCCCAATTAAATGTTGTAATCACGATATACAGGAAAATGTAGAAGATCGACGCCACTACAAGGGGTTTTTTTTTTTTTTTTTTTTTTTTTTTTTGGTTGGAGGTTTAACGACCGCCGTGAGCAACTCAATGGGCTATAAGCAGTCGCCCGTCCCTAATTTAGGGTAACTGGTTCCAGGGAAGGGAGAGAGCCAGTGCCGTAAGACAAACACAACATCCATGCCTCACCGGGATTCGAACCCGGACCCCTTACGGACGAATGATCAGAGGCCAACGCCTTAGACCACTGCGCCACCGGGGCGGCCTACAAGGGGGTTATAACAAAAGTTATGCACTGTCCACGTTTGAGAAAAGTGTAAAGTAACCGTGAAAAATTATTATATTGCCGTTCAATATACTCCGCAACAGTGCTAATGGCATCTCGCCAGCGGTGAAGTAGGTCCTGGATACCCGTAGTACGCTATCATTTTTTATTTTTTATTGAAGACTTAACGGGCACCGTGAGCAACTCAATGTGTTAGAAGCAGTCGATCGTCCCTAATTTAGGGTCACTTATTCCAGGAAAGGGAGAGAGCCAGTGCCGTAAGACAAACACAACAGACATGTCTAACCGGGATTCGAACCCGGACCCCTTCACGGACTAATAGTCATAAGCCAGAGTTAACTCTCTTTTTTCAGCTGTTGTGTTACTCGGGTCACGTCCAATGGCAGTTCGTTCAGCGATCGGTATGCCAAAAAGACGATTTTTTAACTTTGGGAAAACATCCAAGTCGGGCGGCCTGAGATCCAGGATGTATGATGGGTGGAATAAAGAGTCCCAGACATATTTCGAAAAACGTTCCCGTAATGACGTTGCACCATGACATGGTGCGTTGTCATGCAGCAAAATCGCTCCAGCTTCCAAAACGTTGGGGCGATTTTGACGAATTTCCGGACTCAACTTTTTCCGCAGAAAGAAATTGTGCTTTGATCAAGAGTTCCTTCCCTACAAACTTTTTGCAAAGCAGTATGGATCTGTGTTGGAGCTTTTCCTCTCAGAGTTTCTATTTTCAAGAACAAGCGCTTCTCTAACGCTGTGACTCGAACTGATGAGCTGCACGGGTCTATTTCCAAACCCTCCCGCGTCCACACAGGAATCGGTAGCGCATCATTCTGACACCACTACGTTACTGAGACTCTGACCTTGACATGACGCAATCATTTTCTTGATTGCGTCATCCACTTATGTTTCACATTAACGTGTGCAGAATTTATGATATGACCCTGTAGTCCATGGTATCAAATAAGAGAAATGATGAAAATTGTTTCTCTCGTCTGGACATGATGATCCACCGTAAGTGGTTTATGTAATACCGATTTAACTTTTCTATATTTGCTTGCATAGTGAACATTCTAAGTTCACGTGTTTCGCTCTTATGTCCAATTAATTGCAAAGAATGATGCCCTTCAACTTTGCAACTGTGATTTTATAATTTACACGACAATGTTTTTGGATTCGAATTTTCTGCTGGAAGCGCTGGTGTTTGGATGATCATAGTGGCCCTGTACTCCTTACAGAAATCCGTTCTTTTGTTTACAGACTGTTTTGAAAGATTTGGAAGAACGAAGTATTTTCTCAAACTTTTGGGACTTTATTTTACAATCCCAAAATTTCTGTAATTTTTGCTACATTGCTGAAATATCCATGGAGATCTGAAGACACAGTACGGTATTTGGGAAAATCTGTTAAAGCATCTTTCGGAGTTCATACTGCTGCACGTATTCCAATCGTTCTTTTATATTGCCCAAAAGTCATGTCGCACGTGTGCCTTGGTCAAAGATAAAAAAAAGGTTATATACACTGACGGAAAAAAATCCCAACACAAAGAAGGGGTTGTGTTAGATAAACGACAGTTGGTAGGCGCTGAGAGTACATCTGTAAGATGACATCTATGCAAATTTCGCGCTCGGTGAATACGTGTGGCGCTAGTAGCGCCCCTCGGAACATGCAAAGTAGGTTTTCTGTAAATACGCGCTGTAACGTTCGTGAGCGTTAGTTATCGTTGAGATTCGACGTAGTGTGTTGATGTTAGTCAAGAATGCCTTTAAGAAGACGAAGAAGCCATTATCAACAGCTCACGGAGTTTGAACGAGGTCGTGTAATAGGGCTACGAGAAGGTGGATTTTCTTTCAGCAATATTACAGAACGACTTAGGAGGAATGTAGCCACTGTGCATGATTGTTGGAGCGGCGATCAAGGGAAGGTACTGCCTCAAGAAGACCGGGTTCCGACCGGCCACGTGGCCCTACTGAGAGCGAAGACCTCCGTGTACGGCGTATGGCCGTGGCGCATCGTACTGCGTCTGCGGCAGTAATTCGAGCTGCAGTTGCCACCACAGTGACACAACGAACTGTTACAAATCGGTTACTTGAAGGATAGCTCCGAGCCAGACGCCCTGTAGCGTGCATTCCACTTACTCCAAACCACTGCCGTTTGCGAAGTCAGTGGTGTCAAGCTAGAGCTCATTGGAGGACGGAGTGGAGATCTGTGGTGTTTTCTGATGAAAGCCGGTTTCGCCTGGGTGCCAGTGATGACCGTGTGTTGGTTAGAAGGAGGACAGCTGAGCGCCTGCAACCCACTTGTCTGTGACCGAGTCACACTGGACCTACACCTGGAGTTATGGTCTGGGGAGCAACTTCCTATGACAGCAGGAGCACTCTCGTGGTTATCCCACGCACCCTGACGGCACAGTTGTACGTCGGTATGGTGATTCAACCTGTTGTGCTGCCATTCATGAACAGCATTCCAGGGTGTTTTCCAACAGGATAACGCTCGCCCGCATACCGCTGTTGTAACCCAACATGCTCTACACAGTGTCGACATGTTGCCGTGGCCTGCTAGATCACCAGATCTTTCTCCAATCGAGCACGTATGGGACATCATTGGACGACAACTCCAGCGTCACCCCAACCAGCATTAACCGTCCCTGTATTGACCGAATAAGTGCAACAGGCATGGAACTCCATCCCACAAACTGACATCCAGCACCTGTACGACACAATGCATGAACGTTTGCGTGCTTGCATTTAACATTCTGGCGGTTACACCGGTTATTAATGTACCAGCATTTCACATTTAAAATGGCTCTTCTTGCGCTTACATTAAGCTGTGATCTTGAAACCTTAATCGATTAAATATGTTACCTATACAAATGTATTGCCGCCATTTCATTCCTCTACAACTATTTTTTCGTGGTTTTGGGATTTTTTTTTTCCGTCAGTGTATTCCACTGTCACAATATCCATTTTTATCACTCATTCCTAGACAAAAAGCGTTAGTGTTAAACTTTTCCAAAGTTAACTGTAGGTGATTTAAATCTTATTGATTTACATATCCTACATTTGTTATTATTTTACTGAGACAATTTACATCCTCAATTTTAATTTCCACGAAACTGTTTGAAACCCTCGATATCGATTTTTGCGATGCAAAGTATTCAGTCTAAAAGATATAACTTATTATCTGAGTACGGGTTATTGCAATAGAATACCTGCATATGTGACTTCAAGCTTTACGCAATTTGTGCGCTAGTGTTTATTAATGCATAAAACGGCCAAATTGCCGGTAAATTTGCATACTTTAAGCAAAACTATTTAACTGTTAATTAGATCTTTCAAATGACGATCATATAAAACAAAATTCTTAAAAAAGAGTTTTAGTCTACCGATATATAAAAACCAAGCTATACCCAAACATCTTCTAGGCTCGGCGGTATTTCGAAGGATCAGTGGTATACTAATACCAAGCGAATTAAAAAAATAAAGTTCCGATCTCCATTCAAGGAAGTAGGAAACTCGGCACAAGGAATAAAGCTTGCCGTAGTGTTGTTATGTGTTTTGACATATCTGAATGGAATTCTTCAACAATTAGCACAACCTATGGCGAAATTCATGTAGAGTTGAGATAGCATCCAACATTTAGCCGTTTGAACTAATTTTCTTATCCGATGATATAGTCACACAAAATGTAAAAATGTTAGCTCTGTTATGTCAATAAAGCGGATCACCGGAAAAATATGTTATTTTTAATCTCTGAACAATAAAGTTTTTTCGAAAAGGCGGTTGGAGTGCTTTGAAAGGAACATTACAATTTTTGAGTGCAATATGTCATTACATATTTAAGAAAATGTTAATCAATGCGCATTTCTAATTCTTACGTACGTACCAGATACACGGATTTAATTAAAAAAGACAATCAACGGCTGCAAACGGCTAAACGAAGTATGGGGAATTGAATGCTTTGTGTAACCAGAAGAGACAACAAGAAAAAGTCATGGATTAAGAATATGACAAGAGTCTAAGACATCATGATTACAATAAAATCTCTGAAATGGCAATTAGCTGGACATATTGCCAGACGTACGGACCACCGATGGACTGAATACCAAGGCACAGGAAAAGACCCAAAAGAAAACCACGTGGAAGATGCGTAGATAAAATACGAATGCACGCCGTATAGATTGGATCAGACTGGGTCATGATCAGTGTGACCAGATGACTTCTTTAGAATGGGAGGATATTTTCATTAAAAAAGGAGAGACATTTCGAGAAAAAGGGGTGCACAATAAATTTGTACAAAAAATAAATATGAATGCAGATACACTGTATTTAAATTTTACAGTTTGAGAGATCATACGTATGAAACTTTAAGAAAGAAAGAAATGTTTTAGTCTGCTGGACCTTTTTATTTATATATACCACTGAAAGAGATTTTCTTCAAAAGATCGGATTTCTTTTACAAATATTTGTGAAATTCAGAGCATGGCATGTCTTTCAAATTGTATTTAACTAGCGATATACCCCTCGCTGTTTGATTAAGAATCTTGAATTATAAACAGAAAATCCCACAGCTCACAAAACAAGTAGGATTAGCTCACTATTTACGCTACTACACCGCACGGCGCAGTCCACGTGCGATGAACGAGAGACAGACTAACGCACACTGGCGGGCTTTCTCTGCGATCTTGACACACAAGTTACTAACTGCAGCTGGCAAAAGCAGGATTATAGGAATAAATTTCCCGGGAACAGAAGGGTGGACGCGAGCGAAAATCCAGAAATAAATTAATACATTTTAATATAGTCATAAATCAAGCTGTTCTTTCGATGTCTTACCCACAGAAATTTTAAAATTTAATCGTCCTATAACGGGAATCGGACACGCGTCTCTCGATTTGCGCTCCAGTATGCTAACCATTACACCACCCAGCACAATGAAATCCAAACAACTGAGGTATTAATCTGAAACGTCTGGCTTTGATTTCACTGCACTAGTCGAAGCAAACGTGTCCATCGCACTGCAAAGGCTTCTTTTTTTTGGTTGGTGGTTTAACGACCACCGTGAGCAACTCAATGGGCTATGAGCATAAGCAGTCGCCTGTCTGCAATGTAGAGCCAGTGGTTGCGGGGAAGGAAGAGCCAGCGCCGTAGGACAAACACAACATCCCTGCCTCACCGGGATTCAAACCCGGATTCTACTTGGACGAATGGTTATAAGCCAGCGCTAAGACCACTGCGCCACTGTGGCGGCGTAGTGCTAAGTTAGATCACCAGCAATGAGTAACTATCAAGTAAATATATTCGCACTACGATGAGACAGGTTTGTTTTCACTGGTGCAGAGAAATCAAAGTCTTACGTTTCAGATTAATGCCTCAGTTGTTTGGATTTCATTGTCCTGGGTGGTGAAATGGTTAGCATATTCGAGCGCGAATCGAGAGATGCAGGTTCGATTTCCGTTATAGTATGATTAAATTTTCAAATTTCTATGATTATGTTACACGAAAAAAACCGCTTGATTTACAGTATGTTACATTAAAGTAAAACACAGGGCAGCTCACATTGGTGCACGATACGTCAGGAAAATCAATCCTTGGTTTAAAACCTGAGTTGATGAACCATAACTTTAATTATGCTCAAGATGCAAGGTAAAACCTGATGATAAAAAAAACACTTCATAAGAACTTTTAGGTCCACCCTGGATCCCGTCTTGAGATGGGAAATACAATTGCAAACATAAGACAGTGTAATACATTAATCTACAGGTCTCGACAATGACTTTTGTGTAGTGGTCGCCTAGCGGCCACCAGGATATCTACATCGTTAACTGATATCAAAGTGAGGCAAACAGGTAGATGGGGAACGGGGTATATGTAGAAAAAATAGAATAAGTACGAAAAACAATTAAAATATACCTGGGGAAAAAAGAGTTGTTGGGTGGGGAGGGAGGAGAGGGCTGATAGATATGGAATAGGTTATCGGAAAAGAGGCTCCAAAAAGTTTGGGAACGTAACTAACACACGGAAAATGTAAAAATTGGAGCCACTTTTCCGATAACATATTCCATCTTTATCACCAGCTTCCTCCCCCCCACTACAACCCCTTTTCAACAAGGTACCTCTTAACTGTTTTTCGTACTTATTCTACCTTTCCTACATATACCCCTTTCCTTATCTACCTATTTGTCTCACTTTGGTATCAGTTAACGATGTAGATATTCTGGTGGCCGCTAGGCGGCCACTGTGCATACGCCATTGTAGATACCTATAAATTAATGTGTTATTCTGTCTTATGTTTGCATTTGTATTTCTCATCTGAAGAGACGGGATCCAGGGTGGACCAGAAAGTTATTATGAAGGTTTTTAATTATCATTAGGTTTTGATTGTATCTGGAGCATAATTAAAGTTATGGTTCATCAACAGAGGATTTAAATCATGGATTGATTATCTTGACGTATCGTGCACCAAGATGAGCTTCCTTGTGTTTTACTTTAATGTTTCTACGTGCACGAAAATATTTATAGGTTATATAGAGCTTAATTTGTGTCTACATTAATTATGTCATGTGTTTCCGATTTGATATGAACACATTTTAGCGGTTACTTAATAGGATATATGATTACAATAGAAGAATTTGATCGAAATGTATTTGAATTATTCCTTATTAAAAAAGCCGGACATTTGGGCTATTTCCCTTAACGCCTGCAGCACAGGAGGACATGGTGAGAAAAGGAAAGCATGTCCTCCAAAAACCGAACGTCTGTTGAACCTGGTCGGGAAAGATTATTTTGGAGGAAACTTGTGGACATCTGAACTTAGCGCCTGTTGAGGTTGAAGGCAAATATGAAAGAGGGAATAAGGATAATTATCTAGCAAAAATTGAATTTTGGTATCATCGTCATAAATTATTCACCCAGCTTTTGTTGTTTTTTTTATTGGAGGCTTACCGACCACCGTGAGCTGCTCAATGGGTGATAAGCAGACGCCCGTCCCTAACTTAGGGCCGCTGGTTCCACACACAACTTGCAATTTGTTTCGAAGGAGGACTAAACCTCTCCAGAATTACCAATATACTACAGAAAAATGTTAACATTTTCACGATTTTAGTATAATAAATATTTCTTTTCTGCAATATATTACTGAAAAACATAGTTTCTAATAATTATTAGTATTAAGACGAAATACCTGGCTAAAAATCCATGAAAGTATCCCTCTTATTATTTCCATCATTTTTGAACTCAACAGAAATATTAAATTCTTATCATTTTAAAAAGGTGAATTAAGAAAATATCAACTTGGTAGAATTTGTGAAACAACTCATAGTGAGTGCAGGGACCGCAAAAGGAAACTTAAAGAATGCGTTTCGAATTCGTGTTAATAAAAACAAAGAGGCACAATGCAATTCGCAGCACATTTGTTTTCTAGTTGGGATGCTCAAAGAAAGCAAAAAAATTGAAATTTTAAATTATGGTCATAACGGATATCGGCGGTTATAAACTAACGAAAACGATTAAAATTTGGTTATGCTTGTATTGCAGGCATGCTACGCGGGATGGTGGAGTGAGCACTAACGATCTACCATTTGTCATGCTATGAGAAATATAGCAACTGTTACTATTTAACAAGACCATAAAATGCTCTTCAGCAGTGTTAATCGCATCATTACTCCGAAATATATATTCCGAAGGAAAAGTTTTATTTCATCATTAATTTTAACCTGTGTTTCATCAAGTACATAGACTGCCTCCATGGGAAGAACTGTCTGATGATACAAATGAAAACAATAAAATAGTATTTTGAGGAAAGTGGACGTTTCCTTTGGTATACATATAACCAAATATTGGCAGTGAAATAATTTTTTGATTCCGCTTTGTCAGCTTGCGTTTGAATAGACGTCTATTGGTGTCGCATCGTGATTTCAAAAGGAATATGATTAAAGGACCGCGTCCAATTGAACGGTAACACATAACTGTAAAAAAATTTAAACATACCTGTTCCGGTACCTTAATTTTTCAAAATGATAAGACAAAACTAGTCGGAGTATGATTTAATGACTCTCGAAATAACTCCTCGAAGTTGGAAGTAATTCCTCCCATTCAAGCTAGAAATGCAGTTATCATCGTCCCGTGCAATATTATCAAAACACATCTCCCAGATCCACATCATACAACAAAATAACACCAACCTTCTAACAAACGATGTCGTAACAATCTACGGTCTCTGGCTACAATTTACAATTTAGAATTTTTCATTGCACACATTTAAAACTTACAGTTATTTGAAAATGCAATACACCAGGAGGAATCTGAACTCATTGGTTGTAAGGCGATTCCCCCTATCAGATGTAAGAAAAGGAATGAAACATATGGCATATACGAAAGCAAGTAAGATGGTTATAACACAAGCACCACTGTTAGCTGCATGCTTGGGACTACAATTTAATGATAGAGTTGAGATTCGTTATGGAGATCAGGGTGATTTACAATGTAATTTCGCAGAGACAAGGAAAACTTTTTTGATATTTTTCAGAGATCTGATGCATTCTCGCAGATTATTCCAT
Organism: Macrothele yani; assembly: GCA_039090855.1. Taxonomy (NCBI): domain Eukaryota; kingdom Metazoa; phylum Arthropoda; class Arachnida; order Araneae; family Macrothelidae; genus Macrothele; species Macrothele yani. The sequence goes on from CM077034.1 coordinate 141,312,535, forward strand.
AGAATAATGGCTTCATACATTATGCTACTTAAACCATAACTAAGTCTAACACACAAATGACATAATTTGTTGTTAGCAACAGATCCGGTGATGATAGAATAATCCAGATATTTGAAGTCAGATTGAAAACTAGGCAGTTTAAGATGCATTATTTTAAAAAATATGATACCTGGTTTCAAGGTAAACATTTCATGAATTTTTAGAATACTTAGTTATAGAAATAATGGTTTTGAATGAGACATGTAATCTGTGTTTAGCATATAGTGAACAGATTTATTCTGTAATTTGAGCAAGTATAATTTATTGTTTGCACTTATATTTGAATATCAGGATTCCAGACAATAGGAGAGATAAAATGTTTTTAGGACATTGATAGGGAAGAGATGCTTAATTTTACCAAGTAGGCCAAATTGTAAGGGAACTTTTTTAAAACAAACTGAATGTGCGTATTCCAGTTTAAGAATTCATCAAACCAAACACCAAGATATTGAACTTTGTCCACAATTTTAAGGGGGAGATCATTAATCCTGACTGGAAATTTATGTATATCCTCCCTTTTATGAACATTTCGGAAATATACGGAGTTGGTTTTTAAATTAATAAGTGATAATTTGTTAGAGCATAACCAATGAGATAAATTTGATAGATTATATTGAGCATTATCTGTAACTTATGCAAATCATGACATTTTTGAAAAATGACAGTGTCATCAGCGTATAGCAAAGCATGAGTGGAATGCAAGCACAGAGGAAGGTCATTAATATATAACAAGAACAGTAACGGCCCCAATACCGAACCTTGAGGCACTCCACATGAAATATTAAGCAGATCAGAATTTATTTTATTTACAGTGACATACTGTTTGCGATTAGAGAGGTAGCTCATTAAGAGGGAAATAATTTTGCCACGAAAACTGTATTTGTGTAATACATGTTGCAGAATGTCAAGATTTACCGTGTCGAAAGCTTTTTGGAAATCAATAAAAACACAAATAGTATAAAAACTGTCATCTCGTGCTTCGTAAATTAAGTTTGAAAACTTAGCAACAGCCATTTCAGTAGATCTGTTTCTTTGGAATCCGAACTGATCCAAAGAGAGCACACCATGGGTGTGTAAGAAAAACAACCATTCTGCTGTGAATAGACTTTTGAAAACTTTTCTCAAAACCGGTAACAAAGATATTGGTCTGTAATTACAGGTAAATACCCTATCTCCTTTTTAAAAAATAAGAATAACCTTAGCGATTTCAGACTGTCAGCAAACTGACCTGAATAAAAACTCAGATTAATAATATGTGTTACAAGTGGTATTAAAATAGATATCGAGTCTTTTAGGACTCTACTATTAATATTGTCTGAACCAGTACTTCCCTTTAGGGAAAATGAAGCGATAATATTATAGATTTCAGTATCATCCAAAGGGCGTAGAAACATTGAAAAAGGAACTTCTTTAATTTTGGATAAGGAATCATAAACTTTATCATTTGTGATCAAGTTTTGCTGAGATGCTAAATCATGACCTATGTTAATGAAGTAATTATTGAATTCATCAGCCACTGGTTTTGAATCAACATTAAAATTACCAGAATTTCGTTTTAACGTCAGCGGATTTTCAGTAGCACAGGATCGTTTGTTAATAGCTGATTTGATTATTTTCCATTTTTGATAGGAGTTTTTTCCTGCATCTGAAATAGCGAGGTTGTAATAAGCAACTTTCGCATGCTGAATAAAATCTCTTAGGACATAATTATACCTTTTATACTTATCACGTAAGGGACTGTTAGAAGGATTCTTTCTACTTTTCTTACGAAGCTTATCCTTTTCTTTTTGATTGATCTAATGATTCCATTGGTCATCCAAGGTAGGATCTTAATCTCATATTTAGTCTTAACTACCTTGTGAACGGTTGTGATCTCAAGGAAATCATTCAAAATTCCTTGCAAAATTTCGGTAGCTATAGTTGAACAAGTTGTACTGTAGATACCCGACTTGTCCCAGTCAAAATTAGAAACTAGTTCAGTTAACGTGGTGGAGTCACAATAGGAGATTGTTTTGTGGTTAACTGCGTAATGGTAATTTGAAAAAACTGGAACATGAATGAAGACAGGGTTATGATCACTAATACTAAAATCGATCACACCGGTTTCTAAAGCAGTATTAAGTACATTGGTACCAATATGGTCTAGAGTATTGGCCCCACGAGTAGGTAAAGAAATGCACATGTTAAAAAAAATTCCTGATAGCATACTAAGATAGATTTCACTTAGAGATAGGTTTTTGATGTTAATATTAATATCTCCCAGAAAAATTCAATTTTTATTTTCGTTATTTATTTTGTTTAAGATATTTTCAAAGTAATCGCAAAACGCTTTTTGATCACTACTGGGCGATCTGTAGATAACGCCAAGAATTAGGTTTTTGGACTAGAGACTTTTGATTTCAATCCAAAGCATTTCTTTTTTTTTTTTTTTTTTTATTGGAGGTTTAACGACCACCGTAAGCAACTCAATGGGCTATAAGCAGTCGCCCGTCCCTAATTTAGGGTCACTGGTTCCAGGGAAGGGAGAGAGCCAGTGCCGTAAGACAAACACAACATCCATGCCTCACCGGGATTCGAACCCGGACCCCTTACGGACGAATGATCAGAGGCCAACGCCTTAGACCACTGCGCCACCGGGGCGGCCCAAAGCATTTCACAGGAAACAAATGCAAGGGACATATTATTCAAGTCATCACGAATAAAGTACTGAACACATAGTCTCAGGTATGGAGAAGAACATTCATTCCAACATATTTTATTAATATGTTCTGTTCAAAATTAGATTCCACTAACGGGTAAAAAATGTAATGGCAAATATTACGAAGACCTCGCTTACAGCTGAGACACTGGAAAAAAATTGAAATACTCAAACGTTCTTGTTTTTTGTTGAAACAAGACTTAGGGATAAAAAGGAGATTTTTGGCGAGCCCTGTAGTTCCTTCATGCATCATACGCACAGAAAAAGACTCTAATCCACAGAAAAAGAACACTGTTTTTTTATTTTGTGTACATACTCAAAAGATGTCCACGGAAACTCAAGATTTCTGTCATGATATCAGTGTTTCTTCATTAGAAAAGCAATGTGCTGGAATAAATAGATACGTGGTTACAAACTAAATAAAGTAGATATAATATGTTCCCCATTTAATAAATTTTATTTAGACATATAATGTTTTTTCTATTTTAATAAGTTTTAAGAATATTCGAAACCTAGCGGACAGAAAACGCCTTATTCTGCAGTATTTGATGATATTATTGCCGTATTTTCACTGCATTCCATTTAACCATTTCCTTCAGAAAACTTCAAAATGTTTATGGTCCTGGATCGGGAATAGATTCAGCACCTCCCGATTTCCGGTCTATCATGCTAGTCATTACACTACCCAGAACAGGAAATTCCAAGCAGTTGAACAGGACAAGGGATTTCCAGTCAACTTTTCTGAAGGAACTGGTTACATGGAATACAGTGAAAATATATGCCAATAATAGCATTCCAATGTCTACCATATATTTATGAAAAATGATGTATTCGGGAAAATTCGTTTCCTAATTGTATATGACGTACTTCGATCACTGGAATTTGTGACTTACATCCGACCTAGGATGCGAGAAAAGTTCGTCAGACGCTACGATGGGGCAAGAATAGCTTCGACTACCGCAAATCTGAAGGTTGTCAGATATCTATATTTAGTTGCTTGGAGTTTCCTTGTCCTGGGTAGTGTAATGACTAGCATACTCAACCGAAAATGCGGAGAAGCGGTGTCGATTCCCACCACAGGACGATGAAAATTTTCAAGTTTTTTGAAGGAAGTGGTTCCATGGAATACAGTGGAAATATGACAATAATAGCATTACCATGCCTACCATGTATTGATGAAGAATTATTTCTTCAGAGAAATTAGTTTCCGAACTGTGTATGATGTAGTATTTAATTAAAAGTTTTGACATAAGTGAAATAATAATTTTAGCTACTGTGCTTTCGAAATCACCAAATGTACATTTAAAGTTGCTCTTAAAAATTATCTATTACATAACAAATGGCAGGAATTTTCACTTTCGTGAAGTAATTTCCTTTTTTGATCTGTAGAAAAAATTGTTCCTTGTGCTGTTAAAATTCGTTTGTACAAATCCTCTCTTCTCAAATATACGGTGATTTTATGTAATTCAGAGGCCGTATATTTTCCCGCAAGTTTGAGGAATATGTAATCCCATGAAGTAAATTACATCGCCTTGTCCAATTATGAATAACAACACATGATCACCCGAGGTACTTTTCCCTGTATTCCCACCAGGTAATAAGGACCGAATTACTATTAGCTGATGTAATGCCGCAAACATATGCCGAAAACCCTTATTTTCTTTACAAGTTTGAACAATTTGGACAATGCGGAAAAATTTGCATAATATTTGTTTTGCTGAACCTAATTGGCTGACACAGCTCTAAAATGAAGAGCCTTATTAGTAAACGTACCCTTGTACAGAACGTCTATGACGTTTACAGAATTCCATATGTTCTGGCAATGATCAACATACTACAGAAATAACAATTTATTGTGATTAACGTATAATATCTCCGCGGTCCTATCTTTTGAAAGCCTTGTACTTTAATTTTCCTTCATGGTTTTTGGTAAACTAGCAAATTTTATCCGCTTCACGTGTTCATTTATGAATTACCCAGTTGTTATTGGGAGGACAGTAAGGATATTAAAAATGTGCTACCTAAAGCACTGCAGCATGTATGTATACCCTCAAAAAATCAAAATATTCATCTTTTATTTAAACATACAATTTCTTTCGAATTAGAAACTTCGAACACATATCTAATGAAAGAAAATTTTCTTTTGGCTGTACAGAAATGACAAAAACGTAAAATTACAAATACAATGCAAATGAAAAAAGTAGTTTTTGTTCTTTTCTAAACAAATTTTTTCTACTGTGAACTTCTTTCGGAGGTGACATTTTCCTCTTACTTTTTGTACGTCTTTTGTATTATAGTATTAGGTTTTCGTCGGTCCGTCTGTGGTCACCATATCTCATCAAATGTTAGTTCGACAACAAAAATTATTTTTGCAATTGGAAAACTTGAAAAATGAAAATAATCTTTTCTTTTTGGTATTTTCCCGAAGCGTAACTTCACTGCAAGAGGCCGCAGACGTAGATGGTATCTGATTCAAAACACCTTTTAGTCACACATTTGCTTCTAAATATCCGATTAAAAAGTTCTTGTTTCTTTCAATTGAATTTATAAAAAAAAAAGCAATTTTTGTTACAGTTCCTTTTACAAGCAATGCAAAAATTTCCTGCAAACGGGGTAAAGGTAAAAGGCAAATATCGCGATTTTCTGATTCTAAAAGTCGTATATGAGAAATTCGGCATCGAATATACTTCGTGGGGGCAAATGCTCAAAACATAATTTTTAATTTTCGGGAGAAAATTATTTGTGACTTTAGGTGGCGTAAGACTTTAATTCTGCCTCTGATGTATTCCATCTAAAAACCCCTTTGAAAAAATTAATTACTAGATCGATACACTCTCTCAAAACGGTAAAAGAGTACTTTCTGCACATTTTCAACGCCAGCGGCGTGAACGTATCTCTTATTTTTTTCGATATCTCTGTTTTTAGAAGTCAATTGGAAGAATGTCTTTATCAGAAAGTGTTTCCGTTGCAAAACGTTTCTCATATAATTTCAAATATTTTTCAAAACACATGAGATGTAAAAATAACATTTCCCGATTTGAAAATTTATTTTTATTTATTTATTAGAACTCTTTTGCTGTATAAGTTCACAATACAACACCCAAAAGAAAGAACAATGTGTCACATAATCTAAAGTTAATAATAAAAAGAATACATGATACACCAATGAAACCAATATAAGTAAGACAATTTTCCAGTTTTTAACAATATAATTCCGATGTTACGAAGATAAAAACTTTACAACATAAAATACAGGAAGAAATTTACACTCAAATGTTATTAATATGACTAAAACTCCTTCAATATCAATTTAAAATGTACAGCAAGGAGCCAGGGGAAAAGGCTAAAGTTTTAGCCTCACAATCCCCTGATCTACTCTGACATTTTTAATCTTTTTTCTTTAATATCACATAGAAATATAATATTTTTTCAATTGCAGAAATTAAGCAGGCTTACCCTTCAACAATGGTAGGGAAATATGTGATGCATGATTCACAAGGCAACATGACACGTTGCCAGTCTAAATTTATCATCCTAGTTTTTATGTTCTTTACATCACAGTACACGTTTTGTCGCATTGATGTTCATCGCGCTGTCGCATTTCTCCAATCAAAGTAGCATCATGATAATCAGAGCTTTATGTATCGTAGCGTTGGGTTAAACGCTGGACAAATGTGTTCACAAAAGGCCAATACTGTGCAAGCGGAATATGTTGCGTAGTGCGATAGTATAATTTTCACATGAAGGTGAAGTTATAATGTAACGTAAAATCATACACTATGTTAGATTGCATTTCAGGGTACACGGATCTAAACACTGTAGGAAGGAAACATTGATGATGTGTAATACAATTTATCAATTTCAAATTATGTTCTTTACAGAAAGTGGTTTCACATTCCTATGTACATTCAACACAAATGCTCATTCATATAAAACAAGATACCACTGAAACTGCTCTGTCGATTTTCCCGAAGTCAAAATTTCTTTAACAAAGGATGATCATGACATTTTTGCAATGAATGTAAAATAAATATTGAAATGTACAACGATTGAGGTATAAATCAATATTTTATAATATATATGTATATTTTGTGTGTATGTTATAAAAATATAATTTATATTTTATATTACATTAGATAACATCTACAGCGATGTTATCAGGAAAATAATGTAATTCTAAATAAATTGCATCATTCTAAATATACGTTTTGCTGTGTAACCTGCTCTAAATCTTGGTATTACACATAAAAAAGGTGTTAATCTGCTGTGAATCAAGTTTTAAATAGCATAAGGCATTAATGAATACCAAAACAGGTCATTTTGTGTTTTACCCATTTTTAGTAAAGACAAAATTCCTCTTTGGATTCCTTTCTGTTAGAGAAACAAATTACTAGGAAATATTTCGTAAAAGCGAAGTGGCATCAAACAAACTTTCATACATCCGTCAAGAACCGAAGGTTCAACGTTTTGAAACACGCACTTTAATAATTTTGAAAAACTCCTACTAGTTACGGATTCCCTCAAAAGATTTAGTCGCCAGCATGCTAACACAATCGGGTTCTGGAAGACGGGAAGAAGATGTGACGGGTCCAACCGCCTTGAAAGGAGAAAATTGAACAGGTGTTGAGACACGAGACCACTAAAATAAGGCGATGAAAAATTAGAGGTGGAATACACTCACGGACAATGAAATTTGCTCACCTAGAAGAAAACATGATACAGCAGCGAAACTTTGCAAATGCCTAGAGTGCATGCCGGTGTGCAAATCAACAATGTTGGTGCAATTACGTATGATCGTACACCCTGTGGTAATGCTGGAAACAGGAAACGGCAGCCTTATAAACCGGCGTGTAGTCGATGACCCATGAAAGGGAAAATCACCGGTAATGCAAGCAAGAGTACAAAGTGAGAAGATGCTGGTAAGACGCCCGAGACGTCGATTTACGCAACTTATGAACTTTGAGAGAGAGGCCTGATCATCAAGCTGGAAACCACAGGGTGTTCGGCGCGCCGTATAGCCTTCCACGTGGATCTTTCTGACCTTACCGTCCCACTATGTTAGGAGCAGTGTACACTTGACAACAGTGCCACACGGCCGAGCGGCTCCGGACGGAGCAGGAGGAACACCGGTAGAGAGGATCGATGCATCGTGCTACAGGCACTAACAGATCCCACGACGACCCGGTCCACTATAGAGGAAGACGTACGCAGCGGCTCCTGTGTGCCCACGAACGATTTGCCGATGCCTCGCGAAAGCGAATCTACGATCACCGAGACCCTTACGTGTGCTGCGATCAACACCTGATCATCTCTGTCTCTGTTTACCGCGGTACCAGACCTGAGCGACGTGAAACGCCACACACTGGCGAGGTGTGGTGTTTAGCGATCAGTGCCGCTTCGTTTTGGGGACACATGATCATCGTGTCCGGGTGTGAAAGTCTCCAGGTCAACGGCACAATCTCAACCTCGCTATCGAGCGCCACACCTACCCACTGCAGGCATTATTGTCTGGGGAGCCATTAATTACGATTTCCGATCAGCTCTAGTAGTGTTACGTGGATCATTTACGGTCCACAAGTATGTGGATGACATCCTACGGCCCAATGTGCTTCCATTTCCAGCCAGAATTATAGGTGCGCTATGCCAGCAGGATAACGCGCTTCCGCACGCACCTCGAGTTTCCCATGACTGCCTACGTCCTGTCCAGACACTTCCATGCCCTGCCCACTCCCCTGACATGTCCCCTATCGAGCATGTGTGGGACAAGTTGAAACACCAGCTGCCACCGTGCCTCACTATCTGGGATTTGGAGCACACCGTTCAACACGTGTGGTTTAGTCTACCTCAGGACAGCATCAGGCGTCTGCTCGCCTCCATGCCGGACTTTATTGCAGCATGTATCGCCGCATGATGTGGTGCGACGCGTTATATAAGATGACCGGACTGACTGCCACAGATCCATCTGTTGTTGTCCTGCAGCTCTATTTTTGCCATCATGTGTATCATTCATCTGTATCATTACGTTTATAAAATTTCAGTTCAATCCGATGTTTCCTTCTTGGTGCACAAACTTTATTGTCCGTGAGTGTATTGCATTGCCTAAGACTGAATGCTCAGTTGGTGATTGTCAGGACAATTTAGTTGTCCCATACCTCATGCCACCTCGTCTCGACGGATGGAGTTACCGGATATTACTGGAGGACGTCTTGCCAGAATTATTGAACGAACCACAGGTCCCTCAGACGCTGCTCCGTGCAATGTGGTTCCAGCGCGATGGGGTCCCCGCCTATTTCACCAATAGCGTTCGTCATCACTTATACATGGCATTTGACATCGGTGGGTCTGGCGTGGTGGTCCAGTTCACTGGCTTGCAAGATCACCGGACTTAACATGCCTTGATTACTTCTTTTCGTGTTACATTAAAGGATTGGTGTACGACACCCCCGTTGATAGTAATGAGGACCTTGTAGCACGTATCTGTGTAGCTGCTTCGGAAGTCTGAGACACGCCAGGAATATTCCAAAATGTACGTGATTCCGTGCACCCACGATATCAAGAGTGTGTTGCAGCTCATGGTCGCAACTGGAAACATCTTCTGTTACGTCAGTGCATTACGCAAATGTCTTGTGAGTAATAAAACGATTTTGTTCTCTTACGTGCTGCTCTTTCATTTCTCGTCCTCTGTGTATACTAGGACATGAAGATGGCGTTTCCGACCCTGCATTGCTATGTGAATCCGGTTTGTTTTTGTACAATCTACCCCTCCCAGAAGTTTGTACACGCTTAGCTGAATCACCCTGTATATTTCTTTGCTTTTCATGCTGATACGCCTTGCGGGACATTCCGGGTCCTCGCGCTCTTTGCTTCTCTTTCCATACAGCGAACAGAGCGGACCCCCAAAGCATTTGGTACTTAATACTAACTCTCAATCGTGTAAAATACATATGTGCGAAAAAATATGGTTGCTTGGTGGGCTCAAAAATGGCACTTCAGATTAAGATACCAAAATAATGTCCATCTTAAAAAGACAGCTCATGGGATTTAACATAAGAGAGTTTTCTAAAATTAAAAACCGAAAGTTACACGAAATGTTTTACTTAAACGTATTGTGCTGTAATGTGCTCGAGGATGCTAACTTGAGTTTTAGGACTTAATCCCTATCTTTAGTGGCACCAGTGGGAAGGAGGCAGGAAGAATGAAATTGCATTAATGGTTATCCGGCCTGATAGCAGCGCGAAATAAAGGGTACCACTTTTTTATTCTTTTAGAGCTCTTCCACCGTGATATCTGTTTCCAGTTCTTTAGTTACGCATGTTTTGCTACACAGTATGGCAAAGAATTTCGTTTCGGTGCTTGCCATATTCGTCCTAGAAAAGAATCTCTTTTGCGAGTAATTCCATATACGGTCTATTTTCCCTCAAAAACACACGACATCCCCTACGCCTTATGATATACAAACCCACAAAGGTGATCTTGAACAAATATCGCTACTGAGTGTTACTTAGAAAAGAATACATTTATATTAAATACATTTACTTTATTTTCCAGATAATTTCCAGAAAATCAATGTTCATTTCTTTGAATAATAAGTGATATTATTTTCCCTAATATTTGAAATTTACGATCATAGATCTACATCTATTCATCATTTCAACAATAGCATGTGCATTCTAGAGAGACCGGTCCCATGTGACTTTTCTCATCCGCGAAGCAAGAGAACGTACCTTAATACAGTAATGGAGAATATTACTGACTTACGAGCATAACGCTTCTCATCAAACCCTTGGACGATCATAACGCTTCTCATCCAATCTACCAAGACCGATCGAAAACGCCTGTCTACAGTGAGTAGAATTTCCTACAAAATCTTTCATTTTTCTCTTCCTCTGCGTAATTAGCAGAAACACCCTCAGGCACCACCGTTGTCGCTAAACAAATGAATAAATCTGGAGTCGGTATCACCAGGATAATGTTTTTATTTCCGTGATATCGCGTGCCTTCTCTGCGAAATAATGCAGTGATATCTCCAGGGAAACATCTAAAGTTCAATATACATCAGGTTACAGATCGCAAGTTTCATGGTGTGACCGAGTACTAATTATTTTTTTAACTTGTACAGGGGAAGAAATAAATTCTGAAAGCAGCTACAGACAGTTTCGGGAATTATCGTATTTTGGGCGACCGAAGATTTAACGACTGTGGCCGTAAAATGGTTTAACAAGATCATGATCAAGTAATTTTCTTCCCAAACAACTGCGTACAATCGAATAAAAGATATTTTACTTTGATTTGTAGCAATGTAATTTATTCTCCAGTAAATAAAGGGATGTAAAACAGCACCAATTAGCGACAGAATTTTCTACAATATATAGACGAAGAAAATATTTCAAAAACATATTCACTGTGAAGAAGCTATTTCACGAAAATTAGACTTACAGCTAGTGCTTTCTGAAGAAGAAATATAATGGAAAACACAAGGTGCCTTAATGTTCCTAAAAACTGCGTTATTGAAATGCTTATTTGAAGTATGAAAATATATTCATAAATCGCCTTGCCGAAGAAAGGTACTGCGCAATTTTTTTCTTTATTACTGAAAAATGCTGGACATTTTTCGGTTCGATTCCGATAGCTAGGTACAAAGATTATCTAATTAGGTGAGCATGCAGTTTTGTGGCACATTAAAAGACACATGTGCATAAACTGAAATAAAAATTGAACTTCAAATTCTCGTCATTTGTCTCAGAAAGGTCTCATAAAAAGACACCGCTTCTTTAGAAAAAAATTATTTTGCGGTAATTTGCATATTTCTGTCTAGAACTTTTTCTGTGGCACCATATAGAGAAGATATATGAAGAGGATATCAATGAACTGGTTCACAGTATTTGGCCATTAGAAGACAAAAATTATATTTAAGTCAGGTAAATCATTAGTCATGTGGTGCTGAGAGAAGAGCAGAAGGATGAAATGTTTAGGTAAGTAATTCTTTTTTTGCGAAAGTAAGGTTAATAAAGAAGAACACTGGCAGAGATGATTTCATTGTATTTTCAGAACTGATAAATAGAAGGATTATCGGAGTATCAAAACCGAACCTTTTAAAAAAGTATTTAACAAAATTAGAATGAAAATATTTAAACGTATCCGTTACGTAAATTAAGAACTAAAACTAACGTTTCCAGAAACTGATGTTACCAAAGTGAGCTGATATTTCTAGAAGTTCCAACAATTTTTACATAAGGGATAAACACAAATGATTTCGGTTTCCGGTACAACTTTTTTGGAATTATTAGCATTTCTCGCACTAGTAGAGTAATTACAAGTAAACATTTACCTGTTCATTTCTCTGGTTGTGTAGTAAAAACACTGCAACCACCTTCTGTTACTCTAGTCTAAATCATGTAACAGTTTAAGTATTTATTTTGATACTAATGCTATAGAAATTATTGGAAACACTTTAATTTGGATAAAATCCAATGCACTGTACATTCGAAGAAACGCTGTAAAAAGCGAAAACTCTTTTAAAGCCGTTAAACAACTGTGCGAATGAAGTTTCCCTAAATTAGCGCTATGTGATAACTTAAGACTTTCAATACAAATTCCACTTATGCTGTTTCAATGAACAAATATTAAGATAAAAGCGTTGGGGATAGAAAGGTTCCATGTCTTAGAGATTATTTTAAAATCCCTGTGCTGGATTCTCTGCATGTTCCAAGTACGCATATTTGTATCTTTGATTAAAAAAATCGTTTGGTTTTGTAACGGGTTTACCGAGAAAGAAAATTTTCCTGCATATTGTTTTAGGCTCTGACGGTAAACCCCGTGTTTTTTCATTTCTTTTACGCTGAATATGATACACATCACTTAACTCGAAAAGGCATGGTTTTAAAATAAATAAAGATTAATGATGTCCCTGTCTTAGTCACACATGTCAACAAAATTATGTGCCTCAAATCAGAAGGAATTTGACGGGCGTATTTGTTAAAAGCATGTTTTCCTCATTTTTTTTCCTTAACAAAGACACTTCCCAACTACACATTATTTCAAAATGGAAGTACAATAGCGAGTCCAGAAATTCAGAGAAAAAATAACGTTTTTCAGAATTGCACAAAATCATAAGAGGGTTTTATTGAAATATATTACGAAACTGTGTAAAGATGAAGTTGACAACTCAGTGAAGAACTACTCTATGAAATTATTGCACGATTGTTAAGTAATTACAATATGGATTCATAAGTCCGAATGATACGAATTATCGGTTTTACTTTATTAATACTTCTGGCATATGGGTCAGAAGAAGTAGAGAATTGCATCTGTGCTTTTGAGAATAAAGTTTTACTAAATTTTTGAACATACATACTCTCTCTTAACACATCCAACGATGTACGTAACTAAATGCTTGGGACTGATTATAATCTTTCCTAATTTGCATCATTTTAAATGTTTAACTTAATAACTGTGCTTGTTAATATTGGGTTTCGATAAACGTTTTAATGATAAAGCCTGAACACTTGATTTCTGTTTTCACACAATCAAAACAAAACTTCAAAAGGAATCTCCACGTGAAAAGCGATCTACAAATGTTGATGAAACTGGTTCTGTGCAAGTCTCTGATACCATACACTCACTCATCAATATGTATTTTCACTATGTTGTGCTAATACAGGTTTCTGCACGAATAAAGTAAATTTTATATTGAAATCAGTTCTCTCTGACTTTTTATAAATATCTTTTGCTATAATAGAATTCTTTAAAAGAAAGTATCGCCAGTTCCGAAAATTTGGATCAAATTTTGGACAAATTAGTCTATATTGATTTCGAAAAATCTTAGTGCTGTGCATTCTGTTAGGGTTAGCTCTACACTAAATTCTAGAACACAAGCATCGAGTAAACATTCCTTTCAATAATGTGGAAACCAAGTTTGCTTTTGTACCGAGAAAACTTTTCCTTATTTCCAAGGTGTTCCCACTTGTGAATGAATCTTGATTTCATGCAAAATGCAACAATAGATGTATGAGTCTCACTGAAGAACTAAAAACAGTACTCTGAAGATCAGAATGATATTAATTATTTCAAAAAAGTATGCTGCGATATAAATGTGAATATCGAAATAGGTCACAAAACTCGCAAATTGCATTCAAGCTAATTCAAAACGAACGCAGCGTAAATTCGAACAAAAGAAAACTAAAATTTATCAGTACAGAAAATTCATATCACCGTGTTTCTCAATCAATAACACAATGGTCCAATGAGAGACGTGGATTTGATGGCTCATCCTATTCATTTTTATAAAATAGTTGTAACGTATACTCTAGATTCAGTTTCTTTTTGATTTTACTATCTCTTGTTATTTTATTTTCCTATGCAAATTATCTTCTCACTTAACGAGATGTTATTTATCCCGCTGAATGATATGGGGCAACGAGTGTAAGTCATAACGTAGTGGTATGCAGTATATATAGGCACGCTCAACTACACCAAGTAAGCTTCGTTTTATGTGATAGGTTCTTCTTAATTATTGTTGTGCGAGTCTACGAAAGTTCGGATATTCAGTAGTAGTGTGATTTGTTGAGAGTGTGTTTGATAATACCAGGAGTTCTCCAATAAAAGGTTTAAAGTGAGTACGTTTTCTCAGTTCATATTATTGTCAGACCTCTGTCTGACCGTTAAGTCTCTTTCATTAAGTGTCTCCATTAAGTCCAGGGTATATTTTGTTTACCGCTCTAGTAAGGAGCCTTCAAGGTACTAATGTACTAAAACCGAAGTTATAGTACTGATAGTCAAGATAATGAGGAACGCTGAGTAAAAAGAAGTTCCATATTCAATGAATTTATTGCACGTGCGAGTATTACCTAAACAAACTCTAGCACTTTGAAGATTAGGTACACTTTAGCTACGTCAAGTAACCTTCCAATAACCCTAACGGGACTTAACGTAAACTTCCCTGCACTACACGTCCAGGCGTAAAACTTTATTCATTATATAGTTACTTTTGCTAAAAATGTGCATTTTTAACTTCCCCATGAAACGCATAACATTTATATCGCACGGTACACAACCAAACAAGAAAGATGAAACCAAATATTCGGTTGTAATGAGCATTTCTTTTTGTTTTGTTAAAATCATTTCTAACAAGAATAAAACTTACCAAAGTTATTGAAAGTCAAAGGAACCGTTTAGAAAAAAATCAACCTGATTCCTACATTCGATAAAATATCCAAAAATAGGAACTGCTACGTATCTCATCTAGCGGATAAAAGAATGCTACTGAAACGAATAGATGATATTAAGACAAATAGATTTAAAAATCGTATAATTAAAAGAAGATATATAGAAGGAAACAGTATAAAAGTCTACGCCTTTTAGCCGAAGCATTTTCCATAGTGGTAAACTTCAAAATAATTGAAAAGTATTCTTTACGGTAAAAGCTAAGGCGAAATAACTTTTCAAATACGCCTTCCTGAAGCGGAGACAGCGAGAAAATGTATGAATCTAACGCCCCATAGCGGGAACATTGTGTATTACGAAAAGGGCATAATACTTCCCATCTGTATTTTAGTGAATTGGATACAGTAAAAAAATACTTCTGAATAGCGTTTTTAAAAGTGGAAATACAGCTGGAAACAGAAATACATGAACAACAGCTAGCGATTTAACTGTCTATCACAAATCTTCTCAAATTCAAACCTAAGTGTTCCATAAAGCAAGTGGTATTCGTTGTTAAAGTAACTTTTTAAATAGCGCATTGAGAAACATATTTTCAGAAAAACCGATTAAACTTTTGCGGCCCTTGCAACGAAATTGTGCATGATTTTGAGAAGAAAATACAACAACGTGTTTTCATAGTTTTCAGTATCTGACAACGAAATATCTTTCAATAGCTTTTCTATTCCCACAAATATTGTTTTAAACAGAAACGCCATCGGATTCCCTCTAGTGGCACACTTGTGCTGAAAAAGTTGAAATTACAAGAGACACATTTTACACTGAAACTTTCGGCAACAAAGAAAAACCAAATTGAACTTTTAGAAGCACAAACTTCACCAAAAATAGCATATACATCTACGCCCGCAGCGGAGAAGCTAGCGCTATTTTGAGCAGCAGATATTCTCAAAAGTTTTCTGAGATGAGCGGTATCGTTCTACGCACGAAATTTTTCACTCGAGTTTTCAGAAGTTCAGATTTGGCTGTAAATACATTGGAAGCAGAAATAAATACTTAGTCCTGTGGTGTCCAAAATATTTCTAACAAAAATTTGGAGTAATAGGAAGAACGTTTTACACTGGAAGCTTTATACGATTGAGGAAGGACTTTTCAAATCGGAATTCTAGAAGCTAAGATATTAGGGAAAACGCAATTTACCTTTACGTCTCCTTACGAAAAATCTATGAATTTCTTGTACAACTACTCCACTTAAAATTATCTTCTATATAAGGGGCATCGAAAAGAAAAGTTTTTTTTTTCAAACCGATATTTAGATGCAATTATATTGAATAAAATTTATTTTGAATTACATATCATCTGCGTTTACGTTATTGGAGGTGAAGTTGCTCATCGGAAAAACACCGGAATACAGTTAACATTGTACTCATATTTGGAGCTTTCGAATGCGAAAAAGAATGTTTCGCATCGGTAATATAGTTGCTGAGATATGGTGTCTACAGGTGACTGACCAAAGGACGTACAAAGTGCTGACATAAGCACGATATCTCTTTTAAAAACGACGTGCTAAAAACCTCAATATGTGGAAGCACACGTGATTTAACGACAAATGTTTGAAGGACTGAAGGAAAATACATCGTTCACCAGCGCAAGTTGCAAATGTCTCCAAAATCAACCTACCAAGCGTCACTAATATTAATTTTTTCAGAAAAAGAGAAACAAATTTTTCAAGCTGTGACAGCTGTGGCTGGAATAAATTGTTTGACAGCAATCCGATTCAGACTTGAATTCTTTTTTTTTTGTAATTAGGTACGTTTAAATATGTACATATGAAGAATAATATTTTATATTGTTTATGTTACGTACTATAGTATACACATACATACCATCGTTCCAACTATAGAATGGTTGAGCATGAAAAGTGGGTATGTTCAATTATCATTGAAACGCCAAAAAGAAAAAGAAAATAACGGTTCCACCGACTCGGAGAGGATTTATTACTGTGTAACAATTTCAACTGTCTTTTTTCTACAGACATATAATCAAACATCAGTTTTGGAAATGTAGTTGGTTAAAAACCACAGTTATGCGCATGTTAAATATAAAATATTAATTGAGATTAGGGCTAACAAGCATTTTGGCAACACTAACTTTACTGATGGACACGTGAGTGGGAGCGCAAAGAAAAAGTTTTAAGCATCCTTATATGATAAGCTAACAGCAGACCCCAAGAATGATTTAGGTCTATTATTCTCTCTGTACTTCACAGTCCAGCTAATATGAACATCTCACATGTAATACAGGATTTATCGGATAATATATACTTCCCGATCTTACCACAGAGGACACAATCATAAGATATTGTGAAACATATTTCAGAAAGAAAGATCATAATCTACTCATCTATGTGACAAAAGCGTATTAGATATCATTGCACCCAGAGACACATTCCTATCAGAAAGTTCGACAAAACAAATGAATGGTATTTTCACCTTACGAGCGGTTTCAAAGGGATGCAGTGGCCTGGGATGCCTCTGGTAGTACTGAAATATGACCTGGATGCCTTTAAAATATGTATTGCACAGCCCGTAAGAGTTTCACCATATGTCATAAATTTGTTATCTAAGTTTTTCAATGATATTATTCATAGTGACAAATGGAAAGACCTTTCCTGCTGTCAATTCCGATAATTCTTTTTCCTAGGATGACTTCCAATATGGTGATGTGGGATGTCATTTTCTTTTACACAGGATCGTTGGCTGAAAACAATGTGATGTCATTGTTCTTTACACAGGATCAACACAGCTAACATTAGGTCATGTCAAACTTTAAAGCTCAAGTTCATGACATCAGTCTTTTCAACTCCTAGTTTTTGCATGCCTCAATTGCAGACAGATGGCGACAAGGCTTCTCTTCAAAAGAAGAAATTAGATTTATCTTAAAAAAAGAGGATATTTGATTCGTTTGGAAAGGTTTTCAAATTATACAAACAGTGCGAAAGTAATATTCCGTAACTGAAATCAAACGTTCTGTCAAATTCGAAGGAACAATTGCCGAATGAAATACAATAACACATTAAAACAGAGTTCCTAGAATGAAACGTAATGCCACCTCGGTGGCGTAGTGGGCTAACAAACTGGCATCTGATCATTCGTCGTTCGGGAATCCCGGTGAATTTCCCCATGAGGCACGGATGTGATTCTCTTACGCACCTGCGAGTTCTTATTTACATATCTATCTGTTCAGGATGTACGTTAAACCCCTGAACAAAACAAAATACTAATTTTCATATGAAAAGAAAATAAGGATAAGTATGCAGAAGTAAAAATTGTAGATAAAGGCATCCTCCACTTTTCCTAAAAGGGACAATACCAAAATTAAGCAGTTCGATGCTGAACAATAATGAAAAGATGACAACAATAGGTAAATGCGATACTCGGCTGCATATGTTGCCCTTTTCTTTCGTTGTTGTTGTCATTGTCTTTTTATCTTACAATGAAAAGACGCGAATAGTTGAGTATAGTTCAGCCTTTTTTTTCAATCAATACGGTATTTGTTTTGCGACAATTGAGTTATATACAAACTTACAGAATAATAGCAGTAAACTAATTTATTTATACAAAATTTTCATTTGCAGCATAAAAAACATCAACACTTATTCAATTAGCTGTAAGCCTTTTAATATGCATTTGTGAAATGTTGCTTTCCTGTAATAATTGGCAAAGAACCAATGATTTAAAATGTCGAGTGGAAGTGAAAATCGAAAATAAGATTAGATAATTATTAATGATTTAGTCCTCAATAAAAACTGTTATTCCGAATAAACTAACTGAAAATGAAAACTGTTATTACAGTAAAGTAAAATTTGCTACTAATATTTGAGTATGTGAAATTTCATGAAAATATTCTTGGGAAAGTGCTTTTTATAGGAACGTATTTTTCGGAAACGTATTTCGCACAATACATGTGGAATTTGCCTCAGAATTATCTAAAATTTAAAGATACCTTAACTAAACAACAAATAATAACTTATTAGGCGATAAAAAACCTGAGGCGTACAAAAACATGAATATTTGTTGCGATTACAATGTACCATATTTCGGAATATAGGTGTAAGAAGAGTTTGATTATTAGCCCTTCGAATACAGAATAATAAAAAACAGCAAGAAAGTGGAACTTAAAAAAAAAGTACAAAAGCGTGGATGTCGTTGAAACACCTTTTTTTTTTTGGCTTATGATTTTTTTTTTTCGCCGCAGATGAAAGAGAAATGGTGGCCTCATGAAATGTTAATGTCTTCGCGGTGACATATGAAGAGTTCCCTGTGAAAGAAAGGAAAATAGTAAAAAAGTTAAGGTTTTGGATGAAATTTATAATGCAAACGTTATAGATGTAAATATAATAGCGTGTTGATGTTCCTGTAGTGCGAATTGCATTCTGTAAACGCGAGATATCGATTACACCAGATGTCGGAGGGTTTTCGGAGGTAATGCCAACCATGATTGCAACATCATTCGGCACAACTGCGCCCGAGATGTAGGTCTGGGATTCATGTATCTGATCATCCGTTCCGCAGCGTCCCAGATAACTTTCACGGTGTTTACATCCGAGGACCTAAGGACCACTGCAAGGTTTCAAATTCAGACGATTGTTCCTTAAGCAACGCCTGAGTGTTTGTGTCCCTGTGGGGCGGCGCCATTTATAACTGAAACAAACCATTGACCGCAGAATGCGCGAAAGCCATGGCAGAGAGCAGATCAGCCAGCATATGATGGCATCCTTCAGCAGTTAAAGTCCTGTCCAGTCACACTAAGAACAGTAATTGGTTTCATGAACAACCTCCCCAAACCATCACACATCCAACGCACTACGGCACAAGGGCTTCATGCTGTTGACTCAACACATGTTCCTTCCTGACTACTCGGGACAGCTGAAAGCGTGACAAATCACTCTGCAGAGGTCCAATGTTGACGTTTGCGGTATCAGTCGAGGCGTAATGTCCGATGATGAGAAATCAACAGTAGCATAGGAGTAGGTCGTCGGCTCCAATAAACCAGGAGAACGAGTTTCTGTGTTGATAACTTGTGAACCGCAACACGTATTTAAAATCTGATTAGGGAAATCAGTTTCTGAAATAAATTCTGGTCTTCTTTGATATGCAACCCTTACCATTTGAAAAATTTGACCTTAACCCAATATGACCGATTTCAAGTTGGCAGCCAAGTTCTGGAAATAGCCGAGAAGTTAGGCCCTCTTACTGATTTCTTACAAGGGGTTCTTGCGAAGTTTGACTCACCCTGTATAAAAGAATACATCTGAAGAACCTTGAGCGTCGTCCTGTGGAGGCAAATAGCATCTCCCACTGTGAATAAAGAAACTGGAACCTTGTTTCGAACACGGGAAGCAGCAGCAGCAGGAGCAGACCATACCCAGTCCATGTGTAAGCTGTTAAAGAAATGGGGAATTTGCAGAAATCAGAAAACTCTTAGCTCATCAGAAATACAAAATAAATATAAATTCGTGTGTGGTATAACAAAAGATTATTAAAATGTTTAATATTTTGAAATTAAAGCAGAAATACAGCAAAACTTTTGGGCGAACGCAAAATATTGTTCCATATTAAATTGCTTAAAACACAGACATATGTGTAATACTTGGGGGCATTATGTATTTTTAAAATATTTGTTCCTCAGCTTAACGCACTCGTTTAATATTTGAATGAAAGGTATGAGTAATTTCATGTACTCCGACAAGTAAAAGTCTATTCAGCAATCAAGGTGAATGGTGGACCTGGAAGCCTTCTTTAAAAAGGGGAACTACGTAAACTCAAGCGCATGAATTTATTAGAGCTCGTGAGGCAGAATTGTTTAGTGTTTTTTCCCTGAAAAATACCCATATATGAGATGTTTGGGCTTATTTTTTTAAACGATATTTATTATGTGAAAGTTAATACCCTGACAAGAAGAAAATAATATCAAGAAACTGGAACAGTATCAATGACCCTGCTCTTGAACTGTTACAACAATTTTCAACCACAAACATCAGAGTGGACATGCAACAATTTTTAATGTACTATTTTCCTTCACAGTGATTTCATTTAATGTACCTGAAATATCAAATTTTAACTTCTAGAATATTAATTAAGAGAGCATAAGCGTTTCATTAATTAAATGCACCATTATACTTACGAGGTATTTAATTCGATGAAAAAAAGCTTTTCGTCATTAACCTCCTTAAAAGTCCTCTTTTCTGCGTCTCTGTGGAATTTGGGCAACACTACTGTACTCACCAACATGTATTTATTTAGGAACAGTAGGAAATTAATAAAATAATAACAGATACTTAACATCATTCCGGCAGGTATTTCAAAGAAACAATTTAGCATATCGGAAATTATGCTGTCCCTGTCGGTAGTAAAACATATATAAACGGCTAACTGCATCTGATGATAACATTAAACGTTATGAGTCGCCTTCTTCTACGTAATGTTATATAGTTGTGATGGGAAAGAAAATTAGTCGGCAGGAGAATCTACACTGCCGGAAAGTGAAAAAGGATCACCCAGAAGGAATGCCAGCAGGAACGTCATATTATAATATGTTAATTGTTAAAGGCAGCAGAAACTGTGATCCAAGTTGGAATGTCATTTAAGGAACTAATGACATCACTGCGGTCGACAACATGCAAATGTACGCTGCTAATATTTAAGGACTAGGGCGTGCAGAACATAGTAATTCTTCTTGTGTCGTGTTCTTGAGTTCTCGTTGAAGAAGCTATCATGCCTTGATGACGCAGGCGCGCAACATTAGTTTAGTTATCGGAGTTGGAGTGCTACTGTATAGTGGGTTTGCGGGAAGGAGGTATGTCTTTTCGTCAAATTGCGGACTGAGTGGGACGAGAAGCATCGACCGTGGTAAGATGGTGGCGTCGGTTGTCAGGGGAGCACTCGCACACGCGGTTCCGGGTAACACCGAGTTACGGACGCACGACAGTATCGGCGTATCAAGAGAGTGGACGGCAACCGCGTCACAAATTCGATCTTGTGTTATATCAAGGTGACAACCAGAACGACACATAAACATTTTTAAAGAAGGACTACGGCCACGCGAGCCGACGGGACGGTTACCACTGACCCTTGGTCACTGTCGAGCAAGTTTGCGGTGTTGTCAAGAACGAGCTAATTGGATGTAACAGTGGCGGTCAGTGGTCTTCAGTGATGAAAGCCTATTCTGATTGGGGGAGTCTTACTGTCGTGTGCGCTTCCGAAGGCGACAAGGTAAGCGGCTGCTGCAATCCTGTATCCGCCGACGACACACAGCCCCCACGTCGGACATCATGGTGTAAGGAGCGATTAGCTATCACTCTCGTACGGGTCTGGCGTTTGTACGGGAAATTGAATAGCAGTATGTACGTCAACGACATCGTGCAGCCTGCTCTCCAGCCATTTTTGAGTTCGATTCCCGATGCGATATTCCAGCAGGAAAACGCACGCCCCACTCTCCGGGACGGCCACGCAACATGCTTTTCAGGCTGTGCATCTACTCCCTTGGTCAATATGGTCTCTGGACGTGTCTCCAATCGAGCATGTCTGGCATTCATTGAGACAAAGACCATTGCTGAATTACGCGTCCAGGTTTAAAGCGCATTTAATGCTATCTCCCAGAGTGATATGCAACATTTGTAGTACCAATTGCATGCCAGATTGGAAGCTTGTTGTGCTGCAGGAGGAGGTGCAATGCCTTAGTAAAATGTGCGTTTTATACACTGTAATATGAATAAAAATGTAACTAGGGGGATGACTTTATCTGCACCGTCCAAATGCGGATTTCACAAGCATATGCGGAATTCTCTCGAAAGTAAAATAAACATTGAATCATTTCGCACGTGCGATCACTTTTCTTTCTTAAAAAGTTGTTGCTACGACATAAATCTAATAGATGCAGTTGCAATTTTTAATAGTGTTATTTTTCACTTTCCGGCAGTGTATTTCTTCCATACACGTCAGTTGAAACGTTACTTCGGAAGTCGCTTTAGATCCATCCAACTTGGTGGCCGAAACTCTACTGTGAAATGAAATATTTTTTAGTTCTTTACAGATCAGGTGCAACACCGTCTATCGGCAACGAGAAAAATAGGAGATTTCCTGAAATCCCGAAATGAAATCAAACCACCTTGTAAATAATTTCCTTCAAGATATCCAATGATCGGAGCATACGAGAAAAATAAACAAAAAGAAAGTGTCAAGAAATTCACATATCTATTCTTGTGAACTGTTGAATGCTGTTCTTTTCGCCTTGACATTCAAGCTCAAAGCATTGAACATGCACATAATATCGTTTAAAAAACAGATTCCTATACATTGAACATTTTGAACTACAAGCATTGGACAACAACGTTTCAGAGTATTTCAGAAAACAATGTTTACTAATGCAATTTTAACAATTTAAAGCCTACTATTCTTACACGGTAAACTAATTTTACCATCACTCACTTATAAACGTGGAAATAGGAATTTTTCCGACACTCACTTATAAATGTGGAAAGAGCGATGAACTCTGTTTGATTTTCCTGTTCCACCACAAATGTCTGTATTAATTATCTAAATTAAATTAGTATAACATTCACATAAATCCAGCTGTTCTTCCATGTAACATAACCGCAGAAATTTGAAATTTTCATCGTCCTGGACGGGAATCGGTCCGGACGATGAAAGTTTTTGCGCTCGAATAGGATAACCACTGCACCACTCAGGACAACTAAATCCAAACATCTGCGGTTTAACTAAGACGTCAGACTTTCGCTGCACTGGTTGAATCGAAGGTGTCCCATCTTAGCGCTGAGTAAGGTCACCACAAAAAGGGTAAATGTGAAGTCGAAAATAAAATGAGTATATATCAGTTGTTTGGATTTCGTTGTCCTAGATGTTGTAATGGTTACCATAATTGAGCACAAATCGTCAGATTCGGGTTCGATTCCCGTTTCAGGAAGATGAAATTTCAGAATTTCATTACATGGAAGTACAGCTTGCTTTATGTCGGTATTAATTATCCCATGTGTTTTCAACTTGATATTTACTCATTTGTTGGTAATATTATTCAGATCTGTGATGGGACACGTTTGTTTCGACTAGTGCAGTGAAAGTGTGACGAATAAGATTAGCCTCAATTGTTTGAATTTCGTTGTCGTGGGTGTTATAATTGTCAGCATACTCCAGCACAAATTGGGAAATGTTAGTTCGATATCCGTTCCAGGATTATAAATTTTTATATTTCTGCAGTTATGTGGAAGAACAACTTGATTTATGTCCGTATTAATTATTTCATGCGTTTTTAACTTGATATTTAGTCATTTGTAGATAAAATTAAAGGATCCAAAATTACCACAATTTACTTAAAAAAAAGATTATTAATATACTTTATTAAATTGATTTTTCCTGAAGATAGTTCCTTTTTTTATGTCAGTCTGTCGCACAATGCTGCCATGAGACATAAGTGTTGTCTATGTTCGTACACCAATGCGCTAATCCTAAACTGTCTTCGGTAGCGACCACCGGTAATCGTGATCATCTCCAAGGCCACGACTCAACCGGTAATAAGTTCCGTCATTGTCATCGATGACTGCATCTCCGCAAAAGACTGGAATTACAGAAACACGAAATGTCCAACTATTTTTCTATCTAGAATTGCTGCCGTATGACCATTCGTTCGAGATGCTTCCGAGTTTGAATCACGGTAAAGCATGGATGTTGTATTTGTCTTACAGCACTGGCTCTCTCCCATCCCTGGAGCTAGTAGCCCTAAATTAGAGACGGGCGACTGCTTATATCTAATTGAGTTCCTCACGGTGGTCGTTAAACCTTCAATCAAAAATCAAATTTCCGCAGGTGGAATTTGTTCAGACATGGGTTAATAATTATTGTAGCTTTCGAAAAAAAAACTTTCTGTTTTGCAGTAATACAATAGCAATTACACCGGATATCCAGGTCATTTGGGGTAAATAAGTGCTTTAGGGAGTCCGCAAATTGTTGTGCCTTATCTAGATCACCGCAGATAAGATTTCTTTGCCTTTATGTATTGATCCGGGTTTTCGTGTTTTTGCCATGCCGCAGAGGGTATTATTTTTTCTTTCATGATCAATTCCTCCCGATACGTCTATTGTACGCAAATTGGACATACTGTTTAATCTGCAACATGTTTTAAAAATTGTAAGGGTATAATTACGCACGCCGTTAATGCTTCTCATGCACATTTCGCAGTTATGTGCTTTCATTTTGGCCTATTGAAAGACATGTAACTGACGTGGTACTGAATAAAGGTTTGTGCTTAATGAGAAGAAATGGAAAAATTGATCTTTCTGACAGTGACAAAGGCAGTATTGCGGACGATTAATCGATGATCACTGTATTTTAACTATGAAACATAAAAACGTTTGCCAAGTAAAATTATTTAATTGCGTTTATTAAAACTCCAATATTATTCCTGAGATAAAATATATGTCAATGTTCCGCAGCAAACAAAAGTCACAGCTTGAAACTATTTGCTCTTGGGCGGTATGCTGTGGTTTACTTGGATGAACGACGTTTCTAACAAAAGGATAACTATTGTGTAGTGAAATGAAATTCTGAAGCTACATTTCTGTCTTACAGTTGTAATTACATTCGCTCATATTTTCATGATCTTTTATGGTAACAATATATCACCGAGAAAAAGCGCTGCATCCTTCTTTTGCTGTTCGCCTGATTTGCTCTCCTGTTTGTACAACAAGACATTTGGGCTTTAATTGATGACCGTCTAGACATCACGTGTCATCCAGGAATGCTGCAGAATTATTCAACAGAATTCCACACCCATTCTCACGAGGTGTAAGTGGTCCTCCTTTTGCGGATTGTTTTTTCTGCTTTAAAATGTCTTACTCTAACAATCGCCTCAGAAATGCTTTCTTTCACCAAATTCCCCAAATAAAAATCGTAACACTATTATCGGGGCGATAACATAGGTATCAGTAATTCAACGGTGGTTATGCTAAATACGACTGTTATACGTTGTACACATAGTACATAAGGAGCATTGTAGATGTGCTGGTTCTCCAAAGCTTGGAATTTTTCTTCCTTCTCTCTGGTCCGAAAGCAACAGTTTGGTCATGGAGATATATTTTACTCTATCCTTCCTTCACCTTTCTGCTTTTCTTTCCTATCGAGTCCCCATATTGATATCTGTTATATTCACATTTTTGTAAGGACAGCTTGAGACCGGAAAACCACACACACACATATATATATACTACAAAATCTGTCTAAAACTTAACCAGCATAAAACGGAAACCTGCCTAAACCGGAAGAAAATTTCAGAACCGCTCATTTTACCTTACAAATCACCACGTTTAAACCGGAAATCTGTCAAATCCGGACACGGATTTTTGGTACGATTGTACAGACAAAACTGTTTAAAACAGAAAATTGAAAATACGTAATTTCTTGATGCATCAAATTAAATACCTATTAACAAAATATTCTACATTGTTTGTGAATAATAGAAAAAGTGAGATCAATGTAAAACAATGTTTTTCAGTCAACGCGGAAATCCGTAGTGCATGATTTTTTTATCAGTTCGTCCTCTCTTCCCTACATCGTGAATCGAGCATTCCTGACGTTCTGACAAGCGGATCTCTGGCTTGTGTGGACAGCCAGTATGTTGAGCACATGTATTCACCTCTTCCTCAGCATTTGGCGTTAAAGAAGTTATTCCGACGTGGATTTCACCGAAATCGTTCATTTTCTGTTGAGTCATATAATTCGACGTTTAAAAAAGTGAGTGGGTGGTTTAACAGAGTTTAAGAGTTTACAAGTCAGTGCGTTGTTTAGCAGAGTTTAAACAATTCTTCATAATGCCAAGTGGCAAACGTAAAACCTAATTTCTTGGTGTTAAAGTGAAAAAGATTAAAGAGCATCAACGAGAAAAACGTTAGGTTAAGAAATTGTCTGAGAAATTTAAAGTTGGAAAACTCAAGTGTATGAATCCTCGAAAAGTAAAGACAAGATAATAAACCAATGGTTAAAAGGAACTGCAGGACAGATGAAAGGACTAAGTAGAGTGTCTTCAAATGAGAAAATTAACAAGGTAGTTTGGGAGTGGTTTGTGAGCGCTAGGGCTAAAATGATCCTATTTGTGGCACAATGATTCAAGCAGAAGCATTGGAGAGGGTCTCAAATCACCTCATAACATATTTTTTTAATTACGTTTGTTGTGAAGCTAAAGGCGTAGATGTGCAATTGGTAAACGAATAGAAACAGAAGAACGGGAAAATTGTTGAGGATATGAAACAAAATATATTTACAATGGAGTAGAAACTCGACCGTTTTCTAGACTGTTGCCTATGTACAGTCACTTGTTGAGAAGGGTGATAAATGCGTCGGATGCAAAATGTCTAAATAAAGACTGACTGTTTTTCTGTGTGCCATCATGGAAGGGGAAATTGAAAAACCTCTTGTGATGGGTAAATCTGCTCTTCCTAAGCTTATCAGACAAATCGATTACTTGACAACTCAACTGCCTTGCCAGTTCATTGGAGATTCAATAAAAAAACATGTATGGCAGATGCCATTATGAAAAATTGTCTGACCATGTTTAACGAAAAGATGAAAATACAAAATATAGAAAGGTTTTGTTGTTTTTAGATAACACTACTTGTCATCCTCTCAGTTCTTTATGTAAAGTAAAACTAGTCTGGTTTCCTTCTAATACAACGTCAGTTAAGCAGCCGCTGGACCAAGTTGTAATTTCCAGTTGCAAGTCTTTTTACAAGAAGTGTGTGTGTGTGTGTGTGTGTTAGAATTACTTATCCACAAGCTGAGTTATGCAAATTCATAAACGCACCGGATGCAGTTAATGGATAAATAAGGCAAAGAAGAACATACTTCCTCAGACTGTGAAAGAAATGTTTCATTAAGGCAGGTGTAAGGGCGAAAAGTAATAATGAGATGCATATCAATAAAGATATGATCTAGTGCTAATTTATGTACATAAAAACAAGGAAATAACTTTATTTCATTAACTGTGTGCATGTACAATGCCCAAGGTTAGAAGGGCGCCAGCCTGTCTGGGAAGACTGAATGCGTTCTTTATGTAAAAGAATGTCAGTATTGTTACATGCTTTGTTCTGTTTCTATAGAGTCTGGTTTCCACGTACAGAAGTCCGTTAGATGGAATGTGTGTTATGCTGTCGTCGGGCACTGTGGCAATAAGCGAGGGCGAGCGGTTTCCCAGAAGCAGGAGCGGCTGGGGTGCGGATTTGAAGAAAGTGGGCCTGCGGACAAAGGTCAGGTTCGCTCCAGGACCTGACAAGGTCAGCGCCTTCTAGAGTGTCAGCGCCTCGTGGTAGAGGGGGGCCGACAAAAGAAGGGAGGGGTCTTCTGGAGCGAGGGGAATAAGAGATAGCTTCGGAGAGAGAAGGAGGATTGCGAGGTGCGCTTTGACGGCGGGTAGACGTGCGGCGTCTATGCTCCGAGGAACGTAGTTCCTGTTATTTGCGTGAAGCTGGAGGCTTCGGGAGAAAGCGTAAAAGATTGCAACGAGTGTCTGGAAGACGGATAGACGTGTGGCGTCTATGCTACAAGGAACGCAGTTCCTGTTATTTGCGTGAAGCTGGAGGCTTCGGGAGAAAGTGAAAAGGATTT
Source organism: Macrothele yani (assembly GCA_039090855.1). NCBI lineage: Eukaryota > Metazoa > Arthropoda > Arachnida > Araneae > Macrothelidae > Macrothele > Macrothele yani. The sequence goes on from CM077034.1 coordinate 141,341,098, forward strand.
GCAACGAGTGTCTGGAAGACATATAGATGGTGGAGATTTTATGATCCGAGGTACGCAGTTCCTGTTTTTTAGCGCGAAACAGAGTGGAGTCGGAACGACTCGGATATTAGAGTGGCGTTAGGGCAACGGAATTGAGATTGAACAATTCGTGACGGACGAGGCATGCGACACAAATCCGTCGACGTGTACATTAGAACCGGAACCAGACTCTCACTAGTACTTTGATTCATTAAATTTATTATCTTTCTTATTCACGGAGTATTTATTGAAGTTGATGACGTGCCTTACAGTAGCGATTCTCTCCCTTCCTTGATTCGCGGATAATTACACAAAAAGGCGGAGGAAGAAGGGCCTGGATAATAAATTTATTATTAATAAATTACGAGAGTGAGAACCTCAGATTATTTGCTGTAGGGGGAAGTTGTTAAATTAACTCACGAACGCCTATCGGAAGGGTGGTGGGACTTAGCACGAAAGTCTATGTCTCACCCCTACAGCAAAGTAATAAATGGCGCAGTCGGCAGGATGAATGTTTTATACCAGGTTAACCCGAGGAGGAAAAGGCGAGGCTAAGAAATAAGTGAATAAGTAATTCTTGTTGTGAGAACCAACGGAAGTTTACGTCTGCTAATAGGACTCTGTGCACAAAGAAAAGTGGTGATTTCATCGACGGCCGTGACAGGGAGATCCGTAACCAGGATCAACGGACGAGACCGACAGACGGCAGTGACAGGGAGATCCGTAACCAGGATCAACGGACGAGACCGACAACTACGAAGATCGCGACCGGATCCAGGACGAGAGGAGCCGGCAAGGCGCGTTACCACTACACAACGGAGAGAGCCGACTAGGCTCGGACCCAGTGTGCAAGCCGAATTTTGGGAAACCACGTCTCAGGTCACCAGTGAGACCGGACTTTCCCTGTTTAGGGAGTCCCATCGCGGGCCGCAGTTTAGCTCACCAGAGAAGCTGAGGGGGCCCAAGTAGCCCGGTAAGTACTACGTTTGAAGCCGCAATTTGATTACCTGTGTCGATACTTGTGTATAAGTTAGACATAGCGGAATAAGTTTCATCAGGACACTAGGAGTACTAGAGGTAACCTTTCTAAGATAAATTTAACTTAAGATTAGCGAGGATATAGTAAGAAGAATTTGAGATAATAAATTGTGAAAAGTATATTTTTTATGTGAAGAAAGAAAATAGCGGACTGAGAAGGATAGGCACTAGCCTAGATAAAAATAAAAAATAAAAGGTAGAGATCAAAATTATATTTAACTAAGTATCTCTGCGAAGTAGATCGAAATTAGTAGTGTGAGAGCAAAGGCTAACCATCGGGAAATTGTATTATTATTTCAGTGTATATATATTTTGCGTTAAGTGTATATTATTGTTTCATAATAATGGCTGAACAGTTTTTGGAAGGGAAAGCTAGTGAAGAATTCGATGACCAGAATTCCGAGGGAAGCAAAAGAGAAAATGAGGGAGGAACAGATAATGAATTAAATTCTAGCAATGAAGTAATAATTGACGGTTGACACTATAATTCGTGCATAAATACCAGTATTAAAAGAAATCCGTCTTGTTGCACGATTATATTTATTCAGCTAAAAAATGAAATCTATATACAGTTTAAAAACACATGAGCACTTTCGGTGTCACATTGACACCTTCATCAGATGTAATTTCACCATGTGGCTACATGCTGGTCTTAAGTACGTGGAGTAGATGCATCATGGGAAAGGTAATGTCAATGTCACATGATATACCAGATAACAAGACAATCAAAAAAAGGCATAGTTAGCCAATGATCACTTAACAGAAGCAATTGCTATTGTGCTGTCCTTCCCAACAAGATTGCTCCAAGGTTCAGGTAAAACATAAGGATAATAGTCATTACAGCAACTTGTATTATAAGCCGAAATATAGAGGCTTTCTGCAAATAACAAGGAATGAACAGAGTTAGGTGTGTTTATGATTTTAGCGTTGTCCCAGTCTGGGATGGAATTTCCAGCACTTATGGTTCTTGCAAAAGAGGTGCTTTGGTGATTCATTTTTAGATCATATCTGTGTTCATTTAATCTCAAATCCAAATTTCTTTTGGTAGAACCCACATAATGATTGTTTAGTTCACCAGAGATAGTGTCAAGCATAGGAATAACATACACACCCCATTTTTTCCCTTTGTCAATTTTGTCACGATCATTGCGGATAATGGTATATAGATTGCATGATCGTATTCCAAATTGTATTTTATGACGAGAACATATGTTGGTAAGGAGGTTTACAATATGTGGATTAAAATCAACAGATCCAACATACTTTTTAGGCACTTGCTCACTAATTAAAGCAGTTGACATAGAAAACCGTACTTTATTGTGCACTCCCCTAACAACGTTGTCCGGGTAACCATGGTTTTTAGCGAGGGATGATATCCATTGTAGTTCTTGAGCTCTGGCGAAATGGCTAGAAGAATGTGAATATGCTCTTCTAAATAGGAAGTGCAGAGCAGAAATTTTATGCTGAAAAATGTGAGCAGAATTGTACGGAATTAGAGTGGGTGTGGAAGTAGGTTTTCGATAAACGGCAAAAGACAGGGAATTGTCAGAAGGGGTACGAGTAATTTGAAAGTCAAGATAAGGTAAGACGAAATTATTTTCAAGTTCTATCGTGAGTTTGATGGAGGGGTATTGAGCAGACATAGCGTTGACAAACTGCTGTAACTGATTTATGGTATATGGCCAAATTACCAAGATGTCATCAACGTAACGGATATAGAGACTAGGTTTTTGTGGGAATTCTTGTATGACTTTATTTTCAATATGCTGTAGAAGAATTTCTGCTAAGACTGCGGATAAAGGTGAACCCATGGCTGTCCCGTCGGTTTGTTGGTAAAATATGTTCTGAAATTTGAAAAATGAACGCTTTTTAATGAGATGAAGAGCATTCATTATGAAAGCAATATCATTGGCAGGAATGTCAGAATCAATGAGCAAAGCCTGAATCAACTGAAATGTAGCTTCCATAGGTACATTCGTGTATAACGAAACTACATCTAGGGACGCCAAAAAATAGGAATTTGGTAGTGGCTGAATTAACTTTAACCTATCAATAGCTTGTGTGGTGCTCTTTATTGAGTAGGAAGAATTCACTGTAAATTTGGTGAGATAACTTGCCAAAGCTTTTTCCAAAGGTCGGGTGGGGGCAATGTAACCTGATACAAGAGGGCGAATAGGGTACCCTTCCTTGTGTAGCTTTAATCTACCAAATAAATCAGGCACATGGCAGCCGGGGGTGGATTGAAGGCTTTTGAAAAGGAGTCCGGAGGAGCTGAAGAGTTCTTAAGGCGGCTTAAAGCACTAACAGTAGCCCTAGTGGGGTCTCGTTTCACTATTACATGAGGGATACTAGAAATGGCATTGAGCATTTTTTTAATATAATCACTTTGATTTAAGAGTACAACTTGACTAGTTTTATCAGCTAAAAGAATGGCAATATCTGGGTCCTTTTTCAATTCAATCAGCTGCTGCATTTCCTCATGAAGCTGGCATTCTTCGGTGGTTTTACACCGTCGTGGATTGTGTTTGTGAAGAGACCTTGCGATTTTCATTCTTGCGAAGTTCCTATCTTCTATTGGAAGTGAATATAGAATTTTTTCAATTTGCGGAACTGTTTTGAATAAGTCCACTTTACGTTGGTTAGGGTAAGCGAACTTGTAACCACGTCGCAAGGCTCTTAGTTGAATGGGATTCAGAACTTTATCACTTAGGTTTCTGACTCCATTATGTGAATTAGAGTTACAGCTGTCATGGTCCAGTTCATGCAAATCCAATCCATTACCCACATTAGGTGATCCATGTAATGATCCTTGTTCAGAAAGGCCGATAGGATGTCTTGTTTGAAATCCGAATAGCTTATGCGTTCTACTACGAACTTCAGAATCTACCAACAATCTTAGTTTTTTCACATGGGTGTTAAATAAAACCTTCATTTCATTTTCGATTATTGCTGTAATTATGAATAATGTACGGTCCAAAATTATTGGGTGTGAGGAATCAGCTAGGAATGAGTAACAGGTATAGCATTTCTTATTAAAGAAGTCAATACTGCTACGCTTACTTCTGATCTGTTGAAGTAGTCTCTTCCTTTCGGCAGTCCTTATAATCCTGGCGTCTCGTCTGGTAAATGGAGAATTGAAGATACGCAGATGTCGTGGAATGACATCTAAATCTCTGCAATTTAGTAAAAATGACAAATGTGCCGATTCCCTTGAAAGTTTTTCACGAAAACTTCTAAATGATTGCATAGCATGGCTCCACATGATGAATTTTGAAGAAGACTGTGATTCACAATAAAAAATGCGGAAGTATGACGGTTGACACTATAATTCGTGCATAAATACCAGTATTAAAAGAAATCCGTCTTGTTGCACGATTATATTTATTCAGCTAAAAAATGAAATCTATATACAGTTTAAAAACACATGAGCACTTTCGGTGTCACATTGACACCTTCATCAGATGTAATTTCACCATGTGGCTACATGCTGGTCTTAAGTACGTGGAGTAGATGCATCATGGGAAAGGTAATGTCAATGTCACATGATATACCAGATAACAAGACAATCAAAAAAAGGCATAGTTAGCCAATGATCACTTAACAGAAGCAATTGCTATTGTGCTGTCCTTCCCAACAAGATTGCTCCAAGGTTCAGGTAAAACATAAGGATAATAGTCATTACAGCAACTTGTATTATAAGCCGAAATATAGAGGCTTTCTGCAAATAACAAGGAATGAACAGAGTTAGGTGTGTTTATGATTTTAGCGTTGTCCCAGTCTGGGATGGAATTTCCAGCACTTATGGTTCTTGCAAAAGAGGTGCTTTGGTGATTCATTTTTAGATCATATCTGTGTTCATTTAATCTCAAATCCAAATTTCTTTTGGTAGAACCCACATAATGATTATTTAGTTCACCAGAGATAGTGTCAAGCATAGGAATAACATACACACCCCATTTTTTCCCTTTGTCAATTTTGTCACGATCATTGCGGATAATGGTATATAGATTGCATGATCGTATTCCAAATTGTATTTTATGACGAGAACATATGTTGGTAAGGAGGTTTACAATATGTGGATTAAAATCAACAGATCCAACATACTTTTTAGGCACTTGCTCACTAATTAAAGCAGTTGACATAGAAAACCGTACTTTATTGTGCACTCCCTAACAACGTTGTCCGGGTAACCATGGTTTTTAGCGAGGGATGATATCCATTGTAGTTCTTGAGCTCTGGCGAAATGGCTAGAAGAATGTGAATATGCTCTTCTAAATAGGAAGTGCAGAGCAGAAATTTTATGCTGAAAAATGTGAGCAGAATTGTACGGAATTAGAGTGGGTGTGGAAGTAGGTTTTCGATAAACGGCAAAAGACAGGGAATTGTCAGAAGGGGTACGAGTAATTTGAAAGTCAAGATAAGGTAAGACGAAATTATTTTCAAGTTCTATCGTGAGTTTGATGGAGGGGTATTGAGCAGACATAGCGTTGACAAACTGCTGTAACTGATTTATGGTATATGGCCAAATTACCAAGATGTCATCAACGTAACGGATATAGAGACTAGGTTTTTGTGGGAATTCTTGTATGACTTTATTTTCAATATGCTGTAGAAGAATTTCTGCTAAGACTGCGGATAAAGGTGAACCCATGGCTGTCCCGTCGGTTTGTTGGTAAAATATGTTCTGAAATTTGAAAAATGAACGCTTTTTAATGAGATGAAGAGCATTCATTATGAAAGCAATATCATTGGCAGGAATGTCAGAATCAATGAGCAAAGCCTGAATCAACTGAAATGTAGCTTCCATAGGTACATTCGTGTATAACGAAACTACATCTAGGGACGCCAAAAAATAGGAATTTGGTAGTGGCTGAATTAACTTTAACCTATCAATAGCTTGTGTGGTGCTCTTTATTGAGTAGGAAGAATTCACTGTAAATTTGGTGAGATAACTTGCCAAAGCTTTTTCCAAAGGTCGGGTGGGGGCAATGTAACCTGATACAAGAGGGCGAATAGGGTACCCTTCCTTGTGTAGCTTTAATCTACCAAATAAATCAGGCACATGGCAGCCGGGGGGTGGATTGAAGGCTTTTGAAAAGGAGTCCGGAGGAGCTGAAGAGTTCTTTAGGCGGCTTAAAGCACTAACAGTAGCCCTGGTGGGGTCTCGTTTCACTATTACATGAGGGACACTAGAAATGGCATTGAGCATTTTTTTAATATAATCACTTTGATTTAAGAGCACAACTTGACTAGTTTTATCAGCTAAAAGAATGGCAATATCTGGGTCCTTTTTCAATTCAATCAGCTGCTGCATTTCCTCATGAAGCTGGCATTCTTCGGTGGTTTTACACCGTCGTGGATTGTGTTTGTGAAGAGACCTTGCGATTTTCATTCTTGCGAAGTTCCTATCTTCTATTGGAAGTGAATATAGAATTTTTTCAATTTGCGGAACTGTTTTGAATAAGTCCACTTTACGTTGGTTAGAGTAAGCGAACTTGTAACCACGTCGCAAGGCTCTTAGTTGAATGGGATTCAGAACTTTATCACTTAGGTTTCTGACTCCATTATGTGAATTAGAGTTACAGCTGTCATGGTCCAGTTCATGCAAATCCAATCCATTACCCACATTAGGTGATCCATGTAATGATCCTTGTTCAGAAAGGCCGATAGGATGTCTTGTTTGAAATCCGAATAGCTTATGCGTTCTACTACGAACTTCAGAATCTACCAACAATCTTAGTTTTTTCACATGGGTGTTAAATAAAACCTTCATTTCATTTTCGATTATTGCTGTAATTATGAATAATGTACGGTCCAAAATTATTGGGTGTGAGGAATCAGCTAGGAATGAGTAACAGGTATAGCATTTCTTATTAAAGAAGTCAATACTGCTACGCTTACTTCTGATCTGTTGAAGTAGTCTCTTCCTTTCGGCAGTCCTTATAATCCTGGCGTCTCGTCTGGTAAATGGAGAATTGAAGATACGCAGATGTCGTGGAATGACATCTAAATCTCTGCAATTTAGTAAAAATGACAAATGTGCCGATTCCCTTGAAAGTTTTTCACGAAAACTTCTAAATGATTGCATAGCATGGCTCCACATGATGAATTTTGAAGAAGACTGTGATTCACAATAAAAAATGCGGAAGTATGACGGTTGACACTATAATTCGTGCATAAATACCAGTATTAAAAGAAATCCGTCTTGTTGCACGATTATATTTATTCAGCTAAAAAATGAAATCTATATACAGTTTAAAAACACATGAGCACTTTCGGTGTCACATTGACACCTTCATCAGATGTAATTTCACCATGTGGCTACATGCTGGTCTTAAGTACGTGGAGTAGATGCATCATGGGAAAGGTAATGTCAATGTCACATGATATACCAGATAACAAGACAATAAAAAAAGGCATAGTTAGCCAATGATCACTTAACAGAAGCAATTGCTATTGTGCTGTCCTTCCCAACAAGATTGCTCCAAGGTTCAGGTAAAACATAAGGATAATAGTCATTACAGCAACTTGTATTATAAGCCGAAATATAGAGGCTTTCTGCAAGTTGTTTGAAAAGCCGATAGGATGTCTTGTTTGAAATCCGAATAGCTCTGTTCATTCCTTGTTATTTGCAGAAAGCCTCTATATTTCGGCTTATAATACAAGTTGCTGTAATGACTATTATCCTTATGTTTTACCTGAACCTTGGAGCAATCTTGTTGGGAAGGACAGCACAATAGCAATTGCTTCTGTTAAGTGATCATTGGCTAACTATGCCTTTTTTTGATTGTCTTGTTATCTGGTATATCATGTGACATTGACATTACCTTTCCCATGATGCATCTACTCCACGTACTTAAGACCAGCATGTAGCCACATGGTGAAATTACATCTGATGAAGGTGTCAATGTGACACCGAAAGTGCTCATGTGTTTTTAAACTGTATATAGATTTCATTTTTAGCTGAATAAATATAATCGTGCAACAAGACGGATTTCTTTTAATACTGAAGTAATAATTAATGACAAAGGAATAGAAGGGAATTCGATAAGTCTAGAATGGGAATATAAATTTAGGGTATTGGAAATGGAACAGAAAAAGCTAGATTTAGAACAACAGCGAATTGAGATGGAGCTAGCCGATAGAAAAGAGGGCTTATGAGATAAAAAAATTACAGATAGAACAAGAAAGGGGCGTGGCATCAGCGTCAGGGAGACAGTCAACGAAGCTGGCCGACTACATCAGAATTCTAGAGAGGAATTTACCCAAAAGCCCTACAAAACCCGAAGAGATATTGGATTTTTTTGACACCTTAGAGAGAGCATTTATTCTGCATGACATACCAGAGAGCATGCAAGGGCGGTTAGTGATTGCGTTATTCAATGCGGTTTGCGTAAACCATTTGATCCCACGTCTGACCGTAGAGCAATATGATAATTATGATACCCTCAAGGAAGCTATTCTCAGTGAATGTCATTTGACTCCAGATGTACATCTGAAGCAGTTCGAGGTGATACGCCGGAACAAGGGGGAGAGCTTCCAACAGCTAGTGGTACGGATTGGCAGGTCACTCAGGTATTATGTAGCCAACTGCGGAGTAACCAAGTTCGACCAATTAGTAAATCTGCTAGTGTGTGATAAGTTTAAAGGATTACTATCCCCATTCCTAAAAACCTATTTACTGCAGAGAGGTGCGGTGGGTAAACTAGTCTTGGCAAAAGAATTGGGGGAGTTATGTGATTTTTTTTTTTGATTGGAGGTTTAACGACCACCGTGAGCAACTCAATGGGCTATAAGTAGTCGCCCGTCCCTAATTTGGGGTCACTGGTTGCAGGGAAGGGAAAGAGCCAGTGCCGTAAGACAAACACAACATCCATGCCTGACGGGATTGGAACCCGGACCCCTTACGGACGAATGATCAGAGGCCAACGCCTTAGACCACTGCGCCACCGGGGCGGCAGGAGTTATGTGATTCATTTTAGAGTCATGTGGAAGCACTTGAGATAGGAAAGGTGAAAGGTAATTTTTCGTTGAATTACAATGCCAAAGGGAGTCAGTATATTTCTGTGGGAAGCGGATTCGGGAAGAGGGAGAGCGGGAATAGTAGTAGGTAGTTTCAGAAGGAGAAATTCCAAGCGCCTGATAGGAAGTTCGGGAGTAAGGTAGAAGGAGAACGACCAATGAGAAGTCAGGATAACCCTAGTTTAGATCGAGGCATAATCTGTTTTTATTGTAGGAAACCAGGTCATCGGCAATCCTTATCTCCCCAGAAGGGTAGCGTAAGACCGGAGGGCAGGAGTTATTCCTATTATTGGCGAAACGACGGGGGGGGGGGAAGTAGGAAGGGTAGCTGTGCAGAATAATCAGGAAGTAGAAAAACCTAGAGAGGAGACCGGAGTAAAAGTAGAACAGGGGGTTAGAAAGATGAGCGCAACGGTGGGAAGAGTTTTCAGATCTAACAAAGCAGAGATTAAAAAGATAGAAATACCGGTAGGAGAAAAAATGATGGTAACTACAGAGGCAGGGCTCCAAGCCAATATACTGGTAGATAGTGGGGCAGAATTCAATTGTTTAAATAGATGATTATTGGGAGAAGAAAAATTGGAGGAAATTGGGAAAGTAAAACTAACTGGATTTGATGGAACAGCGGTTTTTCGCATAAAAATGCTTGGAATCAAGATTATGGAAGCAGGTCTGGAAAAGGCGGGGAGTAAAACGATAGGAATCAGCAAAATTGTTTGTGCCATAGTACCTAATTTGAGTAATGAGTTTATTATTACTTCAGAAGATTACATAAAAATGTCAACGGTAAGAGAGTGTAGTCCCGAATGGGCGGTTAATTTACAGAAAGCGCTAGAACCTAAACAGGAGAGGGAAGAGCGAAAGTACGAAGAAAGGGAGGATTCGATAGCGGAGAATGAGAGTACGGAAGGCCGTACCCACCGAGCTAATATCGCGGTGAATCAGGTAGGGGTCGAGGAGGAACCGGAAGCGCCTAAGGTGAAGAGCGAGCCGCCGCCGATAGAGGAGGGCATGGTCGAAGAGGAGGTGAAATCGGATAGCCAATCAGGAGACGAAGAGGCAGGCGCACGGAGAGAAAGTAAGCAGACGGAGATAGCTCGTTCGGGTTCCGGCGAGGATATTGGAGATTCTCGGCAAGTAAGCAGATCCGATCACGCGGTATTCGCAGACCAACAGGGGGAAGATATAACTTTATCGGAAGCTCGTAGATGTGCTAGAGAGGAAAAAGGAAATTATGTGGACATGGAAGGGAAGCTCTACCATAGAGAAAGGGTATTAGGGCAATTGACAAATCAACTAGTAGTCCCGGAGATTATGAGAAAACAAGTGCTAAGCTAGGCACACGATTCGGTAATTTTGGAATCAGAGGGAGAGCTCGGGGAGATTCGGGAGGTGCCCATTGAGCCGAAAGATGGAGAGAGGTGTGATCCCAAGCAGCTGAACGTAGAAAGTCCAGAGATCACGCAGCAACAACTTTGGGAGCTACAGGAGTTATTAGACCGCTCGAAAGTATTTTTTTCGTTGGAAGTAGGAAGAACCACGTTGGGTAACCACGAGATAACGGTTAAACTGGGGAGTGTGCTGGTAAACTGGGGAGTGTGCTACGTACTCAGCACAGATACGAAGTGCCCCAATCTATGCAGCGGGCGGTGGATGATCAGATTCAGGAGTTATGTGACAGAGGGATGATAGAAGAGCTGGTGGAAGAGTATAGTTATCCAATTGTTTGTATTGCTAAACGTACAGAGGAAGTCAGATTGTGTTGTGACTTTAGAATGCTCAACGCGCACACCGTCGCAGACGCATTTCCCATGTCACACATCCCGGGTCTTTTAGCCAAGGTGGGGCAGCAAAATACATCACAACTTTGGATATGCTGAAGGGGTATTATCAAATACCGATGGACCCCGGAAGCAAGAAATACACTACGTTTGCTACCCACCGAGGACTGTTCCAGTGGAACGTAATGCCTTTCGGATTGTCGCGGGCCGCTGCAACATTCCAGAGGCAATTGAACAAAGTGTTAAACCCTCATTTGGATTATGCTGTAGCTTACCTCGATGACGTTGCAGTGTTCTCCAAGAATTGGGAGGAGCACTTGCAACATTTAGAGAAGTTAATCGGTAGCTTGGTGGAAGCGGGGTTTACGGGGAACCTAGAGAAGTGCTGCTTCGCTAAGGAAAAAGTGCATTACTTAGGGCACGTGGTCAGTTCCGGGAGTCACCAGCCGGACCCCGAGAAGTTACAGGCGGTCTGGGACCTGTTACCGCCGAAGACGAAGAAGGAAGTACGTACTTTCTTGGGACTCTGCAGTTATTATCGGGAATACATACCGGGGTTCGCCGAGATCGCTAAACCGCTAACCGATTTAACGGGAAAGGAAGCCGCGGAGAAAGTGAGTTGGACGACAGAGATGGACATCGCATCAAAAGGCTAAAGGAATGTTTATGTTCCACGCCAGTACTGGCGACGCCAAGCTTTGACCGTCTGTTCTTATTGTACACGGATGCGAGTTCATTTGCCGTAGCCTGCTGTTCACCGCAGAGAAGTAACGGGGAGAAATCCGACCGGTAGCTTACGCCAGCCGGAAGATAAACGGCACGCAGCCTAGATGGGCCGCCAGTCACAAGGAGGCCTACGCCATAGTATGGGCACTCCAGAAGTTCGAAGGAAGGATGTTCTGGCATCCAGTGGAAGTAATGTCCGATCACAATCCGCTAGTTTATTTGACTAGCGCAGCATCCCAGAGCTCTAAACTACAGAGATGGAGTTTGGCCATCTCACAATTCAACCTTAAAATAATGCACATAGCAGGCAAGCTAATCCCCCACGCTGATGCTTTATCTCGGTTATCTTTTGAGGCAGGTGATCAGCGTCCTGATGAACACAAGAGTATCACTACACAGGTAGAGATTCAGTGAGGCTCGAAGGTGGTACTGTTGTACGACAAAAAAAAAGGGAGAAAGGAACGGGGGAAGTGATATTATTATTTCCTTCTGCTTGTGTCTGTAGGTGAGGTGATAAACTGAAAAACATTATATATAAAGAAACTCAAGTGAACAGGACTCACCATGCAAAGTAAGGACCCCGCATGTTTCGTCTCAAGGGCCGAGGCCTGTAAGGACGAAAAGTAATAATGAGATGCATATCAATTAAGATATGATCTAGTGCTAATTTATGTACATAAAAACAAGGAAATAACTTTATTTCATTAACTGTGTGCATGTACAATGCCCAAGGTTAGAAGGGCGCCAGCCTGTCTGGGAAGACTGAATACGTCCTTTATGTAAAAGAATGTCAATATTGTTATATGCTTTGTTCTGTTTGTATAGAGTCTGGTTTCCACGTACAGAAGTCCGTTAGATCGAATGTGTGTTATGCTGTCGTCGGGCACGGTGGCAATAAGCGAGGGCGAGCGGTTTCCCAGAAGAAGGAGCGGCTGGAGTGCGGATTCGAAGAAAGTGGGCCTGCGGATAAAGGTCAGGTTCGCTCCAGGACCTGACAAGGTCAGCTTCTTGTAGTAGGTCAGCGCCTCGTGGTAGAGGGGGCCCGACAAAAGAAGGGAGCTAGCTTCGGAGAGAGAAGGAGGATTGCGAGGTGCGCTTGGACGGCGGGTAGACGTGAGGCGTCTATGCTCCCAGGAACGTAGTTCCTGTTATTTGCGTGAAGCTGGAGGCTTCAGTACAAAACGTTGCGTGAAGCTGGAGGCTTCAGTACAAAACGTTGCGTGAAGCTGGAGGCTTCAGTAGAAAACGTGGCGCCTATGCTTCAAGGAACGCAGTTCTTGTTATTTGCGTGAAGCTGAAGGCTTCGGGAGAAAGTGAAAATGATTTGCAACGAGTGTCTGGAAGACGGATAGACGGTGAAGATTTTATGCTCCGAGGTACGCAGTTCCTGTTTTTTAGCGTGAAACAAAGTGTTTCGAATTACAGAGTGGAGTCGGAACGACTCGGATATTAGAGTGGCGTCAGGGCAACGGAATTGAGATTGAACAATTCATGACGGACGAGGCATGCGACACAAATCCATCGACGGTGACATTAGCCCCGGAACCAGACTCTCACTAGTACTTTGATTCATTAAATTTATTATCTTTCTTATTCACGAAGTATTTATTGAAGTTGATGACGTGCCTTACAGCAGCGATTCTCTCCCTTCCTTGATTCGCGGATAATTACACAAAAAGGCGGAGGAAGAAGGGCCTGGATAATAAATTTATTATTGATAAATTACGAGAGTGAGAACCTCAGATTATTTGCTGTAGGGGAAGTTGTTAAATTAACTCAAGAACGCCTATCGGAAAGGAGGCGGGACTTAGCACGAAAGTCTATGTCTCACCCCTACAGCAGGATTTGAAAGCACGAAAGAAGACTTCAACAATGACAATGGCGAAAGAGAAAGTAGAGTTGAAATTTTTGATTTAAGCCGACGAGCCAATCTTGAGTTTGATGCTGATGTAGCTGTTCATTTCGTTGATCACCTCCCCTTGTTTGGAGATGTTGGAAAGTTTGTTGTTGTGTCTATGGAATTAGAGGAGAAAGAAGATGACATGATAATATGGGTGAAGGTGACAAAGAAAACAGGGTTAAAAAGATAAAAATAAAGACATTCAGTGACGCAATAAGTGCAATTAATGACCTAGAGGAATTTACAGTCTGAAAAAATTGTCCCAAACTCCTGGACGAACTGCAAGATCCGAAAGAAATTATATTTATCAGCTTTCTGAAACTTTTCCGGCAAAGTTGTATAGATAGCTTTATTAAGGCAGGTGTATGTATTATGCATGCATTTTTTCATTAACTTTTAAGGAGTCTCTTTTCAAAACACATTGTGCTCGGTTTCTATGCAATTTTCTTTGTTAAAATCCAGTTTGTACGGTTTCTATGCAATTTTGTTTCTTTCGTAAAAACATTTTCTTACTCCACGCAATTTTCTATATGTATGACCCTTTAAAAAATGTAAAAAAAATTGAACCGAAGAACTCCATTTTAGACAAATTTCACTGTATCAACTTTGTATATTAATTTTTAATCACACAGTTCATGTGCAATGCATATAAATATTTTAGTAATTCCCTTCTACAGCATTGTAAATAAAAGATTAAATTCAGAAAAAATTTGCATTTACTACTACAACATCAAGGTACTAATATCAGTTCATATAATTTACTATATCCATAAAATACTGATCAGTGTGAAATTCAATATGAAAACATTTTTATTTCTGAAATTGCAAAACCATGAAGAACTACTAGTATTTGTAACTTAAAACTAACAGAATGTGTAAAACTGGTTGGGGCACGCAAATTATTAAAGTATCAGTAAAATGCGCATTAGGTTTAAGACGAGCGCCCTGTAAAATATCATGTTTTGGCTATAAAGAGCTGGCTCAAATGAGATATTGCATTCAGTGAAGAACCGAAGTTTCATCCAAAAGATATTTCCCTTGTTTCACTATGCCGTGTCTCCGAGAAGGTAACATTATGAACAAATGACGAACTTCGATTGAAAAAATATTGTTCAGATAAGAGAAGCTAGATTTTTCTATCGGAAAAATTGCTACTCGTACGTGATGAAATGCCGGTACTCTGATACAAAGGTGGCATCAGTGGACAGATAAGGCTCGGACGCAAAAATTAAAAAAAATTCCGGAAAATGGAGTGCAGAATCTCTAGTGTGCAAGGTATGACAGAGAGTTCTATCGCTTGGCAGTGACCGATTTTAGAGCGTTGTCCACGCTGTTAGCACAGCAGTGGAGCATTGTTATATATCATTTGACACTCAACAAGAGACGTCTCAGGTTGCATTGGGAACTCGAACACTGGCTGTGGCGCACTGATTGGTAACAATTCATATTATCTGACCAGCTACGATGCACCTACTAGACGACCTCGCTCAAAGTCCGATAACTGCTGAAATCGTACACGTCTTCCATGTGCAGGCATTGCAGCTTCTTCAGGGTCTTCACACGTGTCCGTACGCCGACGACTGATTACACTCACTTAGCCGTACTCCTTAAATACCACCGACAATAATTTGCATATTATGCTGTGCTGTGGCGTAAGCGCTTACCGGTTGGTCTCGAAATTAACATCACACCTACGTAAACTCGACCCAATTAACATATGTAGATTTCATGATCATCCGCCAATTCCTTCTTATTGTTCTTTTTTCACTTTCCGCCAGTGTATATATGTCCATTTCTGAGAAATTCCTACATCGGTTTAAGCACACATTTTCTGATTATTCATGCGTAAAATTAACGGCATAGTCCATATTGTAGATATGGTGGAAAATAATATCAAGTGCCTTTTTTAATTCTTTATGCAGTTTATTATACTTAAAATTAAATTCTTATTCAAAGTGTAAAATTATCTTGTTGAGCAGTAAGTCCTCTATTTTTACAAAAACTTCGCCTTTTACTAGGCTTACGGAAACAAGTCTTTAAAATTCATGTATGCGAATTCAGCCGTCAATTCCCAAACAGACCCCATCCGTATAGCATTTCAAAATGCAGTTCACTTACCTTCATCATAATCGTTAACTGTGTTACAGTTTTGACAGGATAAACAGGCGGATGTAGAGTACGGAAAATTTATTCCAAAATCGAAGGAAAACTAAATAATTTGTCTGTGGGAAATTTCACTTTAGTCTGATTCCATAGAAATTTAATTTGTTTGCTGATATGGCTTTCATTCGAATTTAAATTTCAACAATTTGATCTGCTTTTTAGAAATGTGCCGGAAAAGGGTTGCTTTGACTGCTAATTGTAAAGGGGATTAGTAAGTGATCCTAGAATCGGTAGTCGCTAAATTCCCCCCAGAAAACAAAGTTATCTGCACTGGAAGAAATGTTGGTTATATTAAAAGCACACTGTGTTGAAATGGGGATTAAAAAATGTGAGCTTATTTTTTAAATTGAAACATGGATCTACATCAGTTAGTTCGCTAAATGATCATAAATTAGGTCTGCTTTTCTAAAGAGGTTGTTATATTCATTCCCAGTAAGAACAAATTTGAAAACACAGAAAGAAAATTACCCACCACGATAACTGGAACATAATGGTAAAGTGTGTTCATACATCCAACTTTCAGTTCTTTTGAGAGTTACGGATTTCCAAGTAAAAGCACTATCATGGTTTCAAGTATTTAAATTTCATATGCTAATTCCGAAGTTTGGAATACCAGCGAACACGTACATTCGAGGTAATCTGCTTCATTTCGACTCGTTACAAATGCGAATAAGAAATTCGAATGATAATGAATCATTACGATTGCTAGTTAGTAAGGGGTTTCAGAGACCTTTGTGTAGTTTTCAACATATCCCGGTCTTGAAAAGAATTAGAAGAGAGCGAAGGCCAATTGAACCAAATCAGAAGTAAAATTTCCGTTTCCATGATCAGTGTTCTATCTTTTAGAACAGTGGTATATAGGTATATTTCTTACTGTCACTGATATATGTATAATTGCTTATCACTGCAATAACTACAAGTACGGTTGACCACATGCCAAATTCTTTAAGGAGCGCATTTATTTTAATGCGTTCTTTATATTTCTTAACGATTTCTTGTTTAATTTGAACGAATTTGCCTTACGAGATCTCTTACGAACCACGCTTGGTACTTTCAGAATCACCGAGCAAATTTAATAATAAAAATTAGAAAAGAAACCCTTTCCGAAAGCAAAACTCATGCAATTTTATTTTACTGCGAACAAATGAAATTGAAAATTAAGGCTCGTTGACGGGCGAGGCAATAACCTGATCCGCACACGGTGGATGGGTACGTCCGCATACTGAACACCCCTAGGACTTTCGTTAATAGAATTTCTGTTGATTAACAGAACCGAAAACCTTTACCTTGTTAATGGAAAAAAGAGGATAAAGTAATAAATTATAAAATAAGATTACTACAACTAATATGTATAAGTTATCTACAAATATATTTCAGTTATTTAGTTATCCACAAATGAATTTCTGTTATCCACAAATACTCTATATTACATATAAAATATGGATAACTATTTGTGGATGACTAGAAATTCCACCAAAAATGACCAGAACTATTACACTGCTGGACAATTGCTAAGGACGGATCACAAACGGCTATATAGCGCATAAAAAAAGTAAGTGTGGTTTGATGCCAACTGAAATAAAATAATGTCAGAATGCCAGGACATTACAAGAATGACAATTTATTGTGCTTTGAAATCCAGAAGGCTTTGGAACGTGTTCAAGGGACAAACAGTCCATTTTGTGCAGAATACGTAAACGTGAAAAAATGCAATTACCGTCCGCAGGCGTTCCGGCGTAAGATGTCAATACGGGATATGGCCACCATGGAGGGCGATGCAAGATTCCACACGTCGTGGCATGCTTTGCACAACATTATCAAGCAGCTGTTGGGGTAATTTATCCCATTCCTCTGTCAGTGCACGGATGAGGGTGTCCTTGTTTATTGGAGGGCATTGGCGATCAGCAAGACTCCTCCCACAAGCACCTCAAACATTTTGAATGCGATTCAGATCGGAAGAACGTGCTGGCCATAAGAGGCGTTGAATATCCTCGCTCGAAAGACACTCCTGGCCAGCAACTGTTCGATGACATGTTGCGTTGTGGTCCATGAAAATGAATCTATCACCGACAGCACCACCGAACATCCGAACATGAGGTAGCAGAACATCATTAATGTATCGTTGGCCAGTCATGGTCCCAGTTGGAAAACATAGAGGGACGTACGGCCATTGACCATGATGCCAGCCCATACCATGACACTACATGTCGGATATCGGTCCCTTTCCTGTATGTTTGCTGGACGATATGCAGTACCACTATCACGCCAGATCAGTTGTCGTCGACAATCAGACGATAGACTCTATCTACTCTCATCTGAGAAGAGGACAGCAGACCAGTCGTTATGAGTCCAATTGCGATGTTGATGGCACCATTGCAAACGGGCGGTACGGTGACGTCTGGACAATGGGATGCACACAACAGGACGGCGGGCGTATAGTCCTCCTTCATGCAAACGTCTTGCGACAGTTTTTCGGGAGATCCACTTGCCAGTTGCAGCCATAAACAGATTTGCTACCTCACTACCTGTGCTGCGCCGGTGTCTTTTTGTTGATAGCACTATGTACCGATCTTCTGCAGGTGTCGTACTGCGAACACGACCTCCCCGTGACGTTTGCTACACTCTCCATTTGTTTAAAATGATTTCCAAAGCCTTGAAACAACACTGTGGCTGACGTCGAACTCCCTGGCAACATCTGTTATTTTTCGCCTTTCTTCAATCTTGCGAATAATACGGCCACGCGTAAAATCATCTAGGTGATGTCGGAAAGACATACTGAAAATTGCAAGTTCGTCAACTGAATCTTTCCCTTTCAACTTTGCGTTTGAACAACAACGGTCAATACGCGTCAAATCCTTTATATCTCTTATCAGCGCTATGACGTCAAGAACAAGTTCGGCAATCCAAAATTTGCATACGCACAACACGTCTTACTGTATCCCGCACTTATGCTAATTTCCACATTTTCCTGCCTTCCATTTCATGGTTGCTATCGTTGCTATTGTCATCCGTCCTTAGCAATTGTCCGGCAGTGTATTTAGTGTAGATCAAGAAGGCGCCTTTTTACATGATGATCAGTAGGATTGAACACATCATATCTGTACTCAAATATAACAAAACATAGTCTAATACTTTAATACTAAGTGCAGAGATTATGCGCCGCCACGGTGGCGCAGTGGTCTAAGCGATGGCCTCTGATCATTCGTCCGAACGGGGTCCGGGTTCGAATCCCGGTGAGGCATGGATGTTGTGTTTGTCTAACGGCACTGGCTCTCTCCCTTCCCTGGAACCAGTGACCGTAAATTAGGGACGGGCGACTGCTTATAGCCCATTGAGTTGCTCACGGTGGTCGTTAAACCTCCAATCTAGATCTAGATCTAGAGATTATGCTTTGTTATAATTAAGTACATATATGTGTTCAATCCAACTGATCATGGTGTAAAAAGAAGCCTTCTTTATCAACATTAAATATACTATGAACTATAATTTGATCAAGATGTGAGAACTAATATTTTGTAGTAATTATTTGTGCAATTTCTTTCTAAATGACCATCAGGCTAATTAAATGAAATAACATCGTTCGAAATCATTAAGAACGTTAGTTGAGGATTTTTTGAGTGAAGGTTTAACGACCACCATGAGCATGGACCAGCCGCCGTTGCTGATTTAGGACCACTGGTTCCAGGGAAGTGAGAGAGCCAGTACCTTAAGACAAACAAAACCTCCATCACTAACCGGGATTCGAACTCAGACGAATGGTCACAATCCTCTGGGAAGTGGCCAGAAGTCGTTACTTCTGACCACTGCGCTAAAAGGGCGGATATTTGAGGAATGGAATTTTATCAAGTTATTCTGCGTTAGGTGCATCACCTGTTGTTTCTACAACAATCATGTGATTTCACTACTTTTGCCTCACACGAAGTATTTATCGAATTGGAAATATAAAGATCATTTCCCAGATAGTGGAAAATTCACTTTTCATGAACTCTTAAAAAAGAAATTAAAACCTACCTTTGCTGAAATTTCAAATTCATGTAGGAAATTTATAAGGAAAAAATACTGGTAGCTGTTAATAATATTGAAGCTTTTAAATTTATCAGATAAGGGAAGAAAATGAAATAGCCAGTCTCTTCACGATAATTGTATTAGGGCGCATAACAGATATATATGCGGGATTAAAAATAAAAGCGTTGCACTTTGGGGAGTTTTTGAAGAAAGAAGTGATTTTGCATGGCATAATATTTGATAAAAAGGAAGAGCTGATTTCAATTTGCCCTGACATTCCATTGCTACCTTTCTTTCGTGATTCCGGCTGTAGATCCCAGCGAATTGTAAGTTACACTAGGAAAGACACCTACATATTCACTAATGAGTCTGCTATTTCCTGTCATACCTCTTACATATCGGGAATAGTTTCCGTAACATTTCAATACTTACCAAAAAGTTTCAGTTGTTCAAATAAATTTGCAAAATTAATACTGCTAACGCTTATGCTCATTTAAATAAAAAATAAAGAATAACAGAGTGTTTGTTCATTTTGTTAAAAAACACTGGGATTTCTAAGGCTACAAGTTGTGAAAAAACTGAAATGAAAGAAGTGAATGCACTGATTCGAAAAACAAATAAAAACGAATAGCTTGTGAGCATCCCTTTCGGAAAATGCTTGCGGCTCGGATATCGGATTTTCTCCGATTGGGGATACTTGCGTTTGGTATACCCATTTAATATGGTTGTTTTGGGCCGAAGACAAATCTAACGCGCAATGTCCATATTCATTTCACGAAATTAAAGTCATTCGCGAACAATTCATTTTAGAAGAACAAATCAGCAAAGAGTGTCATTTTCGACAGGTTATTTAATATAAAAAATGGACTCTGCGAAAGGTACGATTCGCTGAAATAATTTGACAGAATTGCTCTTCATGAAACAACAAATGTGGAGCAGCTTGTCTCAGTATTGTTCCGGGTGTGGTCGAAAAAAGTAGCTTTTTTAAAAGTGTGAAAAATGCAAAAAAATTCATGAACGTTATGAAAGGAACTTAACAAAAAACCTAAAAATAATATTTTTGTAAGAGTTCAAAACAATTTTCTCCTGTGATAATAATAGGAATATCGAGATGACATATACAGATCCAACTCTGAACCGATTCGCAATAGGGACTCCCAGCGAAAGTGGGACATCGGAAGTTTCAGCGAACGAAACTTACGAACATTGCGAACAAATTATTGGGTAAATGTTCAGTTTAGCGTCCTAATATATTTCGTAGGTAATTTTTAAGTACTTCGAAAAAGTGAGACGTACACATTTTAAAGCATGTAAATTCATGGCAAATGGTGCATTTAAAAAAATATTACGGTAATATTTACTTGCAAGTACGACGCTGTGAACAGAAGCTGCGGCAGGCCAGACACAACGATGTGGCGACATCATCAAGTTTTGCTCAGCTGAAAAGGTGGTCTCCTTCCCGCAGACATTTTGTTGGCAGAAGAGTACAAGAGAAACGGCAAACGTTCTTGGCAGGAAAGCTTTCCAATTTGTAGTGCTGCCCAACAGAAAATCGATCATAACTTCTGTCTCACTTTTTAGCATCACAAGCTGAGAATTTCTTGGGTTTTTTTTCGCATATGATTCTTTGATGCACAATGTACGACCTCACTACATCGAGTGTATTTTTTTGTAATCCGATTTCAATGAATTCCAAACTAAGCTGTCAAAAGGAGGAGAAAACATTTGATTTCCCGATTCCATGTAACTTTCGTGCAAGAGAACGCGGGCTGTACTTTAACCCTTTTGTAGGGCCGCTGGTGGCCTAGTGGACAACGTTCGTGACTGACTCGGAAAGGACCTCAGGTTCGATATCAGGCAGGTACAAACGTTCAATCCACTAAATATCCGCCATGCGTCGCATGGGCACTTTAAGCCATCGAACACCGGGTACTGGCCACCCCGGTAATAAATAAGGGCGTCTTCCTCCTCCTTTCTACTTCGCTTCCGTGTCACTTTCCTATCTGGCAGACTAGCCCAAATCTCCTAGTTTCCTATTTCTAAAGGTTGTTTAAGACCTGGGGTCAGACAATCCCTTCCTAAAATCCTCTACATATGATCATTTTAACCCTTTTGTAGAAGAAAGGAAAGCAATTGCATACCTTCGATTTCGTACAACGGAAGATATTCGTAAGACCGAAGCAATTTTCACCATGTGTTTTTGAAAAATTGCTACAGAAATGAAGAAATACCTTCTGTAAGGTAGCACTACAAATTGGAACGCTAAGCTAGCAAGAACGTTCCCCGTTTCTCTTTTATTCTTCCGCGAGCAAAATGGCCGCCGAAACGAGACCTACGTTTCAGCTGAGCCAAACTTCCCGTTGTCCCGCAGCTTTGTGCTAAGCCTGCCTCACGGTTGTTCACATCGTCGGACTTGGATGACAGTTTTACGGTAAAAATCTTTTAAAGACATTTCACAGAGAAAGTATTTTCACCATTTGCCATGAAATTACGTACTTTAAAATTTGAACGTCTTACATTTTCGAAATCGTTCAACATTTTCGACGAAGTAATTTAGGACGCTAAACTACACATTTAACAATCGTTTTAGTGAATTAAATTTTATTAATCGGTTTGTTCGCAGCTGCAAAAGGATAGCGTGATTGAGCACCATATCAGACATCTTAGATCTTGCGTCCTAACCGTCGGTTTAGGAGAAATTTCCGCAACTTATATGAACCTAACAAAGCCTTCTAGAATTTCCAATTTGGACATAATATCATCAAGACATTTGAATATTATACACTGGTGTGTACAATATGCTGCTTTAAAAATGGAGAACCTTTTTGCGGTACTTCAGTTATTAAAAAATCTGCGTTCTAATTGCCTGGAGAAGACGTGTTTCTAAACTTACCAGAAATGCTTAACAACAGGAAAACGTTACAAAAGATGAACATGGTTTCCGCAAAGTGATACAGCAGTAAGTTTTCTTTCCTTAAAATCATTTTGCCTGGTAGTTTAACGGAGGCTGTATTATTTGCTCTCACGTACGGTCACGTACTGTGGAAGGCCCAACATCGCACAGGTTCGTTGGTTCCGCTTGTCTCTTTATAAAACCCTGACAATATGAAGCCAGAAAGATGATACCGAATTTTTTGTTGTAATGAACACGTCTTTTGAATCCGTTATGACGCGAATTAAATTTGTCAAACATATTCAAACTCAATGGAACTGGTTAAGAAAGCAATCAACCTGTTTAAAAAACCCATAAATCATCCAAAAATATAATTCGAACATCATCTTAGTTCCACCAGCGGCTAACAATCATGTTACGAAAATTAACAAATGGCGCCGAAAAATATTCTCACAGCAAAAAGAGGGTATCCTAGACAAAAAGTTTTGCAAATCCAACAATTAAAAGCAGAAATATATGAAAGAAGGAAACATATAACTCTATGCCATTTAGTGGAAGAATTTTGCATAAAAGAAAAGTTGAAAATGGGCAAAAAGTATTCTTCCGACACTTGCGTGGAAGTGCATTGTCCTGTTGGAACAGGCCCAACCCATCAGCATGAATGCAGGACATGAACGGGTGTACCTCGTCAGAAACGATGCGCACATTGCGTTGGCCGGTCACAGGGGTTTGTAGACGTACCAGGGGTCCCACTGAAGTCCAGCTAATAACACCCCATTCCATTACGGACTCCCCACCAGCCTGAACAGTTCCCTGTTGACAGGCGGGATCCATGGCTTCATGGGGTTTCCGCCACACACGAATCTTTCCAATTGCCCGATACAGTTGGAAACGCAACTCGTAAGACCAGGCTCCTTGTTTCTAGTCATTAAGTGTCCAGTGGCGGTGTTGCCGTTCCCAAGCAAGGCGCATAGCTCTGAGACGTGCAACCACCAAGGGGACTCGAGTTGGGTGTCGGATCCCAAAGCCCATATCGTGCAGGGTTCGTTGCACAGCCCAGACACTGATACTCGTTGAGGCTCCAGCATTGAATTTCTCTTATACCTGTTAGAGTGTTGCACGCCTATTGCGTTAAACTATTCTCGACAGCCGACGATGGTCACGTTTATCCAATGTCTTTTTACGGCCACACTGGTATCGTAAGTTTGAGGTTTTGCCGGAATTCTTGTAGTCACGGTACACCTTTGCAATAGTCGTCAGTGAAAATCTAAACTTCGTTTCTACCTCCAAAATACTATGGACCATCTCACAAGCGCCAACTATGACACCGCGTTGAAAGTCTCTTAAATAATTTTTACTTGCCATTCTCATGCCGAAAGCAACTCTGACAGCTGGCAAGGAAGTCTATCGCTTAATATACGCACTGGCGGATGCAACCGAGTACGCGCATAGGTGACGTTGCTATGTATTTTGCATAATAAGCTCGTCTGTACTAGTTTTTCTGGCACTTCAGTGTGTCTTACGGAAGACAGAAGTTTCTAATTCGTGCATTTAATCCAGCTGATATTGCTGTAAACGGAAACGTGATGTTACACTCGCTGTTGGCATACCTGCGCGTTAAGAAAAGTATTAAAGAAACACTTCATAAAGCGTTAAGAAAAGTTGTTAAGAAAGGTGAAGAACTTAATCAATGGATACCTCAGAGGTAAATTCCATTGTGCAGCCGAATTGTCTTTTGTTTCTGTGAAAATGATAATTTGGATATTATCGAAACGCACCGTTTTAAGAATAACGGAGTATTTGATGGCTTCATGGCACGAAATATTTTTTTCATATGATGAATCATTCTCCAGATTGTCAAAAAAGTTTGATGTGCACAGATTACAAATTAATATTTAAGTCAATTTCCTATTGATGGGTTCATGCGGCAACAGGAATGTGCAAAAGCGATAAATATTTATCAGGGTGTTACAAATGATATAAATAAAAATAATTTGGTCCAAAAGTTTGATCTACGTTCTACTCCCTGTCCTTGTATTTCTCGTAAATAACAAAATGTTGTTCATTCTGTAAAAAAATGATGTTAACAGAGGTCAACAGAAGTTTTGCTACGAAGAAAAGTTTCTTTTGGTTGCCCAGAAACATACACTGGGGAACAAAATTGTGGACACCTTTTTGGAATTCATGATTCGATACTCTGCAGTGTGATGGGAAATGTTGTTTCACTAAATGCAAATGTTTATGCATCAATTGAAACAGAATTCAGTTCTGAATTCAATAAAAAAACACGGATTGAAAAAAAAAACACAGGTAAAAAAAAAGCTAAACTGTGAATTATGTGATCCTGATAAATCTACACTACTATCTGTTAAAACAATATCCGATACTTACGATTGCTATATTGCCAGTATTTAGTAAAACAGCCTTTATTGTTTAAAACAGAAGCACAGCGACGTCAAATTGAGTCAACAAGCGTTTAAAGCTGTGCTTTCGCTATTACGTGGTTTCAGGAAACAATTTTAGCTTCACTTAATTACATTTTATTTGATAAACGCCTCATCCGTACAAGGTTTTTCAAATGGTGAAACAAATATTCTATCGGGTTCCGGACAGGGCTATTTCCTGGCGAAGACAACAGTGGAATGCTCTTTGCTGTGAAACACTGTTTGCATATCTGTGCTGTGTGGCAGAGAGCTAAATCCTGCAGAAAAAACTTTGTGTCCTGTTGGCAAAGGGATTCCTGCTGGAAGGCAGCAGTTTTGGTTCCAGGATGGTGTCAATTTTTTTTTTCGTCCGTTGATTTTGCCGATGATAACATGAATACAGCCAACACCACTTGCTGCCACCAAATCCAAAATCATTACGCTTGTTTGGTACTTTACATTTGCTTCTATGCTGTCAGGGTGTAGCACATTTCCTTCCAACGTCTCACGTATTTTCCCCCATCACAAACAAATAAGGATAACTTACTTTCGTCACTCCAAATTCCCTGCTTCCACTGATCCGTTCAATGAGTCCATTTTTGCGTCCTTTCATATCATGATTCATTCAATGTGTTCTTTATGTCCATTCAATGTGTTCATTGATATCAATTCAATGTGTTCATTCATGTTCATTCAATGTGTCCTTTATGTCCATTCAATGTGTTCATTGATATCAATTCAATGTGTTCATTCATGTTCATTCAATGTGTTCATTCCGTGCTATTTTTGTCCATTGCAGTGGCTTCTTGCGCTGCTATAGATTCCGACATGTTCGTTTGTCACCAATTCCAATCCCTTAGTCTCATATCTGATATTTTCTCCTTATCGCTCTTCAACTGACACAAACACCAGTTGCATACCACTTCATCTCTGCTGGTCTCTGATCATATTTCTCTGTCCTTGAGACACATATATTTTATTCTTCTGTTGTCAACAGACTTTGTGCACCTTCTTCGACCACTTGCTGCTCTGATTTTCAGTGACTGTGTTTTCTGATAAAGTAAACATAACTTTCGTACTCCAAATGTCGTCACCGTTCAATGTACATGCCTTGAAATTTCAGCATAGGAAAGATCCGAATCACATAAAACAATAATTTTGCTTCTTTTCGAATTATGTAGTTATGTCTTTCTTTGGTGCTCTGCTGTATTTATATTTCAAGATATACTAAAAGCATGCACACTGTCTCCAATTGTACATCTCTTACACCGATAATTGCCATTTTTCTACAGAACAAACAGTAAACCTGGCATCATACAAAAATGGTGAACACATTTTCCCGAAGAAATAATTCTTTCTAAATACATGGAAGGCGATACAAATGTAATCATTGGCACAGATGTGACGTGTTTTCCCTGTTGCCCATGTAACCACTCTTTCAGATATAGCGGTTATGATAATAAACCTGTTTTGTCTCGCTCCAGGGCAACGTAATTTTCAAGTTTGCTGAAAGAGTGGCTACATGGACAACAATGAAAATACGGCACATCAGTGTCAATTATTACATTAGAAAAACTGCCTTTCTCCAACTTGACGTATGATGTATCGTAGCTACTGCCATTTGATTGGTCCTCAGAACACGGACGGTGATTGGCCGGAATGGTTTGCACTCAGATTCCGCTTCTTAACTGAATCATATCTTTGTTTACTTTTTAGACTGCAGATATTTAAGTTCTGTTTTTTGAATTGCATTCCGCATTAAGTTCTCTTTCGAATGATATATGACACTTGCGTTTCATCATCATTATTGCCAACCATTATCAATCCACTGCTGATAAGGTATCCCCAAGTTCATTTCACAACGGTCTGTCTTGCGTCAGTCTCCTCCATGTCACTCCCGCATGCTTTTGAATTTCTTCAACACATCTCACATTTGGTTTTCTTCTGGAGCCTTACTTGTCCCTTGGAAGCAAGTCTAAAATTACCAATGTCTATCGGTGCGCCGTCATTTTGTCAACGTATTTGCATTTATTGAACTATAACATTTCCTATAAGCCCAAAAATTTGCCAAACATGAAACCTTGAACGCCTGTCCATAAGTTTCGCCACCACTGGAAGTTGAGAAATAGTCCCCTGAGAAAAATGAAAGAGAAAACCACTTGTTAACAAAAGTTGCTACGTTGGTTATAATTAATAAAAATCATTTTTCTTATTATATACTATAAATAGTTTTTTAGTGACAGAAATTCATGTACGTATAGTATGAGGGATGAGATGGACTGTTTTTCCGATGTGTTGGTATGTTTCTCGTATTTCGTTAAACGAAAATATTCAATATTCCCATCCCTCTTCCCGCAAAGAAGCGTGTACACTGGAGTCTTATCTCCCCCCCCCTCACCGCCAACAACGCACATGCGTTCCTAACTCTGTAGGTAGCTACTGGGATTACCAAAGATTGCACAGAAATATAGTGAAATAGAGGCTTATCGATGAGGAAAATTATGAAATAATTATTCCTGATTTCGACGTCCGGAGAGTGAGTCGCTACATTTCAAATTGTGCTATGGGAGGGCAATCGTGGCAAAAAAATTGCGAGTGAAAGATGTGTTGAAAATTAATTTTATTAAAAAAAATGTGATGAATATTAGGCAATTAATTTTTGCACTAAAATTATGTGATTCCAGAAAGAGCATTTCTATGGAAGCTACCAGACTGGGTGATGCTAATCCACACTGTAATGGATGCAACTCTTGACAGCCGTTTTTGGCGTGTACTGAGTGCTCCAAAAATGAATATGTGCAATTTTATCAGATTATTTGCAAAAAATCATTTCCAGATGAATTTGTGACCAAACCCAATAGTAATCTAAAAAGATATGGACCATTTTATATTGCACCAATAGATTCTCCAAAGAACACTCTTACGGATGGATGACAATTTTATGTTTCTGTTAGGTGAAACATAAAAATGTTTTTAAGGAAATTCGCTCTGTTCCCTTTATACGGCGCTTTATATTTTTAACGGGAAATACAAGAAATGTAGCATGATGACTTTGAATAATTGATGAAGTGAAACTGTGCACCATCTGCACATAAATAAGTAAAACTGTAATGGTAATATGATTTTTTGTCGTTAAAATATAAATCAACGTTACGAAGCTTCGCACGTCAAACAACAGACTTTTTCAATGACCGTCAGCAAAATATTTTCGGTCAACCTCATTTGAAAAAACGCAGAAACATTTGAATAAAGATAGAAGTATCCTGTCTGTCTTACTTTAAAGCGCACTGCAGCGTGACAGCAAAGATAAAGTCATTTCTTTCCATCTTCATTGAAAAGTCATTGGGTTGACGTGCGAAAGCTTGGAAATGGTAATCTGCATTTTATTTTTCTGTGTTGTTTCAGTAAGATTTCTTTCACAGTTACATGGAAATACACTCACGGATAATGAAATTTTCCCACGAAGAAGAAAGCATTGGATTGAACTGAAATTTTATGGACGTAATATTACAGATTCATACCACACATAATTACCAAAAAACAGCTGCAGGACAATTATCGACGGATCTGTGGCACGCAGTCCGGCTATCTTCAACCGAGCGACACACTGCCTCGCGCTGCGATACGTGCTACAATACGGTCCGCAATGGAAGCGGATAGACTGTTGATGCTGTCCTGTGGCATACTGACTCACTCATGTTGGACAGTGTGCTCCAAATCCCGGAGAGTACGACACGGCGGTAGTTGGCGTTTCAACTGGTCCCACACATGCTCGATAGGGGACATGTCCGGGGAGCCGGCACGACATAGGGGTGTCTGCACATGACGCAGGCAGTCCTGGGCAACCCAATCCGTGTGCGTGCAGGCATCATCCTGCTAGTATAGCGCACCTGGAATCCCGGTAAGGAATAGGAGCACATGGGCCCGTAGTATCTCATCTACATGCCTATGGCCCGTCAATGATCCTTGTACCACTACTAGAGCTGATCGGCAATTGTAAGTGATGGCTCCCCAGACCATAATGCCAGCAGTGAGGAGGTGTGGCGCACGATGATGAGGTTAGGATTCTGCCGTTGACCCGGCGACCTCCGACACGATTCTCGTCTGTTCCCAAAACGAAGCGGCACTCAACGCAAATTCCCACACGTCGCCAGTCTGTGGCGTTGCATGTCGCTCTAGCCTGGCACCACTGCGAACGCAGCCGGCGCTGTTCCGGTATTAATGGCAGTACACGTAAAAGGCGTGGCGATCGCAGATTCGCTTCCGCGAAGCGTCGGAAAATGGTTCGTAGGCTCACAGTAGATGCTACATCTGCCTGTACAGTTGACCGGGTCCACGTGGTATCTGTTCGTGTCTGGCGAACGATCCATCGATGCTTTCTATCGGTGACCCTCCTGGTACGTCCGGAGCCGCTCCGCCGTATGACAGAGCCTTCACGTGCCCACCGATCCCAACACAGTCCGACGGTATGGTTGGAACGATCCACGTAGTGGGCTATATGGCGCGCCGATCATTCTGCGGTTTTCTACCCTATGCTCAGGCCTTTCTCAAAGTCCGTAAGTTGCGTAAATCGACGTCTCTGGCGCCTACAGGCATTCTTATCACTTTATACTCTTGCTTTCGTCGGCCGATGCTTTGCACTTTCATGGGACATCAACTCAGCGATGGTTTATAAGGCTTCCGCTTCGTGCTTGCAACGCCAACAAGGGTGTGCGGCCACGCGTAATTGCACCAAACGTGGATCATTTGCCTACCAGCACGCACTCTAGCTATTTGCAAAGTTTGGCGGTTTCAGCATGTTTCCTTCTTGGTACGCAATTATCATTCTTCGTGAGTGTATTAGATTTCATGCGCATAGTAAAATCGATTGTGGGTAAAACAAGCTCATCAGGACAAATACTA
Organism: Macrothele yani; assembly: GCA_039090855.1. Classification (NCBI taxonomy): domain Eukaryota; kingdom Metazoa; phylum Arthropoda; class Arachnida; order Araneae; family Macrothelidae; genus Macrothele; species Macrothele yani. The sequence goes on from CM077034.1 coordinate 141,370,969, forward strand.
GTGAGTTTTCATCATCCGCTAGGCATCGCTTTACCCACAACGTTACTCATTGCGTGATTATATCAGATTTGATGTAGCGCGTTTTCTAAATTAGATATACAGCAAATCGGGAGTCGCAAACTACTCCGGTATTAATTCAATAAGAAATTGGAATAAATGTTCCTAGAACTGCTGATTCTAAGCTTTTTTTTATTTGAGGGTTTAACCACCATCGTGAACAACTCACTGTGCTTAAGTCGACAGTTCCTCATTTAGGGCCACTGGTCCCAGGGAAAGGAGAGGGTCAGCGCCGTAATACAAACATATTAACTAACCTTTACCAGGGCCGCCCCGGTGGCGCAGTGGTTTAAGGCGCTGGCCTCTGATCATTCGTCCGTAAGGGGTCCGGGTTCGAATCCCGGTCAGGCATAGATGTTGGGTTTGTCTTACGGCACTGGCTTTCTCCCTTCCCTGGAACCAGTGACCCTAAATTAGGGACGGGCGACTGCTTATAGCCAATTGAGTTGCTCACGGTGGTCGTTAAACCTCCAATCAAAAAAGAAAAAACATTTACCAGGATTCGGAACCAGACCCAACTCGGGCGAATGATCAGAACCAACGTTAGGCCACTGCCCCATTGATGTGGCGTGGTATTTTGATTAAATCTGAAATAGAATATATTTCTTTATTTTGGAATGTCTTGCGTTGGGCTGGATATACCTTATCTTGCTTTGGTTTTATGGATTTCCATATCATCTCTATGTGCCAGATTATATTATCTTTAATTATAGCTCTTTAGAAAATACAAACTTTCTTTCAAGGTACCTTAATTGCCAAGAAACTACTCATCTTTTTCGAACAACGATCTATTGAACCCGATATAGGTGTCCCAACGTACCTCCCACATTTTTAATGTCTTCTGGAGTTCTTTTTAAAATGTTTTGGAAACACCCCTGTAATACGTTGTTGATCAGTCTCAAATTGTCCTGTCTTTAATATTTTTAATGGGATACAACCAGAAGTTACGTGGTTATAAATCCGGATTATATGGAAGTTAGGGCATCAACCTAATGTTCTTTTTCTGTATATGAGTACCGATAGAACTATCGATGTGAGTCCTTTCATTGGGAGGCACATGAAAAGAAATGTGGAATCCAAGTTAGACAAACTCGTTTCGTGCATAAATCTTCGGTTAAATCTCCGTGAATTGATGATTTTGAAATGTGAACTATATCTTCGATATCTCTAATTCATAAGAGTCTCGCTTCCGTTATAATAGCACATATTGTGTTCATATTTACCTCATTAACACTCCATGCGAAATTAAAACCACTGACCCACGACTATTTACAATTTTTTTATACCATCTGCAAATCGTTGATTTTCCTAAACATTCATATTAATAAGCCTCTTCCATAAGACGGAGAAAATCTCTGACTCACTTCTTGAGTCTTCAGCAAATCCGCACCTTTGTTCGTCTTTCACATCCATTTTTTCGAAACATCACAGCGCGAGAACACTTGTTAGGGGTTTACGAAACAGCGGTTATGAAACTGTGCACTATTAACAACGCACGCGTTATATACAGATGTGGCCGGTTGCAACGATTCCCGTTGGTTCAAGACTCGCGACGAAGTCGAAAAAAACACATTATCAATTGTTTTGAGAAACGTTATGTGTTGCATAAGTAGCATTTCAAAATTCGTGTTTCTCTACAAAGCAAATTATTTATCAAAAAATTGTATCCACAAAAATAATATGTTCCGTATTTTACGTTATACAAAGGTCCTTTTCAAATTACATTCTGAAATCCTGTTTATCAAAAACGTTTCACTTTAACATCCAAAACAGATAATGGCAAAGGGAATGTTGCCAGCATTTTTGGAAGCCTGAATATTTAAAGCTACCTTAGTTTTATCTGGTAATGCGGAGTACCAACGAAGAATTCAGTTCGATGACTATAATACACCGATGAGCTATTACACTATTATCACGCCAAGCTCAGAAAAATGAGTGCGTCTGGAGACCGAACGGTGGCGCATGTTAAGTTCACAGAGCAGTATATATACAATCTGAAGACCGACATTCGGTTAGTAAAGTGTTTGGTGACCGAATGGGAAAAGATGCAGATTTATCGGATTTTAGAAATGGGCAAATCGTGGTGGCATGGCGGTTCGAAACTACCATCGCGGAAACTGCGCGGCTGGTGGATTGTACACGTGCCGCTCTTGTGAGTATTTGTCAAAATGTATGCACAAATCGACAAACGACGAACCATCGTCCAGGCGCGCATTATCCGCAGCTCATTGATGCCAGAGGTGAACCGAGACTCTCGTTCATTGTTGACATCGACAGCAGGTCCATAATGCGACAAATCTCCCACAACTACAACAGTGGTAATCAGGGCAATGTGTCACAAAACGCAGTTAAACGCAGACTTCTGCGTATGGGCCTCCGTAACGGAAGACCCCCATACTCCTAACACGTCATCACCAAAAAACGCATGGAATTGGCCCAAGATCATCGAGATAGGACCGTTGATGATTAAAAGTGGCCTGGTCTGAGGAATCAACATTCCTGGTGCATCACGTAGGTGGCCGAGTACAGATACGCCGATTGCCGACGGAGACTATGATAATTGAAGGTACTGGTGTGCCGAAACAGCCGTCGGTGTCGGTGTTATGCTGTGGTCGATATTTTCTTGGGACACTTTAGGCCTCATTATCCAAATTGCAAAATCTCCGAAAACTGCCAGGTGTCCGTACATCGTTGGGAACAATTTTTCCATTCATGTAAATTTTATTCCTTGCTTGTGATAGACATTTCCAACAAGATACCGACGCGCCATACCACGCGGCCAGAGTCGCCAATCGCCAAGGTGTGGTTCAAGGAAAATGGTGGTGACTTAAGTAAACATAAACAAAAACTCAAAGATCCGTTATTACGCGTAGAAACTTAATTTTATTTGGGAAGCTTCCACTTACAACGGGCAGCTCTGTCAGGCAGCTGAAAAATAAATAGATAAAACACAATAGAATCAGAGCACAAATGCAATTCAAATATGTCAAACAATCAAAGAGGAGCTTGAGTGCTCGCTGTATACCTAGAATTCTACTCCAAATCGGAGAGAGTTCCGTCGTATCTAATGTTAAGTTTCTACGCCTAATAACGGATCTTTGAGTTTTTTGTTTACATTTACTTTAGAGTGGAGTATTCGAACCCAATGTCTTTATCCATTAGTAATGCTGGTGACTTTCTGCTAGTGTCCTGGCCACCAAATTCACCTGAGAAGAACTGAACCGAAAATGTTTGGTTCGACTTGAAAAAGCGGGTACGCATAAAATCCCTACCTCTCCGAAATGTACGGGAATTAGAAGACATGCTGTTGACATTATGGTACCAGATAGACCAGGATACCTATAACCACCTCATCGAATCGATGCCTGTGATTCGATGAGATGGTGATAGGTATCCTGTATCTGTGCGACAACCGCACCTCGGAAAACAGAACATTAGTAATTACCTGATCACAGTACAGCGCACCGGTTAATCAACTCCTTCCATTGTCTGGGCTCGTTACATCCATGGATTAGGATTTATCTTAACACGAGAACACTGCAGTTGCCTTATCTATCGCTTTCATTGAGGTTTCAGCAAGATACGAGTGCCAGCCTCTCACCAGATTACCAGACGCACAGACATGCCAGAGAGACTAAGTCTACGTTTATCAGTATAGAGTAACGTACCCCTCTGTTATTCTGTCCAGTCCTTATGTTATCCGGAATAATGTAAATGATGTATCCGATGAAAATCTGTTGATGGAACAAAGTGTACTAGTATTCGGGCATATAATCCACCTGCGTTTAGTCACCTCGTCACTGTAAATCGCGATATTCTGCGTCCTGTGTTCATTTTCAGTAGTTTTACAACGCAACTTGGTATCTCGTGCCGATTCCTATTGGGTGTAGGAGCAGACAGCGGTCCTCACTTTGACGTTTTTTGTATATGTGTACAAGCGCGCTTTCTCACAGCTGTATCTCAAATCCTGAAGGCTGACCACGCACGCGTTACGATGCTATATGCGATACCGAACTCTTGGACACATTAGAGGTCACTACTCCTCGGGCTTCCAAATTATTCGACAACGAATGAATTTATCAAGATGTTCTTAACGGGCCATTTCGTCGTTTCCAGTACAAAACAAAAATAATCGAACGTCGCTGACACTTACTTAAGCACACCCTCCTGTGACTTTGTTTCACCAGATGCTATTGAACTTGATGAGCGTATTTTGTATTTTCTTTGCGGAAACCACACGTCATGGTCCAATATTGCGTATGTTATATTCCTCCGTTCCAACACAGGGCCCTGAGTTAATTTGGGTTTCGGTGCTGGTGCTTTAGCGTGATTAATTATTATTATTACTTTTGCGTTATTTACATTTGCGAATTCGACCTTAAGTTTGCACACTAATGTTAAAAAGTGTATGTTCCCTTTTTCATCATACAACCGAAACTTTAAGTAATTAATAGCCCAGATGGTAAATAATGACACTTGTGTTTAAAAGAATTAAATTTTTCGTACAATTCCAAAGTAAAATATGTAGTAATTCGGAGAATGATAACTGTGGCACAATATTTGTAGCTATTATAAAACAAGTGTTTTCAGTACTATATTTCGAAAATAATATATATTTAAATTTATTCAAATCCAATTTCATTCCCTAGTATGAGTTTTTAACCGTTTCAAAAGAGGATGGTGCCTCTTACAAGAACAGTGTGTGAACCTTCTAGCATCGACTTATCAGCAGAAGTGTTGGACATAATCGATTGAATTTAAGAATCGAAATGTTGCAATCGAGAGATCTTACAAATCGAGATATTCATTCGAAATAATCATCGAACGATTTCCAATTTTAGAATTCACCGGAAGAGATCGTGATATGCTCAGAGCAGCCATCTGCGTTTGACAAATCGAGTTATTCATTCGAAATAACCATTCCAATGATTTGTAATTGGTGCTACACGCTCAGCTTTCTTTCGGTGGATGGAATAACACTAAAGACGCCTGAATTTTTCGAATAGCATAACCTAGCTTAAGAAGTTAGAAGATACCCAGAAAGGAACACAAGTGATTCTCCCTGCGAGAGATAATTCGATCACGTGAAAAGCGAGTACTTCCAAGCCTCTCGTATCTCGCTACCTCTCGAGATGTTTTCGGGTAGACGAGCGATTTTGCTCGGAGCCCATGTTCTCGAGAAGAGACGAGCAAAAGTCGCCTTTCGAATGCACTCTTTTGAACGAGACAGCTTGTGAGCAATCGAGAGTTCTTTCGAAAGGTTATTTTTCATTCGAATGAATTTGACGTAACCGAATGTTTCGAGATATTTTCATAATCGAATAAATCGATTATTTCTACTCGATTATACCCATCACTAATTAGCAGTATTTTCCTATCCACAGCGACTCTTACTTCAAATCCAATATATTTTGCAAAAGAAAACACTGAATTCGCTTGGGCTACAATTTCAATACGTGATTGCAGTTAACTTCAATAAAATAGGGAATTCATTTTAAAAAAATACCCATTCTTATTTCGTCCTGTCTCGTGTGGATCTATCTCATTTGGTTTTAAATCTTACAATATGTTTGAAGAGACACCAAGAGACTCACGATATACATTTTCGTCCTATAAAAGAAAATGGAGTATGATTTCATGAAAAGCCTTCATATAAACTGACACTCCGTTTAAAAATTACTGACAAAAAGGAACTGTTTCAATCCCATTTTTAGAAGAAATGGAGTGTAAATAAATAAACACTACTGCTTGTAAAAGTTGCAACAACATGAACGACAGATCGACTTACCTTGAAAATTGCAGAATATGTATAACAAGTTGTGAAATTGAAGCTATTAAAATTTCAGTTAAAATGCACATGCCTTTGTCCTCCGGCACAGTTCCCTGTCGTCCGCACAAAAAGACTGGTAGCCAGCAGCCTAGTTCTGATCATTCCATTGACCCTCAACCACAGACCACTCAGGATGCAATGGGGTCTAGAACAGAGATACTGGCGTATACATTGCCCACATGTCGTGTTTTTTGTTTACTCACAAATCACCAAATTCCTTTCAACCACGTGCACTTCTTTCCTCTGTCCATTCTCAATGGATTACTGGCAATCGCGTGCACTTCTTTTTTCTGTCCGTTGTCAAAGGATTCCTGGCAACCACGTGCACTATGTTCCCTTGTCTGTCATCTCTGACCACGTGCTGTCGATAAAACTCCTACCGCCGGTACCACACATACTGCCAATACAACACGTACTGCTAATTACACGTATTGCCGACTGCGCCACAATTTGTCAAGTCACGCTGAGTTTGATCTGCAACTAGGTCTTACTGAATCCGAATCCATCAAATGGGGCTGACGTAAGTTCTTTTAAGTGCCGTTGAGTTGAATTCGATCGTTGAAATACTGGAACGTGTAGTCTGTAATTAATTATTGTTCACATTTCAAAATCATCAATTCACGGAGAACGAGTGAAGTCAACGTGGCGGAAGGTCCTGGAAGTCCCTCCGCCACGTTGACTTCACTCGTTCCGTCTACAACTCGGCCGATCTCTTATCGCCGAAAAACCCTGACTATTTTGTCTGTGGAAACGTAAAACCGCGAGAGGTCTAGCCGACACTCTCAGCATAAAACACGAAGTCGAACTCAGTGGAAAGTGAAACGGGGAAAGCGTCACCAGCGAACCTGTCGCTTTCTTTTATATCCTTAATATTCTTTTCCCCCTTTTCCGCATCTGGAAATCATTTTGGTGTGGAGTTAGCCGTTCACCGGAAGTGGTGACCTTTGACCTATACCATCCGACTCCGTCGACCAGGTCGAAGTCAACGGATGCCGCTAGTCACATGCTTCGTTCGGTGTTACATAATCCGACATAAAAAGGAAATGGTGCCACGTGCCAACTCATGCGTTTGAATTTACATTACATTGTCTTTGAAATGAGAAATAATTACAGAAAACATTACTACATGAAATTAATTAGTGGGGCCCGACTCCGTCAACATACATATACATTGTTGGAAAAGTTGCGTAATATACGTCACTTTGTAAACTCACTTATACTCATCGTCCGAAAAATAGTTGCACCCAGAAGGACGTGCCGAATTGTTGTGTTATTCAGGAGGAAGGTAGAGGTTACCAGGAACAATAAATGATTAAACGTTGAGACTGATATGGGCAATATTTATGGAGCTGCAAGCCAATAAGTAGTGTCTCCCATTACGGCGTTGGGCTGCCATGCTTGCTGACATCTAATGCCAGATGTCTCGGTATGGAGTTGTACTGATTCTTAACGGCGTCCTGCGATAAGCCATCTTATGCAGCTTGAATCTTCTCACGCAGTTCCTGCAAATTGTGTGTTAGGTGAAGTGTGGATAGCGCGTCCAATAGCATCCCGTACATTTTCAACCGGCGATAGGTCTGGCGATGCTGCTGGTCATGTCAAAATGCCAGTGTCCTGAGGGAAAGTTTTCGAGACAGCAGCAGTGTGCGGACGAACGTTGTCTTGTGGAAAAATCGAACGGGAATGTGCGTTCAGGAAAGGTAAGACTGCTGGTGGCAGCTGACGGGAAAGAGCGAGTGTGACGTCGATAGCATTAGGCCATGGCGTCATCGTGCTAGGTTGGCTCGATTCAAAACGGTTGCGACTCTGCGATGTATTTGGGAGCCTTCTCATGGAACAAAGTAGATCGTTAGTGTGTGTGGAGTGGTTCTGAATCGCTGAGTGCAAACAACTCCTGCTGGGTCATCATGTACACGCTTTCACGTAGATCGCGTAGTCTGTAACGCATGGTTATTTTTCAACAGGACAATTTGCCGCTCCAGCGGGACGCAACCACCCAGGAATGGGTCCATAAATACTCACCTGAGTTTGGAACTATCCAGTGGTCCCCGTGGTCCCCGTGGTTCCTGGACTTAATCTGTGCTGAAATTCTCTGGGATGCCGTGGAACGTAAAATCAGATTCATGGATCCTAAACCGATGCATTGGGCGGAGTTCTGAACTATACTGCAACAGGTATGGTTCTCATAACCCCCGTAAACTCTCCGCCTGTTAATGAATTCTACGCCTTGGAATATGCAGGCTGTAATTATAGTTAGAGGGGGAGCAACACGATATTGTAGGTAGATATTTTTAATATTTTTCCCATAGAGTGTACGTAGAAATGAAAACATTTTAAGCGCAGGTTGAAACTGCTGCTCACGGCCACCATTTGCAGAGGTTGATTCACGTTTATAGTAACAAAGTAAAATACGCGACATATGCAAATTGTGTGCATCAGGATTACGTAACCATGTTTAACGTGCAGTAGCAACATTCCGGTTCAAGAGCATTTGAAATATTACTTTCGTAAGGTAGATCCTCCACGATTGATTCCGTTCTGGAAGGGTTATAAAATTTCCCTTTCCAAAAAAAGGGAACCTATATATTCCCTCTAGAACGAGAACGTTATTCCTATACAGCAACACAAAAAAAGGGGCAAAAAAATGGTTGTGTAAGTTTTAAAAATTGGCATCTTTCATTGCGCACTCGCTTTTTAAGCGTTCCCAGAAGTTCAGACGCAGTGTTAGGAGTGAAAAGGGAATTACTATTTCTCTTTATATTTAATTAAAATTTATAAGAAAATACTGCGCATTAAATTTGATTTCGTCAAATGTAAAGTTTTTGTAGTTCTGTAATGTAAACTCACTGAAATGCAGAAAAACTGCCTTCTTTATTCACGAAAATCCCACAGTAGAAACCGTATTAAAATACAGCAACAAAATTTCTAAATATAAGTGACTTCCTTTGAAAATTATGAAAATACAACCTTATTCCTAAAAGTATTTTATCGCCCATGGCTATTTTTGTTTTGCAACAAATTTCCATTATTCTTGTTTTTTGTAATTTGTTCTTGACGTTTGTAAATTATCGTTAAATACAGTTGAACATTTCCAAGATGGAAACCGATTTACTTGAACTACATATTTGTAGAACAACGTATCCCTCTTAACACACGCTATTACATGAAAGCCATCGAAATAAAAACATTGAACATTTGTAGCCATAATAATAGAATCTGCATATTTGGTAATTACTTAAGAAGACGTATTGCGCTTACGTACCTCAGTGAAGTAAAAGAATCACGAACTTTAATTCCTTTTAAATAATCCAATAAAAAGACATACGGCAGCTATATATTTAGATGTAGAAAACGACTTTGACAAATGCTCGCAAGAGGCAATTATTTACAAACTTATCACACATGCTTTTCTCCTGGATTATTATTACGATTAAGTCATACTTATAAAACATAACTTTCTGTGTTGAAATTAACGAAAAAAAAATTGCTTTTGAAAAGCATAGATCCTGGTGTACAACAGGGGAGTGTCCCAGAACCCACGTTTTATACCCACGCTTTATTCTGTTTTTAGGTCGGATTTCCTTACATTTAATAATAGACATCTGACTATGGCATTATGTGGAGCCGATACAGAACTATCATATATGTCAAAAAATAAAAATCCAGCAGCATTTGTGCTACAACACTATGTCAGCAAACTAGGAAATTTTTTCCTGGATTGGAGAATAAAAATTAATACTGATAAAAAAGCAAGCAATTGTCTTCTCTAAAAGAACCAAAATTTAACCCAGTTTTTGAAATATAACGTTCCTTGACGTTCCTTGGGTAAAAGAAGTAAAGACGTTCCTTGGGTAAAAGAAGTAAAGGTCCAGGCCTAAATATGGATCATAACCTTAACTGGAATACACATCAAGAAAACTCTTTCGAAAGCTTTGAAGCTTAGAGGCGTCTTCAGCAACTTATTAAAAAACAAAAACTGAGTCTCAAAAATAAATACCTGTTATGGAAAGTATTCTTCAGTCCTGTGATTACTTATGGCTGTGCTATTCAGGGGACAGGAAAAAGCAACAAAAAAAACAGCATCATCTTATTTCAAAATAAATTTCGAAGAAAGATGGCAGGATTTGATGAAAGTTCCTCTAACCATGAAATTAGAAATATGTCAAATATTAAATTCATTCATTTTGCGATGTATGACCTAGCAAAGAAGTACTATGAAAAAGCTAAGAAACACATTACCCCCTTTTCAGGGAGGCCCTTAATTATGAGAGTAAGGATTCTGACAAATTTAAAAGGCCGATATCCATACTAGTCAAAATTCCGGATTTAAATCCTACAAGAAGTTGGGCAAAAACAACGTGGAACTTGGACTAACATAATTCCTCAGTAGACAGAATAAAACATCACTTAAACAGGTAATATTAGTTCAGTTCTGTCTTAACAAAATACATTTTTCTATTGGTGGCTGAGGCTTATTGACGTCAAATCTGCAAATCCCTGTACCACCTAGGAACATTTCTATCTTGGACTTCTGGTAAAAAAAGGTGTTAAAAAATCCTCAGACACACCGAGAGTGCTATTTTTCTCAACATCGCAGTTAATTAGATCTGCTGCATCATACAAAATGAGTGAAGCTGAGTAACATACCATTAATACTGAGTACCCGCAAGCCTGTGAAATAGTACAAATCCCAAGTCTCCGTGCTCAAGATCTACTGGATGAAAGGATCAAGCACAAAGCTCTGAAGCACAAAGGAATCACCACCAGGAACTTTGAGGTACTTAAGCATAATTCACGAGCCTTTAGAGATTGCCTCACTTTCCAAGCGTGGGACAATACTAAGACTGGACCCATTGACATCACAGGCTGCAGATGGCTGTAGAAGGATGTAGACCACTCGCTACTAGAAGAAGGAAGAGAATTCAGCCGAAGGACAAGAGGAAGTTTCAGAGGCAGGAGGAATTTACCATCAACACAATTGCATACAAATAAAACTCAGTCTTCTGCCCAGGTTGTAGTTCAACAGCCAGTTTGCCAGCAACCTTCCCCTTCAACACACTCAAGCCTCCTAAGATTGGAAGTCAGAAAAAGGATGAAGCTTGCCTCCATTCTTCTGGATGTCAAATAGTAACCTAAGTAGAGAGAAAAAGAGAGGGAGGGGGAGGTTTGGAAAAAGGGCCCCTTTAAGGGCCAAGTCAGTTTTTCAAAAATGTGTTACTTAATTCGTACTGCATACTCAAAAACAAATGATGAAAATATGAAAAATTATGACGAAATTAATAAATATTCTACTTATTTTACTACAGCGAAACATGCAAATGTGTAAACAAGGTAAATTATTTGTGCACGCAAATTACACTGTATGAACTATGAACAAGAACTGCTTGACCCATGTTTCTGATATTTGTCAGCACTAAAATAAATTATTTTTTTTTAAATAAGACTAAAGGCTCATATTTGTGTGGATGTTACTTTCTAACGCAAATAATTTGCTTCCACTTAACCATTTTATGGCCAAAGCATGAAAAATGCAGTTTGCTCTGTCTATGTACCGGAGGCGAACAACCTTATCTTGTCCCAGTGACCAATCAGAGTTCACACATTTTTCTACTGGATGCTACAACAGCACCGCAAGACAGGTGTGAAACCACGAAGCATAACTCCGGAACGAGAACGGAGCGTGCGCACGAGCGCGACTCGGTCAGCATGGAAAACACACCTCAAAATTGTGTGTGTGCATATCTATATGTCTATGACCAGGTGCCCTTATATATATATATATATCATCATCATCATCATTGTCAACCATTATCAATCCACTGCTGGACGAAGGTCTCCCCAAGTTTCCTCCACAACGGTCTGTCTTGTGCCAGTCTCCTCCATGTCACTCCCGCATACTATCGAATTTCATCCACCCATCTTCCATGTGGTCTTCTTCTGGGTCTTGGAATCCAATCTAAAATTTCGGCTGTCCATCGATGGTCTGTTCTTCTGGCAGTATGTCCAGCCCATTGCCATTTCAGGGATTTAACTCTGATCATGATGTCTTCCACTCTTGTCATTTTTCGGATCCACGTGTTCCTCTTCTTATCTCTCCTGGTTACACCAAGCATGCACCTCTCCATGCTATTTTAGTTGTCTGCAGCCTTTGTATGTCTCTTTTAGCTAAGGTCCACGTCTCTGCACCATACGTAAGCACTGGAAGGATGCATTGATCAAACACTTTTCTTTTAAGACATAATAGCATATTGCTCTTGAAAATTATGCTGTTTCTTCCAAAAGCTCTCCAGGCAAGTTTTGTACGCCGATTAATTTCTTCAATGCAAAAATAGGGCAACGGCTAGAGCTCATTGGAGGACGGAGTGGAGATCTGTTGCGTTTTCTAATGAAAGCCGGTTCTGCCTGGGAGCCAGTGATGGCCGTGTGTTGGTTAGAAGGAGGCCAGGTGAGCGCCTGCAAACAACCTCTCTCCGGCCGAGACACACTGGACCTGCACCTGGAGTTACGGTCTAGGGAGCAATTTCCTCTGACAGCAGGAGCACTCTCGTGGTTATCCCACGCACCCTGACGGCACAGTTGTACGTCGGTCTGGTGATTCGACCTGTTGTGCTGCCATTCATGAACAGCATTCCAGGGGTTGTTTTCCAATAGGATAACGCTTGCCCGCATACCGCTGTTGTAACCCAACATGATTTACAGAGTGTCGACATGTTGCCGTGGCCTGCTAGATCACCAGATCTTTCTTCAATCGAGTACGTAGGGGACATCATTGGACGACAACTCCAGCGTCACCCCCAACCAGCATTAGCCGTTCCTGTATTGTCCGACCAAGTTCAACAGGCATGGAACTCCATCCCACAAACTGACATCCAGCACCTGTACGACACAATGCATGAACGTTTGCGTGCTTGCATTCAACATTCTGGCGGTTACACTGGTTATTAATGTGCCAGCATTTCACATTTAAAATGGGTCTTCTCGCGCTTACATTAAGCTGTTTTCTTGAAACCTTAATCGATTAAATATATTACCTATACAAATGTATTGCCGCCATTTCATTTCTCTACAACTATTTTTTCGTGGTGTTGGGATTATTTTTTCCTTCAGTGTATATTCAACTTTATAAGTGAACAGCTACTTTTAAATCATATTGAGCAAAACCAATATTGCACTAAGTGATCGATGAACTTATCTGAATATATTAGACCTCTACTCACGTTTATTTACATCATTTGCTGAAAGATTTTGGCATTTATGGTCAGACGAATTAAGACAAACTTTCCTTCATAGCCGCTTTTTCCACATGGTCGAATAAATGCACAGTTTATTGTAGAAAATAATAAATATGAACACTGCCAAAATATAATTTAAAAGTATCGTTGATCTTAATCTAGTTATAGTCATTTTACTTGATTTAACGCGGTTTTTAAATCATGAAAACTTTGTGGTTGCTTTAGATCCAACGGCCAAGCTGTGTAAAATGTAATACAATTTAAATAAATAATAGTTAAAGGTTTGGAATAAAAATAAAATGTTACTTATTAAATAAGACACCGAACATCTTAATTTTAAATTTCGTTATGTGCACTTCTCATGGATATTAACAATGTCCGACTATAATGTAGTATCATATCCTGCATGTGAGATAGAGATACATGTACTTGGAGTGCCACTTTTCCAAAATAAGAAATCAACGCTGCCAACGTTTTGTACTAGTTTTGTACAGTTTTGTACACCCAAAAGAAAATTTTGTGCACCACCGGAAGTGGTACTTTTTTGCTCTTCAAAAGTGGCACCCCAAGTACATGCTGGAGTGCCAGTTTTTCAAAATCGAAAATAAATACTGCCAAAGTTTTGTACTAGTTTTGTACACCCAAAAGAAAATTGTGTACATCACCGGAAGTAGTACTTTTCGGCTCTCTAAAAGTGACACTCCAAGTACATGCTGAGTGCCACTTTCTCAAAAGCAAAAATAACTACTGCCAAAGTTTTGTACTAGTTTTGTACAGTTTTGTACACCCAAAAGAAAATTTTGTACACCACTGGAAGTGGTACTTTTTGACTCTCCATTGTGGTCCTCGAGCATGTACTTGGAGTGCCCCTTTTCCAAAATTGAAAAAAAACACTGGCAGAGTGTTGTTCTAGTTTTGTACAGTTTTGTACACCCAAAAGAAAATTTTGTACACCACCGGAAGTGGTACATTTTGACTCTCCATTGTGACCCTCGAGCATGTACTTGGAGTGCCACTTTCCCAAAAACGAAAATAAACACTGACAGAGTGTTGTCCTAGTTTTGTACAGTTTTTTACACCCAAAAGAAAATGTTGTTCACCACCGGAAGTGGTACTTTTTTACTCTCCTTTGTAGCCATCGAGCATGTACTTAGAGTGCCACTTTTCCAAAAACGAAAATAAACACTGCCAGAGTGTTGTCCTGGCATTGTACAGTTATGTACACCCAAAAGAAAATTTTGTACACCACAGGAAGTGGTACTTTTTGACTCCCCTTTGTGGCCCTCGATCATGTACTTGGAGTGCCACTTTTCCAAAAATGAAAATAAACACTGCCAGAGTGTTGTCTTAGTTTTGTACAGTTTTGTACACCCCAAAAGAAAATTTTGTACACCACCGGAAGTGGTACTTTTTGACTCTCCTTTGTGGCCCTCGAGCATGAACGTGGAGGGCCACTTTTCCAAAATTAAAAAAAAAAAAACACTGCCAGAGTGATGTCATAGTTTTGTACACCCAAAAGAAGACTTTGTACACCACCGGAAGTGGTACTTTTACTCTTCATTTTCGAAGCAGTAGCTTAAATGGTTAACTAATTAGATTAATATTACTAGTTTGTTGCATATAAAACACACTTTTGTAATAAACCAGGAGCCGAACGGCCAAGTTGGAAGAATCACCAAAAGAATTTATGTTGAAAATCTCCTTTCCCTTAATTTTCCACTCAATAAAAGTTCGAAGGTCATCTTTATAAAAAATCGTCACATTATGATTCATCATTTGGCACAAAATAGCTCTTAGATGAACAATAGCAACATTACGTATTCGTTTAAATCTCTTTCTTTATATCAGTTCCCCACAATTACTTGCAATCTTTCTCTCTCTACCCCCCACCCTCATTATTTACAATCAAGGTTGTCTCTATAAATTTTGCTGTGACTCACTGTCAGTGTCGCTAAAATGTACAAGCTGTTTAGAGAAGTAACGAACTCTTAAGTGGAAAAATGTTTAGTTTAGAAGCAACTCGAAAGGAAGGTTAAGTTACAGGTATAAGTCACAGACTGGAATTCAAGCAATTTGAATTTCTGCGCAATATTTTTTCAATCTAGTGGTTTTCAGTTTAAACAAAATTTTTATATTTAAGCATTGCTTTGTAGAAATAAAAAGATATTCAGTGAAACTTCGGCTATGCGTATTCCAGTTATATTTTTTGACATTTATACGTAATTCTGCATTAGTCCCGATATTTTACTGTAGTTTCTAAGCTTTTCCAATTCGATAATAGCTAATTAATTCATTTATACGCTTTTTTCGATGTACATAAATTTTGTAATTTCAGATTATCACAAACTCACAGTTCTTTGATTCGTTTACGTATACGTAACCGGTATATCACAAGTTTGAGAGAATCGATACAGCGTTACTGAGTTCTTGGTGCAGCCAAAGTTGAACCTTCATCCCATCAGAGAAGGGTATGCTGTTTACTTTCGGTTAGCGTTCTTGTGTTCCTTCTTCGTGCAAAGTTGAACCTTGATTTCATCAGAGAGGGATATGTTGTTTAGTTTCGGTTTGGATGAAAAATTTATTTCGCAATTTTTGCTCTGATTAAAACGTGCACTTAGGCAAGCTACAACTCTTGGCATGGTGCGGACGTTTTTTTGTTGTTGTAGTTCAGTCATGAAATAGATGGTGCAAAAGTTAATAACGTTCATAGTTATGTTTTTTCTCTGACTTTGTCAAATTTTAAACAAGCAAAGATTAGAGAATATTTTACTGAATACTATTGAGAAATCAACTTGTAAACAATTTGCTTTGAAAAGAGCGATGCTAATAAAGAAGGAGTAATAGGGGTATGAATATAAAACAAAATAACATTCGGATTTACAACAAAGTTTTTAAAAAGTAAAGATTTTTTTTCATGTATTGAAAATGCGAAATTGTACATAATCATTTTGTCATGTAGTTTTTAAAATATTTGGCCAAACTTTGGGAACTTGTTTTACCGCCATTTTGGTGATAAAAAAATCATATAAAGCGCCTGAAACTTTTTCCCGCAGCGTTATCCCCCATGAGCATGGGCGTCCGCTGCAACTTTTCCGGGGGAGGGGGCAAACGGGTATACTTCCACTATCATAATTATTGCTTAAATTTATAGTACCCCTGCGTCTTTATATGGCATAGTGGGGGTTGGGTCAGGCGAGTGCATCGAGACCCTAAAGCTAGGGAGTGGGTTCGGAGCACTGTTAGCCTTCCTCCCAAAGTTTGGGAACTTGGACACATCTTTCTTTCTATAGTCAATATTTAGTATTGAAATAACGGACAATAATAATAATTATGTCATTTACCAATTACTGGCCACTGATTATTCATATCTGAGTCAAAAGTTTAACCTTAATCTAGGCTTCTTGCTAAATTTAATAATCAACTTAATACAGTCTTTTTGTTTGGAAACATTAATTTGGGATTACTTAAAACAATTGCACCGCTCCATCGTCCTTTACTGGCAATCAGTATAACCCCCCTTTTTTTGATATACATTGATCTGTTTATTTTTATACCCCCTTCAATTTTCTGTTTCTTGCACTTTAGAAGAGATACTATAAAATAAAAACTGCAAACGTTTTGTGTTTTGTCCAAATCTATCAATTACATTTTGAATGAGTTCATATTTATTCTCAAAACCTTTTCTCGATGAATACTCATCATGCACAGTCCAGATAAACGTCCATCTGCCATTTTTGACCTTAACCAGGTTTTT
This sequence comes from Macrothele yani, assembly GCA_039090855.1. NCBI lineage: Eukaryota > Metazoa > Arthropoda > Arachnida > Araneae > Macrothelidae > Macrothele > Macrothele yani. The sequence goes on from CM077034.1 coordinate 141,387,842, forward strand.
AACCGTTATCATAGTGCTGAAGGACCTCTCCACTGGGCAGGTTGTCACTGGTAATGTTTGAACAATAAGAATAGCCTGTCGAACAGAAGGAAACAGATCACTGTGTTTGAGCACGCCTAAAGTTCGTCTTCACATCCATCATCTTGTTTCTTCCTTCCTGACCACATTTCAAACTGTTATGGATAGGTTTTGCTCATGTGTGTAATTAATAGTTAAATTTAGCAAATGTTAAAATTAAGGTAAATATTGACTTTAGGTGAAAATTAAAATTTGGGAGACGAGTGGATGCATTTCGAAACAAAAAGTAAATTCAATCAATTAAGGCCATGATAAATGAAAATAAAATGCAATGGAACACTGATATTAGGACATTCCAAAAGTGATTATTGAAAGTTTGCGTTATTTGAATTTACGATGAGCTGTGACACCTGCAAGTGTTAAATAAGTAATTATTGTTAACATGTGTACCAAATTTGTGAACACTAAAAAATGGATGGTACACTTTGGAAGTACTGATATCCTAAGTGAAAATCCCCCAAATATCTGGCGTCAGTTGAATAAACAAATACATCTTACCAACACACAGCATAACAGTTTTTCGGTTGCTGGATGCCCTACACATTGAAGCTATTCGGCCCTTTGGCTCCGGGTTGTAATACGATCGCTCTGCAATCGCCTTATAGGTGCACTGCTGAAAGAAATTGCGAGGCCACATGGAGATTCCTCGTGGAGGATGTGGATCCTACAATTGTCGGTGGTTGTAGTAAAATATGTAATTATAGCCTTGATGTTTTTCTTAACACTCACGGCTACCCGCCACAGTAGCATCTGTAAAGAGATCGTTTTCCAAATTAAAATTTGTAAAAACTATTTGAGAAGCATCATGTCACAAGATAGGCTGCAGGAATTGTCACTGCATAGAAAGGCAGTTTGCCAAAAGAATGGACCTCAACGCTTAATAATTTCGCCAAAAAATGAAGGCTAGAAAGAAAGACTTAGGCCTAAAAACATGAAAATTTCCACTTATCGCATAATATTTTTTCCACTTGTATTTTAATCATATAATTATAATTTATTTTATATCTATACTATGTAGTTATGTGGTACACTCAGTGGTCGAAGTGGCACAGAGCTACTGCCGGTATGGTGTAGACCATAGATCCACATAGTATAAATAGGAGGCTTCGAAAGAAATACATTCCATTCCGTATAATTGTTTTTTTTTTTTTGGGTATTGAAAAATTAATGTATATAATTTTATAAAATTCGTGTAAAAATTAAAAAAACTTCATTGAAGGGTTTGTGGTCGGTCTCTTTAAGTCTCAGCTGCTAATTATCAATTTTATCCGTTAAAAATGCCATTTGCCGTTTTTTGCGTTAAAATTTGTGCTTTCATCCTAATATCTTTACGTAGTTTGTGAAGGGTTTGTAATTTATTATATACCGGGATGGTAAATAACGTTTCTTTAACTGCCGGTATGCTCACTTCCATTTTTGTTAACTACAGGTATGCCATACCGGACCATTTCGAACACTGGGTATAGTACTCGTATATTTGTAAACATCACATAACTGCACATTGCGTTTCCACACGCACTTTTTTTTTCCTGGCCTGCATTGAAGTTTTGTTGTACATGCAAATTAATATCTGCAGCTACGAAATCCATATTACATTCTTGCAGTGTAGAATACTGAATTCCCTGTTTGTATACAACCATATCCAATAACGGTCACTAAAGTCTCATAGTTGTTAACCTTAAACATTTAAATATATTTTACCGAATTCGTTCCAATGCGATAAAACGTATATTCATGATTATGCATCTGACAGCTCACCGTGTTAAATCTGACTGGCTGATTGATAACCTTGCATTATGTACTTCTTATCCAAAATTTATTTTAAAAGTTAAAACTACAGGGCTCTATAGGTAGTTCCTTTACTTTACCAGACAGTCTCCCTAACTTCCTGACATCACCATTTTCCCAAAACAAACACCGTGAAAAAGACATCCTCCCTAGTGTCCGAAATCCTGTAAAAATTATTATGCTTAGGGTTGCTGAAATGAAATTTCCGAGGTTGCACAAGTGGTGCTAGTTACGCCACTGCGAATGCGCAGAGGTGTTTTGCAACTTCCCTCTCCCCCAACCTTGCTCGGCATGGCTGCTAGACTGGAAACGATGATATGCGCTGATTTGAATTCCTTTTCCTCGCGTTTTCGAAACGCTTTTGCTGAAAGCATTGCTTAACAAAGCAACAAAAAAACTGTTTCTTTTCTTCCTTTGATATAAAAATGAAGGCTCCGACAATGTCTTAGTTTATACAAGACAACCGCACGAAAATTTGCGACCTTGAACAAATAAAAGTTGCGTATAATGAACACAAAAACAGTTGGTTGTGTATAATGAACAGGAGTAAAAGTATGTAATAAACTGGAAAGAGATAGTAGTGTTTACTTCTCGATTTCGAAAGATGACACTCTAAGAGCATGCTGGACAACCAAAGAGAACCATCGCCGGAGGGGTACATAACTCTCTTTTGTCTGTACAAAACAAATACACCATTCTGGCAGTGTTTATTTTCGATTTTAGAAATATGGCACTCCAAGTACATGCTCGAGTGCCACATAAGGAGAGTCAAAAAGTACCACTTCCGATGGTGTACAACATTTTCTTTTGGGTGTACAAAACTAGGACAACACTCTGGCAGTGGGTTTTTTCAATTTTGGAAAAATGGCACTCCAAGTACATGGTCGAGAGCCACAAAGGAGAGCCAAAAAGCACCACTTCCGGTGGTGTACAAAATGTTATTTTGGGTGTACAAAACTGTACTAAACAAGGACAACATTCTGGCAGGGTTTTTGTTTTCAATTTTGGAAAAGTAGCACTCCAAGTACATGGTCGAGAGCCACAAAGGAGAGCAGAAAAGTACTACTTCCGGTGGTGTACAAAATTTTCTTTTGGGTGTACAAAACTGTACAAAACTAGTACAAAACTTTGGCAGTAATTATTTTCGATTTTGAAAAAGTGGCACTCCAGCATGTACTTGGAGTGCCACTTTTAGAGAGCCGAAAAGTACTACTTCCGGTGGTGTACAAAATTTTCTTTTGGGTGTACAAAACTGTACAAAACTAGTACAAAACTTTGGCAGTATTTATTTTCGATTTTGAAAAAGTGGCACTCCAGCATATACTTGGAGTGCCACTTTTAAAGAGCCGAAAAGTACCACTTCTGGTGGTGTACAAAATTTTCTTTTGGGTGTACAAAACTGTACAAAACTAGTACAAAACGTTGGCAGCGTTGATTTCCTATTTTGGAAAAGTGGCACTTTAAGTACATGTATCTGTGAGATAGTACGGCGGTGTATGGGCCTCACTCATGTTCCATGACCTCTTTGGTCCTTCCATGTAGGGCAGTTGTCCAAGAGCTGGTTACTGACCATTCATTGAAGATGCATCGTTTTTGAATCCCGGTGATGCATAGATCTTGTGTTTGTCTTATGAGCCCGACTCTCTCTTTCGCTGGAACTAATTGTGATGAATTAGAAAAGAGTGACTTCTTATAGTCCAACTAGCTCAATTTTCTGGTCGTAAAACCAATTCCCATTCCCCAGAATTGGTTTACGACCACCACTGGCCAGAGGTCCGGGTTCCTAACTAATCGTCCGATCAATAAACAAATTTCCATCTCGGGCGTGATCGGACGTTTTGCCAAAAACCAGGGGGTCTGACTAGTTTGCTTCACTCTTGGCTTTCTAAAATTTTGAAATAAATTGCTTATATGTCTCTACAAGACATTTCGCAAAAATTCAGTTAGTGATATTTTCGGGTGCTTTAGAAAAGTATTGTTACACGTTCTAAAAAAAGCGGACTCAATTAACTAAAATGAAAATCTGATCTACAAAAAACATTAGCAGTCAAATAAGTATTTCAGTTCAATTTTCTAACAAAATAGTTATTTTACATGAACGGATGGCACGATATTTATCAGAACGTTTCCAGATTGCACGGAGCGCAATGATAGAATCGAATACAGTCATTGGTAGAGACGAAAGCACGCGTTAATCTCACAAGTTGGCAGGTAAAATACCGGAAGAAAAAAACTGTTCTGTGACATTTATGACGGAGAATCGCCACGGCTAAATGAGACCTACGTGTCAATCGGAGTTTTAAAAGAAATGCCTAGTAAAACAAACAAAACTTTACTTCAAGAACCTAACAATGAAGTGTATGCGAGAACATCTTTAAAATGTTATGATGCCCAGCTCCTACGATGAAAAACATTTTTGTTTTTTAATTTTTTTTTTCTGAGTATAGTGAGAAAATATCAACTGGAAACATATCATTTGCGAAAAATAAGAGCAAATGTTTAAAAATGGGTATTATGTTCGCACTTTGGCATATTCCTCTAGATAATACATATATTAAATGGTGTTTTCGTTTCGAAATCCAAGAATTGTAAAGGAAGGTATTAATGAATGAGAAAAGGAAATGATGTCTAATGAAAAATTGTAATTTACGTCAGAAAACTGTTCTCTGAATATGTGGTAATTTTTATTTTCGCAATAATTGTACCTTTCTGATGAAACACGGAAACTATACGGTGTGTGTACGAATATAAATATATTTGAAATACAGCAAAACTCTGTCTACCACGTGCTAAGCGATTCGCAGAGGCTACTATCCTGATATTTCTTGAGTCACTATAGATGGCGTAAATGTTCTTGGTAGAAAAAAATAAACGTTCTAGTCGTAAGGTATTAGAATTCCTAACAAAGTCTTACAGTAAACTGTTGACGACACGGAATTTCCAACAGCGTTTCCCGTGACAACAATGTTTGCTTATTACAGATACAACACCAGATAAGCTTTTGTTACAACATGAGAAAGCCTCCTTTCTGTATTGTCTTTTAAAGACCAGGAAATTCAATTCTCAGTCTCAAACAATGTGTTAATAATATATTTTTTCAATCAAAAAAGTGCATACAATTCAAACCATGTATGTTATTGAATTTATTCCAGAGTTGGGTTCCTGTCCTTTGCTATACAACATATCACAAAATTTGAGCGTCCATGCACTGCTTTTCCATATTATTTCAACCGAAATAAGCGGCTTGGTTGCAGATACTTAGGATACAGCACTCTCGCCGTTTTGCTACAATTTCGTGAAGCAAATGTGTTGCGTCTTCCGCTAGCTACGTCAACGGTGTAGCCTATATTTCCCCCTCGGAATTGGTTGTGGGTTACATTGAATTTTTCCTTTTGATTTTTTTTTTTTCCACAACACGGAAATGTCCTCACTTTTGCAAAGAGTAGTGAACATGAAACAGCATGTGTAAAACGCAGATAGACGAATAGATTCCTGCACAAACAAGAAGACTTTATAGAGGTGGTAATTTTTAATAAGAGAAAAGTTCTCTGTTAGCCGACGGATGCAATGGTAGGAAGAAGCAAAGATGACGAGTGCTGCTACGGAGTTGGTCTATAACACGAAAACGCCTATGTTCTGATAAATACACAGTACATTACTGAACATACTAGAATTAGAATAGCAAGCCAAGTTACAAACCAAAATAAGCCGCCAAGTAAATATGTCGGATGGTGGATCATTGTTTCATTGACTTGCTCCGTGAAAAAAAGAACCGTACAGGTGTCCGGATATTCACGATAAGGGCTGAGCGCGCCCCAAAAAAAACAAAAAGCCAGCATAGGCCTTAGGTATATTGTGGAGACTTCATACTCCTCAAATTTAGCAATTCAACATATTTTATGGTTACGATTTTTTTTTTTGGCTTCCCGGGTGGCGCAGTGGTCTAAGCGATGGCTTATGATCATTCGTCTGAAAGGGGTCCGAGTACGAATTGCAGTGAAGCATGGATGTTTGTGTTTGTCTTACGGCACTGGCTCCCTCCTTTCCCTGTAACCAGTAACCCTAAATTAGGGACGGGCGACTGCTTATAGCCCACTGAGTTTCTCACGGTGGTCATTAAACCTCCAACAAAAAAAAATAATGCGTTGAATAAAACTATATTGTAACTTCTCTTAAGATATCATATCGTCCGCCAAAGCTGTATAATGTTTTATGCAAAGTGTGATGCTGATAGTGACATGGTACAAGAACGTATTTTCGAAACTGATTAAATCAGTATTAGTGGAAGAAGACAGCGATTCTCTGATCCTGCTGTTGAACTATTCTTGAGACGCTCATGTCTTTTTGCCGTCTCGAAGTCACATTTAATTACAAAAGTAGCACTCTCTGTCCAATGGTATATGGTTGATTCCAAATATGTATGTCCAAATGTGCCCAAGCATTTGCTTTTGCTTCATACTGTTGAAGGGTGTGACAACACTTCACACATGCATGAAATAGAAAGAACCACATCATTTAAACAGCTTATGAACTTATGGATAACAGCAGAATACGCAGCTGAGAGTATTTCCTAGAAAACAAAACACAAGTCAATGTTGAAAATTCTGGGAGAAGAACCGTCATTTTAGGCTACAGATGCAGAAAAGATGAAACCATGCAAATGTACTAGTTGCGTTCTGGAAAAACTCTGTACAATTAGAAGGGCTACAACTCACGGATATAGCTGTAAGGTATATTATCTTTACTTGCACCAAATCCAATTTAGTTTGCTGCTTGAAAACTTGTAGCTTGGGCTAGAAAAGCAGTTCGGCTCAAACTTTTCCCATAAGAGAATTCACTATTTATGAAGACATACTGCTGCTCTGGATATTTTCCACAAAATACTAATTTTAGGGATTTAGTAATATCATTCAAATATAAAAATATGCATAAACATGGTTTTACTCTTTCCTACAATGTAAATTTTGTAAATGTTGGAACACTTGGAATTTCTAAAAACCACTACTAGCTTTTAAATATAATAAATTTCGTGTGAATCTCAGTAATTCTGTATGGTACAGGAAAACCCAAACACGGTTAGCATGCGCATTCCGATAATTACAAAATACAGTTGGTCATACAGAAATTCCATGCATCTACTTTAACGAATGTACTCAGTTCTTTGCCATAGAAATGAATAAGAGGTAACCATTTATGATAGAAAGATAAAGGACCAAGTACGTTATTTTGAACGAATCACTGATTGCCTAATTTACAGAATAAGACTTAGTTGGAGTCTCCCGATACGACACAAGAATTCGCCAAATTCAAAACCTTAAGCGCAAGCCTTATTTTAGTTTTCCTTTTGAAATAGCATTTAAAAGGACATTTTCTGTGTTACGGGAGCATAAAAGTTTTTCTATCTTATTTTATAAGCGACATCTCACTCTTTAGAAACGCAAGATGACGATCTACATAGAAAGTATGTAGATAATATATAGTTTCCAGGTATTTAATAAATAGCATCGAAGTTTAATTAACTTCAAAGATCCGGATTTTAGGACATATACGAAAGAGGTCTGATTGCGGGCACAAGACATCATTTAAAGAGCGGTTCCATCTTGAAAGTGTGAAAGAAAGGAATCAAGGCGGAAAGATCGGCAAGCCAAGAGGTAATCAATATTAATTCGATTGCATATTTATAATTTCTTCGTAACATCTGAATTCGATCCTGTCCTGCCATAATGGAAGCATATATGTTTCAAGTTACCCTGTAATTAATCTAAGTAAAGTTTTTCAAAACACGCGAATTGTAATACAAGTGTTTTACCGAAAGTAATACAAAAGTCGGCATACCTTTTTTATTTACCGGAAGAGGTCGTTCAAATTGCATGTGTTGTTAGGGAACGCTTTATCTATAGTAACACTTCTTCATTGCACGTAAAAAATAAATTCCAATGAGAAGAAACGTGCCATCATTAAGTTTTCCACGAAGGAAGTGTGGCGGCTAACCAACAAACACAGAAGGCTACAGAATGTTTACGGAGATGACACCATTCACAAAACCAATGTGTAAAGATGCATGAAGAAGTTTAAAGAAGGGGAAACCAGCATTGAAGACAAACCACGAAGTGGGAGACCATTGCTGTTTTTTTTTTTTTTTGTTTTTTAACTCAAGAACTTTTACTGGCTGGCAACAACATTGTTTTGACTGGTTTGTTTTTGTTTCACGATTTCGTTACTACGTACACTCTGGACATATTGCACCGTCGAAACTAAAATATGCGACAAGTTTTAACAAGTCCTACACTCAAGATTATCTGTCTATTATTGCTTCTAGAAAGGGAACTGCGTATGGGTTTTGTACAGATTACCGCTCTGAAATGTCTGTTCTTCATGGTGGAAGGAGTGATATTCTGAAACACTTGAAAGGACAAAACACCTGGATTTTGCCCAGGTAAAAAGCTCAAGTTGACAGTGTCATACGTGCAGAGACGTATTTTACGGCATTTTGTATGGTACAGGAAAACCCAAAGCATAATCCTTCAATCACCTGTACAGTTCAAAAAGCAGTATAATTTCGAAAAATGTTCCCTGTCAGCGATATTGCAAACAAATATAGTGCTGCAATAACCAAGACAACAGCAATTATTGGCAAAATGGGTGAGATGGAAAAATAATATCTTGTTGCATTATTGAAAAAAGGGCCGTTTTCTATCGCAAAAGATGGGAACAACAAAAGTGATTGTAAATTATTTCCACTCCTAGTAACTTATTACAATGAACAGAACCTGTAAATTGAAAGTACGTTGTGGCCAGTACCTGTGTTAGATGCGGATGATACTGGATTCTCATCTCATTTTGGATACTCTACATAAACATGGTATTCCATTACATATTACAATATTGTTTAACCCTTGGGGCTCTTGTCATGGTGGGTATAAAAACAGGAGTTTCGGGTACTTTGAAAGGCCAGAAGAATCATTTGGTTGTCATCAAGTGCACTTGCCATTTCAAAAATTTGGCTGCAGAGAAAGGTGAAAAATGTTTTCCCGATAAAGTTCATGAATATTTGATCGACATATATCATTACTTGGAAAGAAGTTCAGAACTGAAAATTAAGCACAAACATTTTCAATCAATGCATGACATAGAAATCAGAAAGGTTCTGAAACATGTCCTTACTCGTTGACTTTCTTTGGGTTGATGTCTAAGAAGATTACTATAGAAATTCGATATATTAACTTCTCTGTTCAGAGAAGAGGTTGAGAACAACTGTGACACTGTTTGTTCATTGAAAGATTATCATATTCCAATGATTTTTCCCTCCATTAATCTTGGTTCTTTTCAGTATTAGCACTGATAGCCACCCAAAATACAACACCAAGAAGGACAACAGATAACAAAGCCAGATTTACTGGACACATAACAACAGATACAAAGATGAAACGATTGAGCTTACAGGTCCATACGACTTGAGGAACCCGAAGACATCAGTAGTTCGTGTGGCCCCCATGGATGGCAATAACGGCTGCTACACGTCGCGGCATCGAACGAAAGAGGCTTTAGATGTGGGCTTGGGTTATGTCGGTCCAGGCTGCTTCCATGCGTTGCCACAGTTCATCAGGCGTAGCTGAGGGTGATGCTTGCCGGGCCACACGGTTGCCGATCAGCGACCAGACGTGTTCGATGGGTGACATATCGGGAGATCAGGTGGGTCACGGCCGCACTGACACCTGATGGGCCGTGAAGAATTGTTGCACGATGCGTGCCACGTGCGGGCGCCCATTGTCCTGTTGAAACATGGCCGCTGGCATGTCTTGCAGTTAAGGGAGGACTACAGGCTCCAAAACGTCTGAGATGTGGCGGTGGCTCTTGAGTGTACCTGCAATGCGTACCAGAGGGGTTCGGGTGTCATATCCAATTGCGCCCGAAACCATAACGCCAGGCGACGAACCGGTATGGCGATGCATAATGTAGGCGTCATACAGTCTCTCGCCGCGGTGCCGCCACACGCGGATCCGACCATCGTAGTGTTGCAGACAGAAGCGGGATTCGTCGGAGAAGACAATGTCGTGTCATTCCGTAGTCCATGACAGGCGTTCAACGGCCCACTGCCGCCGCACTCGCCGGTGGTGTAACGTCAATGGTAATCGGAGCAAAGGGCACCGTGCGACAAGTCCCCGCTCCTGTAGAAAACGTCGAACCGGACGTGCTGACACAGGTTGTGGCGCAACACACCCTAATTCCTGCGCTAACGTTGGTGATGTGGAGGTGCGAGCCGTCAATGCCCTCCGCACAACATGCCGGTCCTCTCGTTCGGTGGTGTTCCGTGGCTGCGGCAATCCTTCACGTTGGTCAGTCCGTCACTCTTGCGCCCATCGAGTTCATACTCACCTCACTGTGACTGGATGTCTTCCCACACGAGTGCCGATATCTCTGTACGATAAACCTCTGTCACGATACGCGACTATTCGTCCTCTATCGAACTCCGAAACGTGCTGGAATGACTGCCGTATTCTGCGACGAGGCATAAGAAAGCTTCCCACGCACAGGTCCGTCAGCACAGCACACTTCCACAAATTACACCCCGCCTTCTGTGCACCCTTCGTATAGTGCTTCTCGGCAGCGTGCCTGGCGAACATGATTTGCATATGCCCTGCAATGTGTAATCGTTTGCATGTCCTCTCGCGGGCGACGGATGCTGCGAATTTCAGGCCAATCGGATGCTTCCTTCTTGGTGTTGCATTTTGGGTGGCCAGCAGTGTATTTTTGTCTGCAGAACATCGGAAGTTTTACTGTCACAAAACGTTCAGATTTTAATTTCATATTTAGCAGGTTTACTGGGAATACTGCTCGGAAGTGCATCCGCCGCAAAATGTAACTTATTGCTCATGTACAGTAACATTTTCATCAGGATAGTATAATTTTGTTAGAATTTATACCCACTCTTCCCAGATCTCGCGCACAGCAGTAAGTTTATCCATGCACCTTCTTTCTTTATGACTGGATTTAATATCGAAACGAATAACTCGAGATAAAGTGCGAAATGTTACGAGGTACATTGCTGCACGAAATACAGTAAAGGAAACCTCTGTAAAATGTCACTTACATTTGTTCCATAGTTTTAATTCTTAAATCCCAGTTTACTGACGGGAACTTGCTTTATATTCTGCTGACGATGCTAAATGTCGTAGCATCTGTTCGTCCTCTGCTGTGTACAGCTCTCATTAATTATTATGAGATGGAAACAAACAGTCAAACAATGTCCCTCAACTTACGTTTACTTTCGATGCATCGATATGTTATATCAACATACATTTTATCGGAAGAAGAAACAATGTGTTAAATTTATCAACTGAACAAACTAAATAAGAGGTGGGGAACTCGATTTAACGAATTTCAAGGGACAAACAGTCTTGTACATAAAATCGGTGAATTCGCTAAATCGTTTCGAAGGAAACATTCAAGTTATTAGGCTAGTGTTCATAACAGAATACGTAAGCAGTCTCTTTTTTCAGTGAAATTTAAATTACGTATATTATTTTTAATAACGAAATTTATTATCAAAAATTTGTATTACGTTCACATTTACTTTGCATATTAAATTTCTTAATTCTTAGCAATTGCACTTCAATTTGTAACATCACAATTTAAGCTTAGTTAATAAATTCGAGAAAATGTTTTTATAATCATTTTTTTCCGAATTATAAACCGCATGAAAACTTGAATTAGTACTAATTGACTTGTAAAAACAAATTATGTGTTGATTACATTTTTACACTGTAAAAAATAAATGTTTTAGAGAAGATTCTTATCATTTTTCTGAATGTTTAGCTTTATAAATTGCAGTTTCAATTTATGTAGTGCGTAAAAAATGTCATCATTTATATCAAAGTTCATCAAGTAGTTTTTTGCACATTCTATACCGTTAGCAGCAGCACTAAAGCAGCTAAATTTCAGTTTTGCTTCATCTTCTTCATCAGAATGTGATGCATTTATCCCTACCTATAAATTCATAGTATCATCAAGGGATCCCATTTGGCTGGTATGCACATTTGCGTCACAATCAACATAATTGGAAACACAATACGTGATGTGGCAATTTCATTCCATTCCGCATAATCGCCTTTGTAAAATTATCAGCTGAAATTTTCTATAACGGACTCACTTTCTTGCTCACAACCAGAGAAGCCTGCTTTAGTAAGCAGGTTTTAATGGTAATGGTCGAAACAGCATTCCACGATTATCGCACGAAATGCTTTGCATCGAGAATTTTAACTTTAGATGCATCATCCTTTGCATCAATAACAGAAAGTACTTTTCACATGAGAAACTTTTGATAATGGGTTTGAAAATACCTAATGACACCCACATACAGCGGTTGCAATTGACTAGTACAATTTGCCGAGAAAAAAATGACTTGAACATTTTTCAGATTGTTTACCTGAGGATGCGCAGAACACTGATCAATGAAAAAGTGGACTTTTATTTCTTTTTTTTTGTCTGCACCTGAGTATCCAAGGCTCTACATAATTTTTGAATAAAGCTGGAGCAACGCACGGCATTTTGTTTCCTTCATATTTGGTGGGCAAATATTTCACATGCTTGACGCAACTTGGTTTAGCAGATTTGCTTATAACTAATGTTAGAAATTTTTCTGACCCGTCTCCATTGGCAGCTAGAAGAACAGTGATATTCTGTCTTTCGAATTATTTTCTCAATTGCAGGTGACATTTTTAAAACATAGCGTTTTATCTGGCTGCACGTTGAAAACTATCCAGTTTCATCAGAATTAAGAATATCGCACTCCATGTAGACATAAAAAAATTGTGGCAGCTGTTCATTTTTCTACCTTTGTGCTGTCACGGAATCAAGACTTTTGCTTTTCGCCGGAGAGAACTCTGTAGATCATGTTATGTCTCTGCAGATGCAAGAAAACGCTGCTCTCCTTTGGAACTAGTTGGTCATTTGCTTCCTCCTGTAAGAAGCTTACGGTTGATATTCGGAGGAAAGGCGAACTGATTTATGATTCCGTCAAGCTTTATCGTAGATGGTGTTCTTTGAAGCGCTAGTTAATGGCATAAGTAAAATTTTTCTGTTACGCGGGGTTCTCTCTTCTTTTAAGAAGAAAATTGTGGTTAACACAGGTTGGTGGTTTAAAAAATATAAGCACATTTTTTTTCGCTAAATTGAGGAAATGTGTTCGTTAAATCGGAAATACCGAAGAATTAATTTCAATGTGGGTCCGTTCGGACCATTAAAAATGCACGTAAAATCGCGGAATTCGTTATATACATAATTTGGTAAAAATCTTCCTATGTGCTAACTTACTTTAAAAAATAAAAATAAAAAAAATGCGAATTATAAAGTTAACTAACCTTTTAATAACTTGGTTGTTACTGCTTTTTGAGGGAACAATTTGTTGCAACATGGAGGTCCGCACTTTTAGCTGATCCTGTAGATGGGTATCCGACATTTTTGAGTTTTAGATTGTCTTGATTTGGGTTAGGTGAGAGAATGTAAATTCGCAGCAATAAGTCGTTGAAAAGCAAGAAAGCAATTTTCGTGCATGTTGCCGAACGCATGGGTATTCTATTGCATTTTCTGTATTTCAAACGGATCCACCTTAGCGTCAAATAAGGATTTTTAAAGGTAATCTTCTAAGACCTCAATCAATTCCGTCTGAAGTTCTTTAGGAGTCATGGAACGAAATCATGAGCGTAGCAGGTGCCAAAATAGCCCTTTTGACTTATTAACGTTTTAATTGTGGTCGTTAGTCGGGGATCATTATTTGGTTCAATCTTCTTTTACTCTTTGATATTTTAATACGGTCATTTCAAATTAGAAATAAAAATAATAAAAGACAAACAAAAATATATTAATAAAAATAAAATGATTCGTTCTCCAAAATTTGGATTCACGCAAAAGGCCGCAGGTTCTCCACCCCTGAACTAAATTATCAAAGGAGTTATTCTAGAATAAAAATACAATCATATTAATATTTAAAGAATAATCCAAAGAGAAATGCCACTAAAAAGAAAATGCTCCTATCGAAGAACTGTGGTGCATTTTTATTTGCAGTTTTTATTCACAAAAATTAGAAATATTTTTATAAATTACAACAAGATTTTAAGTCTAAAATTGGAGTTAACATAACATTATAGAAACGCTTGTTAAAGCGCATATTTAAATGAAAAGCTTCTTAGCGTAATGTAATGTTCGAGCGTAATTCGAATTGGAAAGATTTTGCATTTGTTAATTCTGAAAATTCCACGAGGTAATGCATTATAATCACGACGGAAATCAACCTAAATGGCCCACCTAAATTTTGTGGTCGTGAAACAACATTTTCAAAAGAAAAAGATCCCCAGACACTCAGAATTATTAAAACGTTAATCCTGTAATCATGAGAACGGACCTGGTGATTCAGATTTTTTAAAGATCAGTATCAGCACTATATAGGCCACAACGCAAATCTTTCTTTAACACTGATGTGGTTATTTGATTCAATGGCCTCTGTAATGCCGGAAGAAAGAGAAATATATTTATCTGCCTGTTCCATTATTTAACTTACTTCGTGTTTTAAGGCATCCGTGTTCGGTCCAGAAATAGTTTTCAAAAAGACGAAAGACAGCGACACGTTATCACTACATTGTTAAGCCTGTCGTTACGTTGTGAAAGTGTCAAAGGGAGTGAAAAATATAGATTAATGGTGGCCCTTAAAAGGACCGTTTCAATGTTGATTGTCGCATATGTGTGAAATATTTATTTTGACGGAACAATTGTCTTTCCTCATGAATATGAAGCTGTCTAGCTAGCAGAATTAAATCAAGAAAAGTTTTATCTGCCAGGGAAGAACTGCCTGATCGCACGAATCAGGACTTCAAAGAAATGTTTAGAGGAAATACGGCAAATCCTTCCGAACAAATATTCCAGAATATGGTCTGCTAAGCACATTTTGTAGTCCCCTGTGTTAGTTTATGTTCAGGGAACGCCAATTGCTCAATGAAGTTGAGCAATTACGAAGGGTCAATGAAGTGGAGCAATTACGAAGGGTCAATGAAGTGGAGCAATTACGAAGGGTCAATGAAGTTGAGCAATTACGAAGGGTCAATGAAGTTGAGCAATTACGAAGGGTCAATGAAGTTGAGGGAGTGGTTGACGATGAAATGGTCCTAGACACAGCTTTGCAGGTTCCAATATGCATAACACTGATCCGTCATGATCGTGGTTCCTGGCTCCAGGTGTTTCAGGATGAGGGGAAGTTATGTATCTGCAGATCGCTTGCCATCAATGCAGATCTCCACCCTTGAATCGCTTGGTATCACGTTGAAAGATACCAAGCGATTTGACGTATGTCGATGACATTTTGGTTTTTTTGTTTGGGTACTGAAGAAGAGTTACTGAACCTTAAGGAGTTCATGTCTTTATTAAATCCATCAGTGAATTTTACGTTGGAACTGAACTGGAGTCAGAGGGAGTCTTACCATTTTTTGAAATCTTACTAACCAAAATCAGTACAAATCATACTTTTCAAACCTCAGTTTACAGGAAGCCTATGTCTGTCCCTAGCATCATGCACCCTTTAAGTCACAAACTTGCAGTCATTTGATTCACGATACAACGAGCCATCACACACTCCTCCAGGAACCAATTAAAAAACAAGAGATTGCAAAAATAAAAGAAATCGCCAGAAACCATGGCTACGAAGATTATTTGGTAGGTTCTGTTTATAAAAGACTTAGAAACTGAACCTTGTACCCTCGAGAGAAAAATTAGGAATAAGAAATTTGTTTGGTCTATGTGCTATGACCCACATGTTTCTCGAAATATGAAAAACTTGTGTCACCGTCATAAAATCGATTTTGGCCTCAGAACATCAAATACCTATTCCATTATTCGTAACGACCGTGATCAAATCAAACAGGGATCCCGTCATGGAGTATAAAGCATACCTCCTTACAGTACTGAGCCGGAAGCTACACCTCTCACTTATATAGGATCCACCCACAGGACTTTAGATATTAGAGTAAAAGAACATATATATGACACCAAGACTAAGACTGCATTATCAATAATCACCAACAAAGGCTCTTATTATCCAGCTTGGAAGAAAGCTTCCATCGTTCCAACACCATGGAACAAAACCTCATTGATTTTTGCTGAGAGTTTGAAGATATTGATCAAGAGTAATCAATGTTGCAAGGACTATCTAGCAATGAATATCCCCAATCCTTGAAAAATATCGTACCAAAGAATCAAATGATACTCAGAATGACAACAACTTTCAGAATACCTTAATACCAGATGACATAGCCACTCACTCGGCTACCCGGGTACTCCCGTGAATGACCCAGGCATTCGCAGTGAACGCACAAATTGAATCCTGACACCCTGCACTTCTGTTATTTGAAGGTTGGAAACACTAATTCACCAGCACATCTGAGGATAATCCCAACAGGGATCGAAATATCTTATGTTGTTTTACTTTGTCATTTACACTTTTTGTGTGTGTTCTTTTTAACTTTTATTATTATTTTAATTGTGCTTTGAATGGAAATCTTTTATTCCATGACTAACTAAGCATAAGCATTCGTCTATTTTAACCTATTTAGTTGCTCACGGTGCCGTTAAACTCCCAGTAAAAAAATCCCAATGAAAGTTAACAGAAGGTGACACGGAACGAATTCCTGCTGTCTGTCAACGTTAAATTGAAATGAAAAGTGAAGATCTCTTCTACTATCTTGGGACAGATACTGGCAGAACTAGTGGTGTTGAATTTATAATAAACAAGAAACTGAAGGATAAAGTTGTAGAAGTTGAAAGTTCCTCTCACAGAGCTGCACGACTCGTTATCCAACTCTCGAGAAGATACCAGGCACAGATTATTAAAACTTATGCACCCACCACAAGTCATCCTGAAGAAGAAATTGAAGAATTTTACGAGGAAATTGGTTATCTAAATAATAAAGACAAGAAGCATTTGAAGATAATTATGGGAGATTTCAAGGCAAAAATATGGCTACAGCAACAGAATGAAATTTCAGTAAATACATTCGGTCACGGCCACAGAAACCAACGTGGAAATACTCTCGTAGAGTTTGCAGAGGCACAAGGGTTTTTCATCATGAACTCTTTTCTCAAGAAAAAGCCACACAGGAAATGGACATCGAGACATCTAAATGGGACGACAATGTAATTGATTTTACTATGTGTAACAAAAAATTCGCCATCGAAGACTGCAGTGTGTTAAACAAATTAAACGCAGGTAGTGACCATAGATTGGTGAGATGTAGGATGCATCTCAACACTAAACTTGAACGTGGCAAGCTCAAAAGGCAAACAAAATGCATTGAAATAACCAACCTTAAGAAACACCATAATACCTTCAAGTTGGAACTGAAGAGCAGATCTTCTGCTTGAGAAGGCCTAACATCGGAAGAAGTGGATATTTCTGAAATTAACAGAAAAGTAACCAAAGCTCTTATGGAAACAGCAACAAAATTAGCTGGGTCTAAGAACAAGTTGCGTGTGAACAAATTATCAGAAAAAACCAAAATATTGATGCAAAAAAGAAGAGAGATGAGAACAAATAAAGGAGATGTGACTTCCAAAGTGGAATATATAGAGCTATGCAAGACAGTACGAAAACGTATCACTGAAGACGTAAGGAAATTCAACTGTGAACTAGTGAGGAAAGCAGTTGAAAACAACCAAACAAAGCATAAGATAGGACTACCGGATCCTTGCGGGATAGCTCGCTGAACGCCTTCACGATAAAATCTTTGAGTGAGTTTTGCTTATCCTTGCGGATTCCGCGGGTTTGACCGTGCAGGAAATGATTTTCAGTTAGCTTACATACTGTCCACAGTTGAGGCCTTTTCTTGCGGATGCAGACTTTGCATGATGTGCACATAGGGCTCCTTATTGAGAGTATATTATTCAGTGATTAATTCAAATTGAACATTAGCCTGTACGTCGAAGCAGACTTCTATTAAGTTCTTGCCTTTGTTGGGACTTGGGCGGAATTTTTGCCTGTGTGGAAAAGATGGCAATTTTTACGTAGCACATGGTCGCTGATTCTGCGTGTCGATCAGCAAGCAACATTTTTTGTCCCCGTTAGGATTCTTCTAAAAATTGTGCATCTTAGATCACGAAACTGTGAACGAGATCGCCGGCCATTTCAATCCGTGCGGCCAACTGATCTTCAGTTACCATGCGTGAGACGATGTGTAGACACATTTGGTGCTTCTTTAGATAATCTATTAGTATCCGTTGAATTTGCTGCTGCTATTTGGTCGAACGTCTGTTTTCTGTTGGCGGATACGACGGCCGAAACTTTCGCAATGTTGTAACCATGCCAGCAGTCACTGCCCTCCCCCCCCCCCCGCTTTATTCATCGTCGTCTTCTACGTCCTGTCTGCTTTCTCTTAAGCAACAATATCAATCGGATGTTTGTGATCGCGATAGGGTGTTTTCACCATAAACTTGCTTCACCATTTCGGAACTGTATGGCGAAAACACCCTGCTTCATCAAAACCTTGCTTCATCATTTCCCCAAAACGAACACAAAATTTAATGTTTACGCTGCTAAAAAAAACAAAAAAAGCGCCATAGTTCATCAACCACCGAACACTTCGTAAGTTGCTCACAATACCCAAATGAATTGTGTAAGTTGCTCACCGAAACAAATTTCCCTGCGTGGGTTGACAATAACCTAACGTAATCCAATAATCACCGTGGGTATGCGATTCATGTACTTGGCCGTGAGTCGCAGTCCGGAAGATTTTGGATCCTACTCCGTGTATTATAAAACGTTATTCAACTTTCAACAACTGTTTTCATATACAACCTTTACCATCGTCTTACACACTTGGATTTTAGACACAGCAAACATTTTAAATTCAATTTGAAAAAAAAAACATAACTGAAAAATTCAAATTTCTTTTTACATTGTTAAGCTCGTTGAGGTCGCAAGATTTTCAGTAAATCTTCAATAAATAAAGTAAATCTTCAATAAATAAAGTAAATCTTCAATAAATAAAATAAATCTTCAATAAATAAAGTAAATCTTCAATAAATAAAGTATAAGAAACGAATTTGTAAGGTTCTTTATGTGTATTCGATGCCTAAGGTCATACCTGAGAAAGGAGCAGAAATGTTCCCAGAATAAAAGAAAACCGGATCATTAAGAATGTATCTGCTTACAGCTCATGCGATTACAGATTACGTTACAGAAAAAATCTTTGATCCCCACGGAAAGACGTATAATTTGATATGAATTCTTTGGAACACAGGCACGTATTGAATATTTATCAGAACGTTATTAAACGTGCCTATAAGTACCCCTGTATAACAGATTCAACAAGCAGGAGAAAGTAACTTAAAAACAATATTTAAAATATTTTTTAGATCATTTCAATGAAAGTTACTTCCGACTGTCCTGGTTTAGATACAAAAGAACGGTTATATCCAACAATATCTACATTGTTCTAGTCTCGTACATCATCCAAATGAGTGACAGAAAATAAGAACAATTTTTAACAGAAATTTGTGGATTTCTGAGATATCTACTTGACAAATCAATCGATTTCCTACAGAAATCATACTGTGCTATTTAAAAATTCATGGATTTCTGTTTGAAACCTCACAGTAATGTTAAATGTTAATTGCAGTCTACAAAGCGACATTCAAATTGAACTCTGAAGAGGAGAAATTTTATAAATTAATCTAAGTAAGCGGAATGTCGCGATCCTGGGAAGCTGCTAATGCTAAACATATTTAAACACTTTACTTCAAACCTTGACTGTAAATTACTTCAATGAATGTGATTTTAAGAGGTTTGCTTCATTGGTAGAATGGGATTTCAAGAGTGTTTGCTTCATTGGTAGACTCATTTTCTTTGCGACGTTCGAAAGTGCACATATCTGATCCATAAAGTTTAAATCTTATACGTCCGAAGTTTCATTGAATCTCCAAATAATTTGCAACTGCAGGGCGCATCGCATCTCAGGGACGTGCGCTAAACTTTGACATCGAAAGAAATGCAAAAAATGTATCCAACAAATCATTCAAGCATTTGCTGGTGCAATTAACCAATTTTATGGCATTGGATATTAGGAAAACTGAAACATCATATTTAATAATACATATATTTCGTGAATGAATAGCGCAAATACATTATTAGAAGGATACGCATGACTCCAAAAGATATTTCCACAGAATTTGGAACTATTTTTCTAAAAACAAAAAATGATGCCGATTTAAAATTTGGTGCAATATTGATTCGAAGTGGAAAAAATCAGTACTTATGTTTCTTTCTTCAAGCACCGAAATCTACTTTTCCAGGAACATAAATTTACTGTATTCAGTTATATATATATATATATATATATATATTCACTTGACAAATCAATATATCACTTAGAGAAGTCATATCCAGTGATTTTACACATAAGGAATTTAATAGATTTGAAACTCACTGAAACGTTTTCGTACAGTATGCAGCCAGAGATTAAACATAACGTGTCCATAGAAAAAACATTCAAATAAGCTGGAATTTTCAGTTAAATTGACAATAAGATTCCACACATACATAAAATTTATCTTAAAACGATTAACCAAAGATAAATAAAAGTGTGTTCAAAAGTTTTCATTCGAAATAATCATTCGAATGATTTCTAATTTTATAAATTTACCGACACATATTCCGAAATAAGGAATCCGTTGCTATAAATGAAAGAAACACGCCAACTTTTTCTTGAAATAGGTGAACCTAGGTAAAAGTAACTCAAGTAAATTGTAAAATTCGGTATAATTCGAATGATCATTTGAAAGGAACACTTCCATTTGTCAAAAACGGAAAACGGCTGTGAACATATTACGCCATCAACTGGTCGGTCAATTCTAAACCTTAAACGTATTTGAATTATTATTTCCAATGGACTTATTGACTACAGCCTTTCCATTTTTGAATTAAATCGATTATGCCTTGCACTACTTTTAAATCATTTTATGTGCAACATATGCTGTTTTGTTTTGTCTTTATCTTATTCTCAAACTAAATATTTTGATATGATTTTATTTTAATGATGATATAGTTGGATTTTTCAAATCACAAAGACTTCAACAAGAATCTGTTAGATGTCTCGTAGCAAATAATAAGTAGTAAAAATTTAACGTCGGACATAGTAATAAATACATTAAAACCAATGTTTTCTAACAGCTGAAGAAAAATTCATTGAAAAGCAATTCGAAGACTATAGAGGCTAGAATGATGACTCTCGAGAGCTACAGTTTCCAAATACTTAAATTATCAACCTTATGTAACTAATTCAATAACTGCATATTATTACTAGAAAGAGTGAAAAAAAACAGGGTTCTAAGTAGGCCGAATGAACGAGTACCAACGCTCCCGTCTTTCATAATAACATCTCATCATTACGATCTGGAGTGTTCATAACTTCCACACAACATAGTTTCCATGGCCTTTACTAAAGGTGTTATTGTAAATATCTTATATCCCCAAATGTTTACCAACCCATTCGATTAATTTTCATAAAATTTCTTATTGCAATAATTCACTAAAACATTGGGTAAAATTCAAAATCAAAGGCTTCAGAACAATATTTACGTATAAATAATAGTTTTTTACCTTGCGTATATACCTGAACGAAATGTTCGAAAAACATTTCTGCTTTCCGAAACACTAATGTTCATATAGTGAACAGGTATTTCCAGAGCAACGGCAAAGCATTTCATTTCCTATCTTCTTTCAGCAGTACAGATCTAATCCTGTCGCGGATTAGAGATACTCCATTCTAGTGTTCTCCTTTCTTGCTCCATGAACCAAGGTATCATTGCAGAGAGAAAACCTTTCTGACACGAACATCATGTCCTGGATAAAACAAAGTTACCTAAATATTTCTTCCTCCTTCCTTATGTTCAGTGTCCTAGTTATATGACGATGAATCTAATGATGGAATAATGAGCATATTTATTATATCAGACGGTAATCAGTCCGGAAGGTTCAGTGTCAGTCCTATTCCAAAATTACCTGAATAACAAAGCTAAGGGGAAACCAAAGCTTTCTGATTCGTAACTTCACTCACTCTTTCCGCGTACGGCCAATTTCTTAGAAAGTACATAAATTCATTCCAGATGATATCATCCAATTTCACTTACATCAACGCACTTTATTTCAGGCCGTCAAAGGTTTAAGATCTTTCAAAACGTTTAAAGTACAACATTTGTGAGATAAAAAATAAACCAAGTTTTAGAAATTCTATTTAAAAGAGTAAACCGAGGGACGTTCACTTGTAATTATGTCCCCTGTAACTGCAGCTTAAGGAGAAGGATACACTTTGAGAGAATTTCCCACGAATCTTCTATTTTCTGCGCTGTCGAACAGATTTACTTTCGCTCCAACAGAAGAACGGTAACCCGTGTGCAAGAGTAATAGCACGAACACTACCGAAAATTTAATGCATGTATTGTAGGCAAACGTATGAATGTAAATTAAACAAATATTATATTATAACCATATAAATAGGGTCAATCGTAATGCGATGAAACTGTTAAACAAATGAGATGTATTTTTCATACATTACTCAGATTACAAATTCTATGCACATTTTTCCACACGTGAAAAGCAAAGTCCCATTCAAATAGCTGCAACCAGAGCACAAGAGGTAACACAAGAGATGAGGGTGGAAATGATAAAATTGAAGCACTTTGAGAGACAGACAGTATATATGCTACGAACAAACCTTAAGTCATGAAATCATCACAGTTCTGTTAAGATGCAGCACAGTCCAAATCAGCTCCGCTGTCCAACGTAGCTCATTGACTGTCATGTCCTTGACAAGCCGTGAATAGTTGCCGTATATGTGAAAAGTTCTAATATACACTGCTGGTTACCCAAACTGCAACACCAAGAAGGACACGAGATAGCAAAGATAGATTTACTGAACACATAACAACAGATACAAAGGTGAAACGATTAAACATACAGGCCCGTGCGACGTGCGGAACACGGAGACATTAATAGTTCGTGTGGCGCAATGGCTGGCAAGAACGGCAGCTACACGCCTCTGCATCGAACGAAAGAGGCTTTGGATGTGGGCTTGGGGTATGTCGGTCCAGTTCACAGTTCATCAGGCGTAGCCGCAGGTGGTGCTTGCCGTGCCACTTGGTTGCCGATCAGCGACCAGACGTGTTCGATGGGCGACATATCGGGAGAACAGGCTGGCCACGGCAGCAGTGACACCTGGTGGGCAGTGAAGAATTGTTGCACGATGCGTGCCACGTGCGGATGTGCATTATCCTGTTGAAATTTGGCCGCTGGCAGGTCCTGCAGGTAAGGGAGGACTAAAGGCTCTAAAACGTCGGAGATGTAGCGGTAGCGGTCGAGTGTACCGGCGATGCGTACCAGAGGGGTGCGTGTGTCATATCCAATTGCGCCCCAGCCCATAACGCAAGCGACGGAACGGTATAGCGATGCATAATGCAGGTGTGATACAGTATCTCGCCGTGGTGCAGTTACACGCGGATCCGACCATCGTAGTGTTGCAGGAAGAAGCTTAATTTGTCGGAGAAAACAATATCGTGTCATTCCGTAGTCCAGGTGCGGCGTTCAACGGTTCAGGGCCGCCACACTCGCCGGTGGTGTAACGCCAATGGTAAACGGAGCAATGGGCGCAGTGCGACAAGTCCCCGCTCCTGCAGACGACATCGAACGGTACGCGCTGACACAGGTTGTTGCGCAACATACTCTAGTTCCTGCGCTAACGTTCGTGATAATGCAGTGCGAGCCGCCAATGCCCGCCGCACAACATGCCGGTCCTCTCGTCTGTCCCTCCTGCACCCACCGAAAGCATACTAGCCCCACTGTGGCTGGATGTCGTCCCATTCGGGAGCCGATCTCTCGGTACGATAAACCGCTGTCGCGATAAGGCACTATTCGTCCTCTGTCGAACTCCGAAACGTTCTGGAATGACTGCCCTATTCTGCAGTGAGGTATCAGAAGCTTCCCACCCACAGGTTCGTCAGCACAACACACTTCCACTACTACATCCCGCCTTCTGTGCACCCTTGATACAGTGTTTCTCGGTGGCGTGCCGGGTGCACATAATTTGCATATGCCCTGCAATGCTAATAGTTTGCATGTCCTCTCGCAGGCGACGCATGCTGTGAATTTCAGGCCAATCGGATGCTTCCTTTTTGGTGTTGCATTTTGGGTGGCCAGCAGTGTATTAAATTTAATAGCCGAATCCGATTTGAAAGTAAGCGTAGCGTTTTTAAACAAAAATTGTATGGTTATTTTCGTGGCAGTATGGGGCTATAGACGAATTCTTCACTTCACTCTTCCGTATGTATTTCGTAATTGCGAACTGTTTCAAAGTTTCACAGATATTTGGCAGTTCGATTAAGATTTGGCGATTTTGGAGATTCTGTCGATTTGGCTGTTCGGAGCCGTTAGGTACCAGAAGTCGGTACTCCCGTTCAGTGGTTTAACGAGGCCGGTGGGATCCCGCACCCCGGTGTGTTCGTTCCACCGCTATCGATTGTCTCCACATTTTCCCACCGTGAAAATATGCCATCCCACGCGAGCATTAACGTCTTGAAGTAATTATCCCTAATCCAGATATACCAAAATTATCCCGCAGTTGTAGTCGGAATTCTACTGGTAGGCCTGCCGTTGTCTTCGACGGAGCATCCTGCAGATATCCATGGAGGGGAACGGCGAGCAAACACCCTTCGAATGCTCAACATTGGCTCCTTGTCCGTCCTTCTTAAACGGCTTCAAGGGCATTACTGTCATACAAAATTTCTGTATATTCTGCCGGTTAATAATTTACATTTTCGGTAGTGTTCATCCCTTCTGCCAAATTTCGTGCCCCTGTGATGCGATTTTCCTAGTGTTGCCCTTTCAATGGCCAGTAATGTACATTATGTATCACTGTTCTTCAAATATTTGTCGCTTTGTGGAAATTATTTAATTTTATCAAAGTTGAGATTTTCACGTTTTTGTAAAACAAAAAGTTATTTATGTTAATAATTTCAGCTCTGGAAATTCTAAAATGTTGTGTTCATATTTTTTAAAAATAACTTTTAGTTTTGGTATTTTACTCAATACTTGCTGTTTTGATAAGAATAATTAAACTAATATTTACTGAAGAATTTATTTCCACTAGAAATTCAAACTCGTACTTTGATTTGGAGAAATACATATTTTGGTATTTTTTCGAGAAAAGTGGAACCTACTTTTTACGACCAGCGTTGTTCTTCAATATTACTTCAAAGGATTAACATACATTTTGGTCAAAAGTCATAATTCAAAAAAAGGTTAAAAAGTAGATTTCAATGCTATTTCATGTTTATGTTTTCTTTGGTCATCATATTAAAAATGATGACACATAATTCAGAACCACAGTATTTTTAAGCCGTTAAGCACATAAGGTTTTAATCTGAAACTGCGTTCCTTGGAAATCATGAGACTCCGTTCATAGAAATTCAGCGGACAAAGAATTTGTTATGAATTTTACACTGAAATCCACTAAACCAAAACTACTTCTATGGGGTTTGGTTTAATTGACAATCACTTCTTTTAAATTTTAGAAAATATAAAAGAAAGTGAAAAAGCGTTTCATGGGCATAAATTGGACAAAAAGACCCAGCTCTTTTTTTACTGATATAAATGTTTGGTACTAAAAGACGAATATTTCTGGAACAATAACAAAAAAGTGTTGATGTCAGTTCCGTTAATCATCTAAATGTCGTAAAATGATGAAATTATAAAAAATGATCGCCGAGAAATCTCTCTTTAAAGCATTATGTTCGGCTGGAACTATGATAGTAAGCGGCGGTTCCGAAATTTAAATGTTCTGTTTGCGTTGGTTTTAAAAGTTTGGGCAGAGTGAAGATATAATTGTTTAAACCAGTGAACCGCATTGGAGACACTCCCTCTATTCATATAGAAATAACATCCACAATACAAACATTGCGTGACACCTATATTTCGTATTTTTGAAAAATTCATTTTAACTGAAGTAAGAGACATGCTAATTGCATTCAACGAACTCCCAGAAAAACAGTATTTCAAAATAAAGACACTATTGTGTTCCTATTAGTGCAAATATAGCTGTTGTTTGAGTCAAGCTTTAAATTGTTTGGAAACTACTTACATTTATTCAATCAATAAAAGCTCTTTCATTTTTACTGCTGAGACTGAGAATTCGTTAAAAAAAAAACAAATCGGGAAGGCCATATTCACAACAAAAATCAACACAAGGTCGACAGTGTATGCGAATCACACTTATTTGCAACATACAGTATTACTCTCACGATTTTTTTTTAATATCTCGTTCGCCTATGGGTGATTTAAAAGCATCTCATTATTCCGAATTTCTTCATCTGGGTCATTGTCGATTAGGTTGAAATGTATTTTACATTTTCTTTACTTGTGGAATGTCATGAAATGTCCCATGACTTATACTTCAGACACAACACAAAATAATTTCGAACCAGGATGTAAAATACCTCTTAATTTGCCAGCCCAATACGTCCCAGTGTGTTCCCATTTCATTGGCTGCAAAGTTCGTTTATTCAACTGCACTTCAGTGTCAATGTAGAGTCTGTGCTCTGAATTAAACATTTTATTGCTGTGCATACTGAAAAATGAGCAGGATACTTAATTCTAATTTGTATTCCACGATATTCTCTAAACCATAACAGTTTGGAAGTGCTGGGCATCCATGAATATGCTTCCCTTATATTTGAAACAGAAAAATGCTACAAAGCAGGTAACACAGAAGCCGACGTGGAACTGACTACTGACATGAAGCGATTGATTAACAGTGAAATAGGACACAAGATTAATAATTTTATATTTCGGATATTTAACGCAAGAAAGATGTTTTCCGAAATTAGTTTCTAACAATCGGTCAGAAATATTTAATTTATACCTCTGGAAGTGTCCCTTTGTGAAGAGAAAATCTGCCTACAAGAAATTTTCAACTATCTTATGTTAAATAAAATGGGACGCATGTTTCAGGTAAAATATCATAATAATTGCTCTTCTTGCCGTATGTTACTGAGAGGTAAGATAAAAAATTTCCCTATAAAAATAATCTTTCCGTTACAGAGAAAACAGGGTCGAGAGTAGTCAGTGTATTTTCTTAGAAATATTTATATATATTATATTACTGTCTGTACAAGTGGTTGATTGGTAGGAATTAACACAGCTCAGAAAGCATTTTAATCTGCCTTTTCGTTAAAATTTGCAAAGAAAGATGTTTCAGGAAATCAAAATGAGGACGAACTCCATAAGGTAGAGAATAAAGTTAGAACTACAGATAAAAAGCATTAGAAGTTTTGCAAAATTTAAAAACTATTGCAATGAGAAAGGATTTAGCTCGCACAGTTATCAGAGGTACATGTACTTATTGGGAATACATAATTACGAAAAACAAGTCAAAACCTTCATTTATATCAAATGTTTTTAAGCTACGAGTACCATACATACACAGAAGTGCCAAGACATTATGGCCAGCTCGGCTTTATGCAAATCGTAATAGGTAAATAACGGCGCTCGTGAAGTTCATGAAACGCTATAAGTATTAGGAGATACTAATATCTTTTTATCAGTGTTATCCAAGTTCTTCAGATGGAAACTTAAGGAAGTTTGACAAATGCCGATTTTAATGGCCAGAGGTCTCGCTCATACTATTACCGGACGAAAACCTTGTTGGATGTCCACGGTCAGCCGTGGTTTTCATTTTCAAAAGTGGTCAAGGGAGGAAAACACCACGAACTGCGTTAAGGTTCTGGCCGACCACTGCTAATGGACGCTAGGTGTGAGCAAAGGACATCCCGTATGATACGATACAACAGAAGAGATGCAGTGACGTAAATCGACGGCAATTTGAATGTTGGCTGCAGGATTAATGTGACAGAACACACAGTAAGTACATCGAACACTGCTGAAAATCGTGTTGCAATGTCGAATTGCACCCCGGGTGCACATTTTCAATTTGGCTAAAATTCGGAAGCGTCTACACTGAGTGCACTAGCATCAAAACAGGACTTCGAATTCTTGTAAGAAGGTTGTTCCTTCCGGAACCGCAGAAAGGGCGAAAATACTTGCTGTAGGAAAACACTTACCAAGTGAGAGGCCAGCTGTGCCTAGTTATCAGTTGTACTTAAGAGCAGGCAAAAATGCCACCACGGTGAAACGTAGGAATTCTTTGTGGTGCAGCGGAGATCTGCATTGGAGTATGCATTTCCGTGGTGAAGTTAATAGTTTCCGAAAAGGGAATTCCCGGGAATTTTCGTTGTCTACACAGGGATTTGATAACTAAGTACCTACCATCACCACTTGGATGGGATATTCCCTTACAAAACAGCGAACACCTGTTTCATGTCTTCATGTCAGCGTGATTAAAGGCTTTCAGATATGGATAAAAACATGACATTAAAAAGTTCAGCTAAATTTAAATACCTATGATTTTAAAAGAATTACTGTCAACTTTTGTACGTTTAAAAGTATCTGCTTTTGACATATTTTTTATTTCTGTAAGGATAACTTTATAAATATTTTTGCGAGCACGTATTATGACAAAAACCATCTTCAGAAAGACATTGAGATCAATTTAATTTTGCACAGCAAAATTTTTCCGTAGCTGTCTAGCGTTTTAAATTTGCTAGGAATTGTATCAATTTTGATTTAAAACCACATGTTTGGAAAAATCCAATATGCATTTTTCGAGGTTTCCTCCACATTTTGTGGTTAAGTAAAAAATTTTGAGATTAAGGATTTCAGATAGCAAAGTTTGCATAACGCTCATATTTTGAAAGAACAGACAAGAAACGATTTCAACACAGATATTTTGAACAAAACGACATTTTCGGAAAACGAACGTTTTATGAAATTTCTTTATGGATACGTGATTATATGCAAAAATCTGCTTAGGTGGCAAGGTTGTCTGAACGCTGATTTCTGAACAATAGTCCGAGACTTGTCCTGGTTCGAATGACAGTGAGTCATTGATGACTTGTATGAGTTCCTCGAAACCAGAGGCCACGAATTTGACACTCTATTGCTGACAGCATATCAAACACACTTGGTGGTCGATAAAACCCAAACTAACAAAAAAAAAATATAACGGAAATATTTATGAGTTTGTTAAGCGCTATATGGTTATACAGAAATAAACATAACGCTTTTAAACTTTAGTATCTGAAAAGTCAATGACAGGGTTTCTAATGTTCAATTGCATGGCAGACACTAAAAAAACCATTAAAAGGAAACGTATAATTTTATCAGTTTTTTTCTGTTTATATCGAAGGTGTTATAAAGATGAAAACATCATATGAAACATTAGCAAATGAAGTTTTGAACCTTTAATGGCCAATGTTGAATGATTAAATGTTCTCCTTCATATATACAGTAAGTTAGTTATCAGTCCATTTCAATTTACGAGATAGACATATGTTTAGTTTTGTAATGGATTGCATTATTACTTGTGCACATAGTTTTCGCTGTTAGATGAACAGATAGCTCGCATGACAAGTTGATTTCGAGTGTCGTGAAAATAGATGATTTCAAGATTCTGGTACTCAAACATATTGAAATTAGAAATAACATTTACAATGAGATACACTTGAATCTTTCTGTTCCGCCTGAAGTAGAGCAATATACTCTAGAATCCACAGAATATTTGAAAATTCTAGAAACATAGGTACAACGAAGACTTAATAATCCTGCACCATGATTCATAGGGTTCATTTCACGTATATCAGTATTCTTATTCTGGTGCAGGGATGTGGGGTCAGGTGATGCGTGACATCACACCCTCTCCCTGACAAATGTCAACCCCTCCTTCTTGTGGTGCATCCTGTTCACACTAAAGGGGCTCTGACGATCGCCAATAGCGGTATAACTATACCATCGGGATTAGAGAAAATTCTTTCCCACACTCACCAACCCGCTTGGCAGGCGTGGTGAGTTACGGCCAAACCCCTCCAAAATGACTCCACAACCTAAATATTTGCCCTCAGTCTTCGGCAGCTGGAATGTACCTGGCCAAGGCAGCGGCCAGTGCGACATGAAGGCAGAGGGTGCTAAGAATCCCCGGAGGACCGGACTACGCTGCTATCTGATGCTGACCTTGGCTACGTATAATGGACGCTCCCTATCTTCTTATTAAAGCCTTCTTGAATTGGAAGAGGAACTACAAAGGATCAAGTGGGACATCGTCGGGCTAAAAGAGTAAAGGAGAAAAGGAGAAGATCTCATTGAACAGAAAAGTGGACACCTCTTCTACTATCGTGGGATAGATACCGGCCGAAATAGTGGTGTTGGATTTATAATAAATAAGAAACTGAAGGATAAAGTTGTAGAAGTTGAAAGTTCCTCTGACAGAGCTGCACGACTCGTTATCCAACTCTCGAGAAGATACAAGCTTCAGATTATTCAAACTTATTCACCCACCACAAGTCATCCTGAAGAAGAAATTGAAGAATTTTATAAGGAAATTCGTCATCTAAATAATAAAGGTAATCAGCACTTGAAGATAATTATGGGAGATTTCAATGCAAAAATAGGGCAACGGCAACAGAATGAAACCTCAGTAGGTAAATTCGGTCACGGCAACAGATACCAGCGTGGAAATAATATCGTAAAGTTTGCAGAGGCAGAAGGGTTTTTCATCTTGAACTCCTTTTTCAAGAAAAAGCCTCACAGGAAATGGACATGGAGACATCGAAATGGGATGAAAACTGAAATTGGTTTTACTATGTGTAAAAAAAAATTCGTCATAGAAGACTGCAGTGTGCTAAACAAGTTCAACACAGGTAGTGACCATAGATTGGTGAGACGTAAGATGCCCCTCAGCACTAAACTCGAACGTGGCAAGCTCAAAAGAGAAACAAAATCTATTGACATAACCAACCTTAAAAAGACCATAATACCTTCAAGTTGGAACTGAAGAAGAGATTCTCTGCTTTAGAAAGCCTAACATCCGATGAAGTGGATATTTCTGAAGTTAACAGGAAAGTAACCAAAGCTCTTATGGAAACAGCAAAAAAATTAGCTGGGTCTAAGAACAAGTTGCATGTGAACAAATTATCAAGAAAAACCAAAATGTTGATGCAAAAAAAGAGAGATGAGGACAACTAAAGATGATGTTACTTCCAAAGTGGAATTTATAGAGCTATGCAAGATAGTACGAAAAAGTATCACTGAAAACGTAAGGAAATTCAACTGTGAACTAGTGAGGAAAGCAATTGAAAACAACCAAAGCCTAAAGATAACAAAGGGCAATCTCAGTAAGGGAAGAAAACAGATTCTGGCTCTGAGAAAAGAACATCGTTCTGTAACAAGAAATAAAGGCGAAATCCTGACAACAGTGAAAGTTTTGTACTCCAAATTATAAGAAAGGGATGATACATGTGCTCCAGACATCATGAAAGGTACCAGTACAGAGTTCTTCCAGTCCTCCCAGCAGAAGTTACACATGCAATCAAGAACATGAAGCGGGGAAAAGCTCCAGGAGAAGATGGAATTACTGTAGACATCATACAAGATGCAAGTGGAGAAAACGAAACAGTACTCGCCCAAATTTTCACTCGATGCTTTAATGAAGGGAAGATTCCTAAGAACTGGAACAACGCTACAATAATCCTGCTACATAAAAAAGGTGACAAGGAGGATCTCAGGAACTACAGACCTATCAGCCTCCTATCAGTGGTTTATAAAATCTTCACTAAAGTTCTTTCACACCGTTTGAAGGTAACACTGGACTCGGCTCAACCGAGAGAACAAGCGGGATTCAGGAGTGGCTACAGCACAATTGATCATATCCACGTACTGAGAGAACTACTTGAAAGAGCGAGTGAATATGAACTTTGAGTGTGCATGGCTTTTATCGGTTATGAAAAAGCCTTTGATTCGGTGAAAACATCAGCAGTTACAATGTCTCTGAAGTCCTGCGGTATTGAAGATGCATACATTAATACTATTAATAACATCTATGAAAATGCAAGTGCAAAGATTCGGCTGTTTGAAAATACAACACACATAAAAATAGGAAAGGGAGTGGAACAAGGTGACACCACATCTCCGAAGCTCTTTAATACCACATTGGAAAACGTCTTTCAATCACTGAACTGGGAAAACAAAGGGATAAAGGTTAATGCAGATTATCTAACCCACCTTCGTTTTGCTGATGACGTAGTCATTTTTGCAACTACCCCATCAAAGCTGCAGAGTATGATCCAGGAACTTGCTGACAAAGTAAAGAAGTTGGATTAAAAATGAACTTTCAGAAGACCAAAGTGATGTTCAGTGCTTTTACAAGAAATGAAGATTTATCGACTGATTTAGAAAAGCTGGAGAAAACAGACACGTTCGTTTATATATATCAAATACGTGGAGATAATGTAAATGGACGATGTTATCATACTTTCCACGTTATTTTTTAAACAACGCATAGCGACTGAAAAATTGTGTTCCGGCACCGCACCCTAGAACTCTCGATAAGTAGTCGAGTGCGTTCGAATTAACGCTACGGCGCCAACAATTCTCAGCGCCATGCGTGGTTTATCAGTCAGCATCCGACTACACGAATAGGTATTAATGGTCTCAGCAACTGAGATGGGGCCATCTGGTGGAATTTAACACAACAGCTATTTAATTGTAGCTGATAAATTCAAAGAGCGATATAAATTGTTAATATATATCAAATACGTGGAGATAATGTAATTGGATGACGCCATCTCAGTTTCTGAGACCATCAATACGTATTCGTGTAGTCAGATGCTGACTGAAAAACCACGCATGGCGCTGAGAACTGTTGGCGCCGTAGCGTAAATTCGAACGCACTCGACTAGTTATCGAGAGTTCTGGGATTCGATCCCAGCGGTGCCGGAATACAATTTTTCAGTCGCTATGCGTTGTTCAAAAAATAACGTGGAAAAGCGATGACATTGTCCATTTACATTATCTCCACATATTTTAATATATATTTACCATTTCTATCACCCTTTGAATTTATCAGCTACAATTAAATAGCTGTTGTGTTAAATGCCACCAGATGACGCTATCTCAGTTGCTGAGACCATCAATACGTATTAGTGTAGTCAGATGCTGACTGATAATGCACGCATGGTGCTGAGAATTGTTGCCGCCGTAGCGTAAATTCGAACGCACTCGACTAGTTATCGAGAGTTCTGTGGTTCGATCCCAGCGGTGCCGGAATACAATTTTTCAGTCGCTATGCGTTGTTTAAAAAATAAAGTGGAAAGAGAGATGACATCGTCCATTTACGCACGTTTATCTTGGACAGCGGATATCATGTGAGGGTCACATTCATTTTTGGAAGAAATAGCATAATTTTCAAGAGCAATATGCCTTTAAGTCTTAAAAGAAAAGTGTTTGATTAATGCATTCTTCCAGTTCTTACGTATAGTGCAGAGACGTGGACCTTAACTAAAAGAGACATACAAAGGCTGCAGACAACTCAATGAAGCATGGAGAGGTGCATTCTTGGTGTAACCAGGAGAGATAAGAAGAGAAACTCGTGGATCCCAAAAATGACTTGAGTTGAAGACATCATGATCAGAGTTAAATCCCTGAAATGGCAATGGGCAGGACATAGTGCAAGAAGGACAGACCATCGATGGACAGCCGAAATTTTAGATTAGATTCCAAGGGACAGGAGAAGACCCAAAAGAAGACCACATGGGAGATGGGTGGATGAAATTCGAAAGTATGCAGAAGTGACATGGAGGAGACCGACACAATACAAAATGTTGTGGAGGAAACTGGGGAGACCTTCATCCAGCAGTGGATTGATAATGGTTAATAAATATGATGATGATTCTGGGGCAAAATATCTCCAAAAACGTTTAACCATGATGTAGGGATGAAATACCTAGATACAGCCCGTAACATCCAACATCGCGTCTGAACATGCAGGAGTGTTCTTCCTCCCCAAAACCACCTAGGGGAGTCCAAACCGTCTACATATAAAAGACAAAATGCCAGTTTCTAAAAGTCATGAAGCACATACGAGAGTTGTCAAACGCATCATTCTTACACGTGCACCATTGAAGGAAGCACCAAGTAATACGGTAACAGCACTTTTGTTCGACATCAAGGGTATTGACGTTTTACCACTTCAACAAAAGCTTTATTAAAGATGATCGCAGAGATTCTTTTTCACAAATGGTGTGCAAAAGTTATCTATTCACAATTGTACTACATTCATGGGCCTATATGTTGGGGATCAAGAAAACGAAATTAGTATGGGAGTGAATTTATCTTTGAAAGACACTGAGACCGTAGGAGAATTTCACAGGATAGAGGAGAGTTATCGAAATATCCCGAATGAATATGGGTGAAAGGTTAATGGTTCCAACTCTGACGTATGACATAATTTCATACGCAACCAAGGGCATTTTAATTTTAGGGAGACCTGTATATTGTAAGCCCAATAAACGGAGTTAGGATTCACTTCTGAGATTGTTACTTGTTTTTTTAAAACTTCTTGGAGAAATTGTATTTGATTAGATTTTTTGGATAATAAATTTAAAGCTATATAATGATTTATTAAATTTATTTCGTCATACACTCTGCTATCATATTTTATGTTTAGTATTTTATTCAAATAATTATATATTTAACCTAGTGTCAGTTAATTTCATCATTTTGGGGTCGGTGGGTGGCCTAATGGTCAGCGTTCGTGACTGTCATGGAGATAACCTCAGGTTCGATCCACTAAATACTCGCCGTGCGTCAGATGGGCACGTTAAGCCGTCGGACCCCGGGTACTGGCCCCCCTGGTAATAAATAAGGGCGTCTTCCTCCCCCTTTCTACCTCGCTTCCGTGTCACTTTCCTATCGGGCAGTCTAGCCCAAATCTCCTAGCTTTATATTTCTAAGGGTTGTTTGAGACCTGGGGTCAGACACTCCCTTCCTAAAATCCTCTGCTCTGCTCTTTCATCATTTTGAATGGATTGTCAAGAATATTGATGTAGCCTTCTGCTAATGATTTGCTCAAGGCAGTTCATATTACTTTTCATGCAAACGACAGCAGAAACAATCGATTGTTATGAAATACTACTTGCTTCCAACTACGTAACATGTTTTCAGTACATGGATATGGTGGTAGTGGACGCCTGAGTACATGATTTTTCGCAATACTGCTCTGTATTTTAATATATATTTCTGGCATTTTCTTAAAGTCAATCCCACACTGGTGAATACATGGAATAATGCTGATTACATTTGATTTGCACAGTAAATTCGAAACAAGTATATTTAGAATACAGCGAAGTGACAAAACATTATGATCAGCGAGCGTCTTTATCAAACCAGAGCCACTTCAGGTTAAAGACTGAGATTGTAAATCACTTGAACCGTATAAATAACATCTGATGCTCAGCTCTCTTCATCAGGGACCGCATGTGGCCCAGTGGTCAGCGTTCCACAAAGAAAAAATTGTTAATGTGCAGATATAATTTTTTATTAAGCAACTTCATGAAATCAGATGTTAGGTACTGTAATTAGCTACTGACCATTAAATTAAAAATTATATGGTAAAGTGCGTTTGAATTTGAGTCATATGTTAAAGAGATGATAAAGCATGGTATTTTATTTCATAGCTCTTTCAGAAACTTTTAAGACATTAATAAATATTATTGTTTTTAAACCAAACGAAATATTTCCCCCGGATGAAATATAATTATTATTATGTTTGGTTGGCATGTGATTTTCGAACATCTTTATGCATTGGTTAACCAGAATGTGAGAAATATCATTAGGCCACGTTTGATGCTATTTTATCTTTAATTCAATGACTATGTAAAAAGTAGGGTGAAGTTTTAGCTTGCAACAGCATAACATCTCGGTCTCCTTCAGCAGCTCGCGTACTCAATTGGCTTACGGAAGAAGTGGCGTATCACTTCGAAGTTTTAGAAGCAGAACAACAAATGGGGGTGTGGCATAGCACTAATTTCGCAATGATGAAAAAAAAATGACCCTGTATAAATAATTATTAATTATCATATTATTACTCATTATATCATACGGCTCTTTTGCCCCACTCCCACATGATCTCTCGGTCAGTTTTAGTCTTTCATCGCGATCATTACCTAAGCTGAAATTTCTTTTGTATTGATTAACAAAAATCCACTACATCTAATTAAACGATTGATATCATTTTACATCCTTTTTGTCAACGTCTCTTTGAAAATTCCACCAGTTTAAATGGAATTTCTGTTGATCCAGCAGCACTGTGAACATGATGCAGATAAAAGGTGCCTGTGCTTTTCACACGAATGCGATTTAGTAAAGATGTATCACGTGCGTAGGTGGCATCGCTATATGTCTTGCTTAGAAATAGAAGCGGAGAGCATGAGGGCTCAGAATATCCTCCAATGCAGAACACGTTAAGAAGAAAATGAGATCTATAATAAGATATAGCCCAGCCACGGTCAATCCTCACTTACTAGGGCCATCTTACACGGTTTAGTAGCCTCACTATTAAAGAACATGTATGTGGGTGTTTGGGTGTTTCACATGATCACGAATTAGAAAGGAATATCAGGTACCTTAGAAGCTTTAGAGCAAGATCGCGTGGACACAAAGTATCACCCAAGGAAAATCAAGATGAGAAAGAAGAATCTATATTAGGCAAGAGTGAAGCCTCGATTAATTCTTACTGGATACGACCCAATCACACATTTTGTGGTGATTGTGAAATAATAATAATAATAATAATAATAATAATAATACCTCACCGACGGTGCAACCTTGTTGCAGTGGTGGAGCTGGTGTATCCCGATGAGGTTAAGAGCTATGCTGGCGGTAACATTTTACCAGCAGGGCCACCCAAACCAGACAGGTCTTTACTGAGGAGTCAGAATAAATGTACTAAACAATCATCAACCATCATAAGACGAAACAACAATAATTCCATACAAGATCGGTCGTCGTCCGGGTCAACTACGACCGGTTCAGTGGTTAGAGCTCCCGGACACATGTCGACAAATGGGCTTCAGGGCTCAGCAGATCCTGGTGAGGAACCAGGACAGGCTGCTACAATGCTACTGTAACAAAAGAAACGAAAAACTTGAACAGTTGCTGAAAATCGAGAACTCATGAAATGCTATTACCAGGCAAATCCATCAGCCCGTGGTTTTCAAAAAAGAATGATGCAAATTTGGAAAGGGAAACATCCAAACAGTGGAATAACAGTACAAAGAAAAATGAATCAAAGAAGATTTTTCATCAGGAACAAGGTATTTACAGAACTGGAATTGTAAAAGATGGATAAATTGGCAAAAGAAGGACCAACCCAAAATAAGAACCACATCGTGGAAAACTTCGTGCTGGTGAAGCCTGAAGATCAAGTAGCAGAAAATATTTTACCCGAAGAAAACTCTGTGAAACAACATGACAACCATGAATTGACACAACAGCAAAGCCTTTTGAAAGAGAAAATTTTAAACCATATGATACAAGGTGAGGAACGACAAAGTTGTCATGTTATTCGCCAAATATGAAGCAAACAAGTGAAACATATGTTAAAAACTCTAAATGATAAAATTTCAAAACATAATTTAAAGGAAACAAACCTGCTCATGTACAGTACAGCTGCCATGGTAACCATGGAATTTGGTTACAAGATGCTAAAGAAGGAAATGCCTGGCACTCCTAAAAGGAAAACTCGGCTAGAAAAGAAAAGAAATCAACTCCGTAGTGACATTAGTAACTTAAAATGCCTGAAAGATGGGTAGCTTGAAAGCAGAAAAATAAAAGATGGACTTTGCAAAAAGTACGACCTGGAAAGAAAAATAATTGTTGAAATTATTGAAGAATTAAAACAACGAGTAACCGCTACTGCAAAGAAAATTGAAAGATATGATGGACGCATAAAACAGTACAAAGAAAATGCGCAATTTCGGAATCAGCAACAAGTATTTTATAAATCATCGAAACAAAAGGCAATCCAAATAAACATCAGCCCATATAAGGAAGATGCCTTTAAATTTTGGAAATAAATTTGGGAAAGCCCAGTTGAACATAATAAAAATGCCTTGTGGATCAACGATGTGTGCAAAGATTTGAAAGGAATACACATCTGATGATAACAACTGATATGATTTCACAGCAAGTAAAGAATGTGAATGTCTGGAAGCTGCTCCGATGGC
The DNA here is from genome assembly GCA_039090855.1 of Macrothele yani. Classification (NCBI taxonomy): domain Eukaryota; kingdom Metazoa; phylum Arthropoda; class Arachnida; order Araneae; family Macrothelidae; genus Macrothele; species Macrothele yani. The sequence continues at coordinate 141,425,906 of CM077034.1, forward strand.
GCAGTTGTCTAAGCGATGGCTTCTGAACATTCGTCCGACAGGTGTCCGGGATCGAATCCCGGTGAAACATCAATGTTGTGTTTTTCTTACGGCCCTGGATCTTTCCCTACCCTGGAACTAGTGGCTTTAAATTAGGAACGGGCGACTGCTTATAGCCCATTGAGTTGCCCATAGTGGTCGTTAAACTCCCAATAAAAAAATTCTGGGGCGCACCTGAGCCAAATGAATTGCACGGATTTTGCTTAACGTATCTTGCAAGTCTTCACCAACGAATAGCTATGCACTTCAGAATTATGCCACAGAAGATTGGATGACAACAGGTCACACATTCCTTATAATGAAAGATGAAGAAAAAGGCAATGAACCTACTAACTATCGTCCAATTACATGCCTCCCAACAACATTCAAACTTTTCACAAGAGTACTAGCAAGATCAATATATCACTACTTATGGGATAACAATTTGTGCCCAATAGAACGGAAGGGAAACTTCAAAAGGTAAAGAGGCGCAAAAGACTAGCTGCAAAATGAAAAATGGTAGTAAAAACCCCAACAGAAGAAAAACGAATTTCAATATGGCATGGATAGATTGTAAAAAGGACTTTGACTCATTGCCCCACAGCTGGATTAACACTTGTTTGGAACTATTTGGAGTTAGCAAGAACATCTGCCGATTCCTCAAAGAAAATATGAGAAACTGGAAAACAGTGTTACATGCAAATGGTGAAGAACTCGGAGAAGTTAATATCAAGAGAGGCATATTTCAAGGAGATTCTTTGTCGCCTTTATTGTTTAATATTTCTATAATTCCATCGTCAATGATTTTGAACAAAACGAAAATGGGCTACCACATTTCGGACCAACATGGAAAAATAAACCATCTGCTGTACATGGATGACCTTTAATTGTATGCAAAATGTTCAGCCAAATTTGAAACATTGTTGCATTCTGTGCAAATATTTAGTGACAATATATAAAAATAGGATATGGACTGGAAAAATGTGCAATACTATCCATGCGATAGGAAAAAGTCCAGAATATAGATAGAATAGAACTAGAAAATGGTAAAATAAAGAAATCATTGTCAAATAATGAAAATTATAAATACCTCGGAATTCTCGAATCAGTTAACATGTTACATATACAAGTCAAACGTCTGACTCAGAGTGAGTATAACAAGAGACTAAGAACAATGAAAAAAATTGAAATTAAAACTAAATGGTGGAAATACAATTAAAGCCATAAATACATCAGATAAAAAGCAACGAACCATTCCATTTCAATTCTAAAACATGCCTGCATATCATTCCTGCAATTATAGTAATATGAAATCTAAATCGGAGTATCTTACTTGCGTTTGTTATTTCAACTACGACGTTACATTATGAATGACGGCACGTTATTAAATTTTTAGGTCCAAAATGACAAGAACACACTGGTTCCAATAAATTAAGCGCCAAATGGAAAAAGCGTAATAACTCAAAAAAGTATTCAACCGATTTGTATGCCATTTGGTGGTAAGCTTTATCAGACCAAATGCAAGAACAACAAAAAAAATGTGATAAAAAACATTTACATTTTGTATGAGTGTTGCAAATATGAAAATACAGAAATATAGGTATCATGATGAAATAGCAAAAGGTTCTTCAATTCGGAGTGCGGTTACTCCTAACAGGAATGCAGGCCAGACAGCGATGTTCCATTCTATTAATTATGATGTTGAGCAGTTCGTGGGCAGCTGCGTTCATTGCTCCATCAAGGCAGTTCGGAGCCCAAGAGGGTTCTGGGAGGTGGCTGGAGGCCAGAAACACGCCTCTCGAGAGCATCCCAGATATGCTCAATGAGATTCATAACGGGAGAGCATGCTCAACAACCTTGCAAATTAACGTAGGCGAGACGCTGTGCCACCGTATTATATTACCAATCTGGTAGGCAAGACATTATCGCTGAATGTTTACGTGAAGCCAACGATTTTCCAACCGATTAGCTACTAAAGGGAAGGTTTGGGTAATCCGATTACAGTCAAGTGTGACCTATGATTCAACCAGTGGCTCGGTGAGTCATCAACGTCAACAGCCTTGTTAACGTAGGCTCGACGCTGTGCCACCGTATTATATTCCCAATCTGGTAGGCAATACACTTTTATTTTGGAGTAATACCATAAAATTACGGCTCTACGATATCGTGCCGTCTTTGCAGGCGAGATTAAAATAAGATGTGGATTTTTCTTCCTTGAAAAGTGCGGAGGTATGAAAAAACGATTTTTCTTCTGTATATAGTTTTCACGTTCACAGCGCCGAATTACAACATATTTCTTCACGTGGCCACTCCATTCGGACTATACATCTCCTGTTCCAGGTACTGGTGCACGGGGTGAGCTGCCTGAGTACTGGCTTTATCCGCCTGTTGTACAAATGTATCTAAAATGGCGGTTGCATACGAACGAACAGTTAGGTCTAGGATGTCGTCTCCACGTATCTGAACATTTCGTTTTCCATGTGGCAACACACAGTGGTCTGTACGTCTTCCTACCGGCGTGCCTGCGCAAACCAGAACACTACCACTACCACAGGTGTCCCTTTCCTGGATATTTGAGGGAAGATAGTGAGTACAGGCCTCTCTGCGGATGTAAATTCTGCAAGATTCACTTTGTAAACACCATCGCGACTCATCAGGGAACAGAGCGGAGCTCCACTGATCTTGAGTCCAGTTCACATGCATTTGTGCCTAACTGAAACGTTCCCGCCGGTGAAGGGGATGAGGGGCATTCATAATACCGGTCGCCGAGCATACAGTCCTCCTGCTTGTAACGTTCTGCGTACCGTCGGTGCTGATACCGTCCGCCCGGTGGATGTCGCAAGCAGAGATCTAAGATGAGTCGGTGTAGCAATCCTTTTCCGCCATGCCGAAAGCCTCAAGTACCAGTCATCAGCAGAGGTCGTCGCCCTTGGCCTAACTTTGCTGTACCTTCAGGAGCTGCATTCGTGGCTTGAAACTACCCCCATATCCTGCTGACTACAGAACGATCGACGCTGAGCCACTTTGCGACGTCCTCCTTCCTTTGCCCTGCTTCTAGTCGACCTATCACTCTGTAGCGTAACTCTGCTGGTAAATGACGGCCCGAAGCCAGATTAACGAAATTGCTATCTCGAGATTTTGTCATTCACCGCTGCTGATAAATTGGTGATTCCCTCCGAAACAGCTGGTTTTAAGCTCTTGCGCATTTGCCCAAAGCGCTGAGAGCGCCACTCATTTGCCTTCAGTACATTAATGATGTATGCCTTCGCCTGTATCACATGCATATTTCGTGCAATTGAACTATATTTTGCACAGTTACCACGGTTTTTCGGTTTGTTGCTTAATTTATGGAAATCCGTGTAAATTAAATTTGTGTAAATTTATGGAAATCAATGTGAATTTTGTTTGCATTAAAATGAGAGAGAGAAATTGAGAGAGAGAGAGAGAGAGAGAGAGACAAAGAGAGAGATAGAGATAGAGAGAGAGAGACAGAGAGAGAGAGAGAGAGACAAAGGGAGAGATAGAGATAGAGAGAGAGAGACAGAGAGAGAGAGACAGAGAGAGAGAGAGAGAGAGAGTAAATACTTCACATAATTTCTTCAGAGGAAACGAATATTTTCATCAATTCCATGCAATATTGTTACACAATTAGGATATTACTTGTAGCATGATTGTTTTGTTATACTAAAAATTTAGAAATAAGTGTCCAAATATTGACATAATTTGCCCAAATCTACATGAGAAAATTTTTTTACAGAGCTTCGAACTTTTATATGCCCGGTATTTTTTGAAAAGCAAAAAATTTTTATTATGTTCCCTTTTAATATGCTTTATTAACCAACTTATTGTCCTATATGATACGGATTCAAAAGAATAATAATTGTTCTTTAATTTGCAGTTTTTCTTTTATAAAATAAATTACATAAATATTTTTACAATTTAAATGCGACTTTCGTAGCTGCATGAAACAGTTTAAACACCTTTAACTAGGTTAATTTATTTTTGACATCAGGAGGGTCCCACTTGTGCTGCGCAGTATCAGACACGGTTATTTTGAAACCACGTATGACGTAGGTGTGGACGAACAGTCTTTCGACTTCTGGCATCCCTGTTTGCTTACAATTGGTGTGCTCGAGTTTTCTCTATAAACGCAGTTGACTTTCAACCGCTTGAAGTTTGTATCGTATAGTTTTCTGTTTATGTTTTGTTTATTTTGAAATTTACACGTATTTATCACTGAAATTCATTGCTTCTGTGTTTTGTAAGAAACGCAATAATGCCGGGTTGTGCAGTGGCTTGTTGTACTACGTACAATAGGAAAACCAAGAACACTGACATTATGTACCATGTATTTCCGAAGGATTTATTACTACAAAAATTGTGGATTCAGAAATGTAAGCGTCAGGATTCCTTCAAAGTGTCCACTGCAAGAGTGTGTTCTCAACATTTCACAGCCGCCCCGGTGGCGCAGTGATCTAAGCGATGGCCTCTGATCATTCGTCCGTTAGGGGTCCGGGTTCGAATCCCGGTGAGGCATGGATGTTGTGTTTGTCTTACGGCACTGGCTCTTTCCCTTCCCTGGAACTAGTGGCCCTAAATTAGGGACGGGCGACTACTTATAGCCCAATGAGTTGCTCACGGTGGTCGTTAAACCTCCAATATAAAAAAAAAAAAACATTTCACACAGGATGACTACCAACGTGACTTAAAGGCAGAGTTAGCCGCCCCGGTGGCGCAGTGGTCTAAGCGATGGCCTCTGATCATTCGTCCGAACGGGGTCCGGGTTCGAATCCCGGTGAGGCATGGATGTTGTGTTTGTCTTACGGCACTGGTTCTCTCCCTTCCCTGGAACCAGTGACCCTAAATTAGGGACGGGCGACTGCTTATAGCCCATTGAGTTGCTCACGGTGGTCGTTAAACCTCCAATCAAAAAAAAAAAAAAAAAAAGGCAGAGTTACTTCGGTTAACTAACAGGAAAGTGTTGAAGCCTGATGCAGTGCCTACACTAAACCTTCCCACAAGCAATAATACTGGTATTAATAAGGTAAGTTCGACAGCCAGTGCTGACATTTCAGGACCTGAGACTGCAACGCCTACTGCACGTAGATGTCATGACCGTGGAGTTCGGAAACGGGCATTGGAACCCTTTGATAATCTATCACCAAAGAAGAGGAATGTAGAGAAACCGATGGGAACTGATCAAGAAATACAGTGCATGCTGAGTGATATAAAAACAATGGAGAAAAGAATAAAGAAATTGGAGGAAGAAAACCAAAGGCTAAACACAGAGTGCATTCAGATGAGAGTAAGAAAGAAGTACCTTCACAGTCAGCATGTAACAACTCGACGACGTTCTCAGAAATACTTGAAAAAATTTCACACGGAGTTAGAAACTGAAGTAAGGAAAGTTTTAGCAAAACTCTTCAATGCAAATCAGATCCGTTGTTTAATAAAAGGTAAGAAATGTGTAAAATGGGAAAAGGAAGACATCTGTAAATCCATTACTCTGCGTGCAATGTCAAGAAAGTGCTATATTTTCTTGAGAGATAAAATAGGGTTTCCATTGCCAGGAATTTCAACACTGAGGCGGTGGACTGCTCGTTCATTCCATTGTCACCCTGGCATTCTACATGATGTCCTTCAGCTAATGAAGGCACAGGCACAAAGACTTAGTACTTTAGAGTGTACATGTGTCATTTCTCTTGATGAAATGAACATAGATAGCAGAATTTCCTATGACCAAGAAGAAGATAGGACTGTTGGTCCACACAATAATGTGCAAGTAGTCATGGTACGGGGACTGTTTGCAAGCTGGAAGCAGGTAATATATTTTGATTTTGACATACAGATGACAGCCTCATTGTTGAACAAAATAATATCATCTCTAGAAGATATTCAGTATAATGTTGTTGCTGCTGTAGCTGACCTCGGTTGCAAAAATCGTGCTGTATGGAAGAAATTACAAGTAACACACACAAACACATGCTTCCCCAATCCTCAAATACCAAATAAACGAGTTTGGGTGTTTGCAGATATTCCACACCTTTACAAGCTGCTAAGAAATCATTTTCTCGATGAAGGACTAACACTTCCAGGTAATAAGAAAATTACAAAAGTTACTATTGAACAGCTCCTTACTCTGGATTGCAGTGAGATGAAGATATGTCCCAAGTTGTCACTTCATCACATTAGTGTGAAGGGCCGTGACCGCCAACGTGTATATTTGGCAACTCAACTCTTTTCAAACCACACTGCACAAGGAATACGCTTTCTTATGCCACATGAAGAACACGTCGCGAAATTTGTTCAGCTTCTGAACGACTCGTTTGATGTGCTAAATGCAAGAAGGCCTACAGATGAGAAGTCTCTGGCATGTGGATTTGGAACTCATCGTGAAAGCCAAGAGAGGATTCTACGACAGCTGCATGCATGCATCCGAGGAATGAAGGTAGGTAATGCAACATATCTGTTACCCTTTCAGAAAGGATTCATCACAACCATTTGCTCATTGCTGGGACTCTTCTCTGATCTGGAGCCTCTGAACATAAAATACATCCTAACTGCTCGACTCAATCAAGACTGCCTTGAAATTTTTTTTTTCACAAATACGTGGGCTTGGCCACTTCTATGATCATCCATTGCCTACAGAAGTGAAATCCCGTTTGCGTCTCTTGCTTCTAGGTGCCAATGTAAGTGACATTCCATTTTAAAGTGCTGCTCCTGTTGCACAAGGTGGGGTGTGATGATGATTACTTTTTGACATCTCAATTGTTTAGTGCCGTTTTACCTGATATGTCCGAACCTCTGGCAATAATTGAAGGTGAAACTGAGATTCGGGATATTACACTACATGACTCTACAGGTATTCAGGTACCACCTGCTACTAATGGCTCTGATTGCTCTGTAGAAGGCTTTCGTTACCTTGCAGGTTACATAGCTTACCGAGGAAGAAAATATGACCGTTCGCTGGGAACGCCAACTGGCCGGCTACTTAATCCACCATCAACTACAGAATCAGTACCTGTTAGCTGGATTGAGACCCTTTCACGAGGAGGCCTGCTTGTTCCATCAGATCCATGGTTCGAGAAAGTTAGCCAGTTTGAGTTGATGTTTGCAAAAGTGCATGGACATGAATCTTTATCCCAGGAACACAAGATTGTACACAAACTACGTGTGAAATTTGGTCAGAAGTTTCCAGATGTTCCTACAGAGGTGATAAAGTTGTATGTCAGAACCCGAACCTTTATACGGCTAAGACATTTAAATGCAAAAGTAAAAGTTAGGAAGGCAGAAGAAGCACAACGCAGAAAAGCACGTAAGTGGCAGGCTTCATCAAAGTGAAAATTTCCTGGATGCACATGGCCAAACTAGATTTTTCATGCCATGGAGAAAATGTAAACAACCTGCAGGAATAATGCCACGGAATTCTGCAATCAGAAAGCTAAGTTGTTGTTTTTTATTTCAATTTTTCATTGTTTCTATGCATGCATGCAAGTATTTGCAATTTTTCTGATAGCTATTATATATACTCATCTGAGAAAGAAAAGTTTTATTTCAATACATCTGTCATGGGCACATTGTGTTAAGGATCAAATCTGGTAAATGAAAAGTTGTAGAATTTAATTAGCACAGCATCAGTGGTAATGAGTATACCAACTTATTTGCTAGTCATTAACATAAAAAAAATGTACCACACACATATATAGGAGAGACAAAGTTTTTAAAGATGAAAACTTTTCAAAATTACTTCATGGTGTGTTTGTATATGTATGTATATATGGCGTGTGTGTATATGTATGCATATATGGTGTGTGTGTATATGTATGTATATATGGCATGTGTGTGTATCATCATCATCATCATCATTGTCAACCATTATCAATCCACTGCTGGACGAAGGTCTCCCGAAGTTTCCTCCACAACGGTCTGTCTTGTGCCAGTCTCCTCCATGCCACTCCCGCATATTTACGAATTTCATCCACCCATCTCCCATGTGGTCTTTTTCTGGGTCTTTTCCTGTCCCTTGGAATCAAATCTAAAATTTCGGCTGTCCATCTATGGTCTGTCCTTCTGGCAGTATGTCCAGCCCATTGCCATTTCAGGGATTTAACTCTGATCATGATGTCTTCCACTCTCGTCATTTTTCGGATCCACGAGTTTCTCTTCTTATCTCTCCTGGTTATACCAAGCATGCACCTCTCCATGCTTCTTTGAGTTGTTTGCAGCCTTTGTATGTCTCTTTTAGTTAAGGTCCACGTCTCTGCACCATACGTAAGCACTGGCAGGATGCATTGATCAAACACTTTTCTTTTCAGACATAATGGCATATTGCTCTTGAAAATTATGCTGTTTCTTCCAAAAGCTCTCCAGGCAAGTTTTGTACGCCTATTAATTTCTTCATCAATGTGACCCTCACTTGATATCTGCTGTCCAAGATAAACATACGTATCTGTTATCTCCAGTTTTTCTCCATCAATCGATAAATCTTCATTTCTTGTAAAAGCATTGAACATCACTTTTGTCTTCTGAAAGTTCATTTTTAATCCCACTTCTTTACTCTTGTCAGCAAGTTCCTGGATCATACTCTGCAGCTCTGATGGGGTAGTTGCAAAAATGACTACGTCATCAGCAAAACGAAGGTGGGTTAGATAATCTCCATTAATCTTTATCCCTTTGTTTTCCCAGTTCAGTGATTGAAAGACATTTTCCAATGTGGCATTAAAGAGCTTCGGAGATATGGTGTCACCTTGTCTCACTCCTTTTCCAATTTTTATGTGTGTTGTATTTTCAAACAGCCGAATCTTTGCACTTGCATTTTCATAGATGTTATTAATAATATTAATGTATGCATCTTCACTACCGCAGGATTTCAGAGCCGTGGTAACTGCTGATGGTTTCACCGAATCAAAGGCTTTTTCATAATCGATAAAAGCTATGCACAATGGAAGTTCATATTCCCTCGCTCTTTCAATTAGTTCTCTCAGTACGTGGATATGATCTATTGTGCTATAGCCACTCCTGAATCCAGCTTGTTCTCTCGGTTGAGCCATGTCCAGTGCTACCTTCAAGCGGTGTGAAAGAACTTTAGTGAAGATTTTATAAACCACTGATAGGAGGCTGATAGGTCTGTAGTTCCTGAGATCCTCAATGTCACCTTTTTTATGTAGCAGGATCATTGTAGCATTGTTCCAATCCTCAGGAATCTTCCCTTCATTAAGGCATCGAGTGAAAATTTGGGCGAGTACTGTTTCAATTTCTCCACTTGCTTCTTGTATGATGTCTATAGTAATTCCATCTTCTCCTGGAGCTTTCCCCCGCTTCATGTTCTTGATTGCATGAGCAACTTCTGCTGGGAGGACTGGAAGAACTCTGGTACCTTTCATGATGTCTGGAGTACATGTATCATCCCTTTCATATAATTTGGAGTAGAAATCTTTCACTCTTGTCAAAATTTCGCCTCTATTTCTTGTTATAGAACCATCTTCTTTTCTCAGAGCCATAATCTGTTTTCTTCCCTTACTGAGATGTCCCTTTGCTATCTTAAGGCTTTGGTTGTTTTCAATTGCTTTTCTCACTAGCTCACAGTTGAATTTCCTTACGTCTTCAGTGATACTTTTTCGTGCTGTCTTGCATAGCTGTGTGTGTATATGTATATATATATGGTGTGTGTGTATATGTATGTATATATGGCATGTGTGTGTATATGTATGTATATATGGTGTGTGTGTATATGTATTTTTCAAGATGTCATTTTTAAGTAGATATTCGATACAGCTTCTATATCTTCACTTCCAGAAAAAATTTCAACCTTCTTAAATGATGTGTGTGGCTGTGTACAAACAATTTTAAAAATAAAAACCTAGAAAAAGATGAATATCAAAACCCAATCACCGAGCTATATTCTCCCCTGGATGAGGGCTAAAACTAAAAAACTGTATACTCTAAAAGTCAGATTATAAAAGGAGACATGTAATGTAGAACATGCTAAGAATAATCACTTAGTCCTTCTTCAGGGTAAAACAAAAATGATCCCTCTCCCATTTCTACAAAGACCTGAAAGTGGGTTTCTGCTATATTACATCTGCTTAAGTGCACCAAATATAAATTTTTTAACTTAATAAAATATTTGAACATTAAATTCTACTAAACCTGTTAACTACTAAAACAACCAGCTAGCACATATGCTGGTAGAAAAGGGAAAAGTTTTAAAGTGAAAACCACATTCTAAAACTTTGAGCAAAATAAGCTTAATAAACATTACAGGAAAAAAAATAATTATGAAATAATAACACTTAACTCTCTCTTTGTATCTTGGTTTTCTTGCGCTTAAATTTGTTTTTAGCCTGCTTATGTGTTATATACATACACATCATGAAGGAATGTTGAAAAATCTTTCGAGAGTTAATGTATGAAGAGACACAGAATCGTTGTCGTGTTGTTCCGAGTACGGAAGTGATTGATTTAGCTGCGATACGTATTAATGAAGTAACTTTCAGAACTAATTTAAGTATCAGTGTCTAACCTGAATACTTGTAGCTGTTTTCTTTGTAGTGGCTTGGCTACCAATTTCGTTATTCAGTAAGCATTAAAATGTGAGTTCACATATATGCAAATAAATTTGGAAATGTTGCACTTCAAGAAAGATAAATCCTTTGAATTTATGAGATTTGTTTATGTGTGAGCAGTTTTTCGCAGTTTTATTTCGTTATTATCATAATAAGGGTGATTATCACGATCGTTTCGTATGCCGTAACCCCACGCCACAAGACACTCAAAGCTGCCATGTTCGCTGCCATGCGTCCACGCCGACGTCATTTCAGCAGCCAATGAGAGGCTGACATCGTAGCGAGCCCAACCTTATACCATGAGATATATCTAAAGACCTTGCACAGATGATACAATCGATGAAAGTGTGGACAGACTATTTCTCCCTCCGAATACAACATTGGCATTTCTGCCTCTCGACCAAAGTATTATTAGGTATATCAAGTCCTCTTACATGCGTCAGGTATTCGAGTGGTTTCGTGTTGTGATGGACACTGACAGAATCCTTGATGTCAAGGAATGCTGGAAATCACTCAACATTGAAAATGCAAAACCCTTTATAAGAGCTGCAATGGACGAACTGAAGCTTGAAACTGTTAACACATACTGTAAGACTCTTTGAAAAGAATTGGTGAATAATATATAATAATTGCTTCCTATTATAGATGATGAAGTGAGAAAGATAATTGACACAGCACCACAAGTTGGTAGGGAAGGATTTACCGATGTGGTTGCTGAAGAAGTTATTCACCACCTCGAAGAACAGCGAGAAGGGTTAACTGATGGTGAATTACAAAAACTCATTAACAGCGAGAAGGGTTAACTGATGATGAATTACAAAAACTCATTAAGCTATCGACTGAGGGCGAAGAGAAAAACACAAGTTAAGAAGATCTAGCTATTTGGATATTAGAAAAAATGGGTGTTTGTTGCGGCTCGCTCGGACACTTGAGAAAAAAATATTTGATTATGACCTTATAATGGAACGTAGCATAAAAGTTACGCGCTCCATTATTGAAGCAATGGAACCAATTAGCCAAGTATTTGGAGATTAAAAAAACACCCCAGAGAAATCAGCTCCCTATTTCAGTGTTTTCCCAAAGACGGCACAGAAAACACCAATCAATGAATCGCTCCCATTAACATCGACTCCAGGTGTGGATGCTAATGCTGATTAGGTCCGTAGGTGACTTTAAATTACAGATACTGTACTGCAATGTGTTTAGTCAAGTCTAAATTGTAGATCCCAAGCTATAAAATGAAAATAATAATACAATACTACATACATTGCACACACGTACATACATTATGTATTATTGATTGTCAAGTGTAAATTACAGACAGTACTGCAATGTGTTAAGTGTACAGTATACGTGTAATCAAAGTAGATACGTAGTTATGTGCTGTGCAAATGGCAGAAAAAGGCTGAAAGCATAATAGCGAAATACGTTCGTAAGTAACGGCGCTTTCGTATCGCACTCTTTCATTTATTTTTTTGTAAATCTCATTTTTGTCCACGTTATGTATGTATAATATGTTTTCTTAAAGTCCAAATTAATTAACCTACATGGTTATTTATGATTTACAGTAGCTAATAGTCTAAACACTCATAAATTCCTTAATATAGAGTTAAAATCGTGCTATATTCTAAGTAATAGCGTGTAGATTTTGGCGTTCGCTATTATTGGCCGTTTCACGTATACCCCGCGGACAAGGTGGTTTTACTGTATTAAACACAATGTGAAATACAAATCATGCGGAAATAGAGTGCTTTCGATTGCGAGTAGTGCCATGTTTCTGGACAAATAAATGGCACGTCCCTTGTTATGCACCGAAAAAGGATTTGAATAGATGTAATTTTAACATTTCTTAAATGATGCATTATACACTGGCTGTTTAAATGAACTGAAAAACTTTAAAATGAGCCTATTTAAAATCTACTCCTGTACAATATTTGGAGCAGTAGGCTAAATTAAGATCAGCTGTTTATGATTTCTTAGAAAACCCCTAACTGTTGATTATTGAGTATAATATATTATTGCAAAATATTACTAAATGTTGTGAAACTCTCAGGACGCTTTCTTTTATATTGTATATTATCTCGACAATCGGATGACATTATTCTAAATCGCATTTGTTGTGATCTTTAAAATAGCTCTACTCAATGTGACATATAATAAAAATTAGACAAAAATCTGTTTCTGGCCACCATATTCGTAATAAATCCCAAAAATACCATTACAGGTATTGGTTTTCAAACTGCATTATTCTATTAAAGGGCAAAATATATTTAAAAAAATAGATCTTACGATCAGCAGAGGCCAGTTGCTATTTCCAAAGATTTATTGTTTATCTCCGGGCTTCTGAATGCGTACTTTTGTTTCTTTGTTCTCTGCAGAGTAATTCAGAGTGATAAATACACTTACACGCAGATCCATGTTGAAAAAATTATTCAAAATTGCTTCACTGAAAAAATAAATATTTTAGTGATTGTATTATCAAAGTGAAACATAATTCCATGATTGCAGTTTGAACTTTCGTGTAAAGCTATTTAAAAATACCCCCTAAATACAATCTACCAAGACGTGTTCCCAAATATTAGAGCAACAAACCAGAGGAGCCACGTGAAGTTCTGTTCAAAATACATCTCGGATAATAATTTACTCCTATTCTTCAGATGTAATGCTTGCGAAGCGTAGTTTTGCAAGCATTTTGTTTGTAATATTATGCAGACAGGATACAATAAAATTGGAGCAAAACTATGGCAAGATGAATCTGAGGAAGGCTTCGGAGTTGATGTACCAAAATTAATAGAAATGCAGTTAAAGACCAACAGAACAAGAGTTCGAAATGTCTCTAGTTTCATTCGTTTATAAGGGATCAACGTTACAAATTTGGCATAGTCTTGTGTTATTTAAATTTATATACTCACTTATGCTTCACTGTAGAAATATTAAAGCGAATACATGTACATGCAGTACATATATTCGCTTTCGGTCAATTTCAAAGTCTTTCTGAGAATAAAAATAAAAAAGGGAAAAATAAGGTATTAATTTCACATATTATTTAATCTGCAGTCATTTTTACAGATATTCTTATACAGCATGATTTTATCTTTCTGTGCATAAACTATGTTAACGCTTTTGAGTTTCGTTATGAAGTGAGCAGTACTACATGGACAAGAACCGCACCGAAGGTTTCGTTTGTGAAGTAGGCAACAGACATGCATTGCAAAACTTCATTTCTTTAAACACTATATATCAAAATATTTGGCCCATATTCCCTAACAATTTTTTTTGGATCCTACAAATATGTTTTATATTTTTTTTATCTCATCAACAATTGCTTTTTAAACGTGTGTGACAAGTATGTGATGTGTTCATTAATAAAATAATTGAAGCTCTGCTTCACGTGAACATAATTATCACAGTTTGGAGTACTTTCTAAGTTATTAAATTTTGTTTAAAAGTTTCAGTTAGAAAAAGGCAATATGTTGTGGTAAAATGATCTCAAATTTCCGTATTATTGATTTTTAAAACCGGTGATCTGGAATGCATGCTCTCGTTCTCCAGCAATATTGTGGTTACGGTGTTTTTTATCCGGTCTAAATACTATTTAATTTAAATTTTGCTGCTCCGATTATAGACTATATTATCAAAAGTATTCGGACACGGTCAAATATTTGAATAAGTGCAAAGAATGGTTCCGCAGGATGGTGCACTGTGAGTGTGGTGGTACGTATGTGAACCTGAGGTGTTCTGTCGTGTTATGAGTAATTTTGAAACGTGTATGCCACGAGGACTTGAACTTTCTGTGTTCCAGCTGGGCTACTCCTAGAGTGTCATTTAAGTACCGTTTTGATAGGGAACATTGCAGCTAAATTAAACATAACAAAATCGACTGAAAGTGAAGTCGTGAAATGATGGAAGCAGAATGTACAACTAGAGAAAAGTAAGGTTGAGGAAGGCAGCACAAAAAGACGAATCGTTGCAGATTAAACATGGTAAGAAGGGTTAAAAAACACCGCTCTCTTTTCCCGTTTCAATAGCTTCTGAATATTGAAATGCTTGTAATGGCTTGGCTAAGTCCATAACTATTCGCAAAGAATTGCACAGTGTGAGTTACTGTGGTAGAGGAGCAACACACAAGACACACAGCACTACCGCGAATGTGAAGCACCGTTTGGAGTGCTGTATCTCCCGCCGTTCCTGGAAAGTTGGCGACAAGAAAACTGTTGTTTGGAATAAGAATTCACGCATTTCATTCTTCGTATCAGCTAGGCGTATTTGGATTTACCGATAGCCCGTCAAACGAATTTCAACTATTTGTGTTCTTCTAAATGTTAAGTTCGGCAAATGCTCCATCATGATATGGAGTTATATTAGAGGATGAGACTCTGCCAGTTTGTTTTAATGACAGAAACGACCAACTCTGAAGCGTACCTTGACGTTCTGGATAACTCTGCCGTAGAAAGAATGTAGCATTACTATGGAAATGAACGTTGTTTCTTCAAACACAATCGAGTCCCCTTTCGCACACCTCACTGCGTGTGCAGGACTGGTCTCTTGAAAATAAGGTGAAATTGTTCAAATGGCCTGCGCAAACTCCTGGTCTTAATCCTATAGAACACCTATGGGATGAACTGGAACGATTGATACGAAATCTACGGCAACGACCCACTTCGCTCTCAACTCTAGTAACAGCCTTGCAGCACAAATGGCGAGACATTCCTGTCTAGAACTACCGGAAATTGTTTGATATATGCCTCGACGTATTTCCGCTGTCATACCAGCCAAACTTGGACCGACTAACTAGTTGCGATAATAAATTTATTTGTCCCGAAACCTTGTGGTGTGCGAATACTTTAGATGATATGGTGTAGGTTT
Source organism: Macrothele yani (assembly GCA_039090855.1). Taxonomy (NCBI): domain Eukaryota; kingdom Metazoa; phylum Arthropoda; class Arachnida; order Araneae; family Macrothelidae; genus Macrothele; species Macrothele yani. Next base: position 141,441,355 of record CM077034.1, read on the forward strand.
GAATATCATTACGAACCATAATTCCGAATATAACACAGTGACTGCTTTGATTTTCGTAGAACTTTTCTTAGGCTTTCCAAAAATTACTAAGCATTTTTCAGCCATTCTCCCTGCCACTTGAATAATAGAAAGCACATGAATTGTTTGGAAATCAAAACTAATGCACATTTATATTCAGTTTACACTGTGAACAAGATATTCACCGTCAAATATTTTGAAAAATGGGTTATTTAAAATAAAAGTTGGAATTTCAAAGGACAACATTGTAATTTCCTAACTGTTGAAAACACCGCTTGATTTACGTAAGTGCGTGTTAAAGATAACGACAAGTGGATCTGGAACATCTAGCGTATGGAATGTATGATACTGTATCACAAACTCAGGTAGGTGATTATTAAATCAAATGGATCTTGTGGATTCTTTAGTGTATCGAAATGCAAAATTATCGTGCATAACAATCTTATTGTAAACTGTTATGGCCATAATATGCATCTGGTTTAAAAAGTATACTGTCAAGAGTAAAATTCCCCACGGATCGAAGATGTTTTGTTTTGAGAAAATTTCAGCTGAACCTCAACCCGGAATTCTTACTCCACGAATTATTGTAATTTATTGTAATTACACATAAGCCGAGATGGAGGCACCTGAGCTCCTTCGACGGCCGGTTTTTCTCTAATAAGCTGTTAGTCCTGTGTGTTTTTTGAACGTGTATTTTTCAGCCGGTTAATTCTTTTCTTCGGATGCCTTTTTGTACTGTGATGTAAGACGTGGAATTGGAAGCGATTTTTCTCGAAAATTGGTAGTGATGGGGCTATGTGTGTTTCATGCTATGATGCTAAATATTGCAATTAGCTTCAAGAAAATATGCAGAGGGTCACCTAAAGACTCACAGTGGATATGATTCATCGTTGAAGATAATTCAGGAGTCGGGAGAAGCACATTTCAGGGAAAGATAAGTTGTGTTTCTGTACACTTGAGACGTTGCTCCATAATGCTCATATTCCTCTTGATATCGTGATGATTCCAATGTATTGCTTCACCAACGGATTGTTTTAGCATGAGACAATCGAAGAATTGTTACAGGGGGATGTAACCGCTTTCCCTAAGACATTTAGTGACTGGTATCAATATTGCAGACAACTGATCTCTAAGTTCATGGTAGCCTCATAGTGTGCCAAAGGAAGGCTTGGAGGCGAATGATTCATGGTTGAGTGTATGAAACAGAGGTAGGCTTAATCATATGAAGCTGCTGTCGCTTGGTTGAGAACACTTGGATCGTTAGTTCATTTGAACGATATGCAAAGCAATCAGGATAGAGATCTACATTGAGAATAACTGAACTGCTTAAAACACTGCTTCGAAAATTGTCACGAAGAGCGATTGAGACATCTCACTGCCATCATCTTTGACAGAAGATAAAAGAGGGCAGCACGCCAGTGCTTCCTCGTACATCTCAGACAACCGACCACAGCTGAAAGGATAACAGATATTGCTTTTCAGCAAATCAACCAAATAAAGAAAGAGCAATTTCTTATATTTTCTTTGTTTATGGGAAACAGAACGAATTTAAGCGAAATAAATTACTTTTATGAAGATACACTTATCCAGATACAAAGAAACACAGAACTGTATTATTATCTAATTTTTAGGCACATATTTTTGTACAAAATTGTGTCTTGCCCTGTATATGGTTGTACCATCTTGAATTTTTATATGAATATAAAATTAAATATTTCGCCATATAGAACATATTCTTTTATCAACTACTGGCCAACACGAAAGATCAGTTTTCCTAATCGCATTATGTTCTATAGGAATGTAATCACGAAGTAATCGTATATTGCTTATTACTCCGACTTAAAAATAATTTGCAAGTAATTGTGAAGAGTTTGAATGTATGGACTCTAGTTATGGACTTTAGAATTTGGATAATTAGATTTAGCAAAAGTTAAGGTGAATTCTAGTCCTTACCGCTATATCTGAAATTCTATTTTCCTAAACGATGTAAGGAGTTTTGTTATTCTAACAAGAAGATTTTTTAAATTTTTGAAGATGATTTGAAGAAATTCCCAGTATGCACAAACTATAGAGAAAAGAAAGTATGTTTACAATAAAATATTTGAAGAATTAAACATTACGAATAAGAGAAACAAATTTTGAAAAGCAGTTTAACAGTTGAAAGGTTTTCCAATGCTGATAATATTAATAACCAGTATTGAAGACCACTTAGGAGAAAAAGCTTCAAGTCTTATCAATAGAGCAAAAATTTCACAGCTATCAACATTTTGGTAGCCTACGTTTCCAGAATCATGGTAAGGTTTCGAATGAGAGAACCTAGTCTCAGTGAAGGAACCTCATATGTTTTGAAAATCATTTCCTTCCATCAACAACATCTCCAATTCTAAGAAAGTGTTTCCTTAAATACAGAGTTGCAACATATAAAAGTCCAAGAAGTTTCTTATTCGTCAATAATAAGTTACAAGAATTTCGAAATTACAGTGCAGCATATTCTTTTTTGACTAAGTATGAAAAAATGATTGAAATGTAAAATTTGACAAATGCACAAATAACAATATTTCACTTGTGATCTAGGAAGAAATCATTGGAGTAACAGGGATGTTAATATCAAACACATCTTCTTGAATTACATGCGTTATAAAAGACTGTATAAATTTAAAGCTATATTTTGCAGCACTTAGAAAGTTCACAATTTTTTTATAGTAAAGAACTATTAAATATATCGAAAGGAAGATCAAAGGTTTAAGTTTCCGAGTTCTCGGAGCAGTTAAATTACAAATGCGTTACCTATAACACGCATTGTCGCTAAAGACAAGCGGATTGCACTGACTGTGCTGTAAGGAATCTTAGAAAACGTTGTGGCGTTTTGTTCGTCCGGTCAATACATATTACTGATTTCACAGCACACTGATTTTAATTTATGGCAAGGGCAAATGACAGATTGCCTAATGTTTGTAGGGTAACAAACTGAAGGAAATTGAAATACCATATGCAGTAATTAACAATGTCTCAGATAAAGAATATAAAGAACACTGGTGTATATCTCCGTTTCCAAGAAAATAAAAGATAAACATAAGGAAATATGTATGCTATTTATGCAGATAAATAAACCATGTAAAATAATAAATGCAAGTTTGTTCCTGACATATTCCCTTTCGGCAGCTACTCGTATTGTCTTCTCATATCTAAAATATTCTCAAATGTCTACTTACAATTGATCGATACTGGTAGTATTCAAATTAACTGGTAAAGGACGGAATTTTTACACGAACCCTCAGTTTTTATTTTTTTATTTTTTTTTGATTGGAGGTTTAACGACCACCGTGAGCATCTCAATGGGCTATAAGCAGTCGCCCGTCCCTAAATTAGGGTCAGTGGTTCCAGGGAAAGGAGAGAGCCAGTGCCGTAAGACAAACACAACATCCATGCCTGACCGGGATTCGAACCCGGACCCCTTACGGACGAATGAGCAGAGGCCAACGCCTTAGAGCACTGCGCCACCGGGGCGGCGAACCCTCAGTTTCCAGAGTTAATTACGAATACAGTTACCCAGACTTGTTCATACAGATGAACAAGAATAACCATTGTTGAATACAATTATTTTAGAATCTTTGAAGCACGATACAAAATGTTACCGATTTCAGCGAGGGAGTGTCACTCTAAAATTTAAAAAATGCAACATTTGCAAATGTGCACACTCCTCGAGCACGGATAGTAATATTTGACATGCAACAACATGGAGAAATTTACAGAAATCAAACAGAAAAATAAAATAATGATCCGAAAACTGATAATCTAACGTAATGGGTGCTGAAAAAATTTATGAGGATACGGGCATCACATTTGGAATTCAGCATAAAGAACTTCATCCTTAAAAGAAAATAAGTCAGAATTACGGCTGTTATAGGTGTTCTGTAAGTCCATAGCTGAGATCGTGTATGTTTGCAAATATTATGCGATAGATCATAACGGCAAATTTTAAAGCTGGGAATATTAATGTGCAATCGTTGACAAAAGTTAGTAAAAGGAATGAAAATCAGCGAAAAAAAAATTGTTTCTGTAGGTATGTATGTATGCTTAACAACAGTTCTAAAGCTTCTAAAAATATTTCTGTAGGCTTCTCTCTCTATCGCGGAAACAAAATATTCACAGCTCTTCTCCAACTTTTGGTTTGAGGGAGATGCTGAATGCAATTTTTAATGTAACTACACCAGATGCCGGAGGTAATGCCAGCGATGCGTGTCGTAGCATTTTCAAAACTCCGCCCGTACGTCGCGCCACGATCCATATATCCGTTGTTCCGCTGCACAGCAATGGAAAGTGCCGTGCATGTTTTTATTTCAGCATTGAGACAGCCGTGTAAATGCATGTTGTGTATTTTCGATTTGATTAAAAATTTGGTATCGCACTTCACGACTCACACACACATATATGCAATTTAAAACTTGATAGACCTGTGGGACGTAAGTTTGCGGATCGACAATTTCTTGACGCAGCTGAATAGAACTCCAGATGTATCATCGGCATTTAACTTTCAAATGGGTAAACTCAGGATCCTCAGTAAAATAGTTGTAAAAGCATGAGTTGCATAGTGAAACACTATTTTCAGATTCACGGTTGTCGCAATCTCACTTAATATAAAATTAGGGTTTATTAAACAGCTGCAGCTGTCGAAAGGATTTTTCCAAAGCAATACAATGTATTAAAATTTATCAGCTCATTTTATTTATTTTCGTCACCAATTAGGATTTAAATAAATCATTATTTAGTAATAACTTGTACTCTTTCGAAACATAAATTTTACAACATAGTTCAATACGTTGAAATATATTTTACAAGTATTATACATTTATAAGTTGAAGTTCATCCCTCAGAAGGAAAGTCATAACAGAATCTACACTGTACTACACAAACTGTAATGTGTCTATGCTCAATTATAAAATACAATGAAACGATGGGATTAAAGCAAACATTCATGTTCATTTATAGGTAATACATGTACTTCAAAAGATGTGCGGCAAGCGACGTGGGCAGAATAAAGATAAAAACATTTAACACTTCAGGAAAAAGATTTCTGTACGAAGATTTCTTCTTCTTTTTAGAACCCGTAGGTGGAGAAAGATGATAAACGCGTTCCACCAATCACCATGCGTTGAATCCAAGCAAGTTCAATTTCTCCAGCTAAGTGACATTTGACACTTTGAGAAGAAAACCCCAACAAACGGATATATAGATATTAAAGCTATCGTGTTCAAAGATCGTGAATTATTTAGCTTGAATTTTAGGCGGTTTACATAGGATTTATATTTTTTACAGCATTAATTTTGAAAGGAGAGATTTCTTTTATCAAATTTTACCACATAAAGACTCACTTTCCATTAAGGCATTTTTCTTAGGAGTCGTAGATTGGTGTTATTCAGTTGTGTCTACGGAAAGGATGAATTAGTTTGAATACTGTTCTGGTTATATATTCCGTAAACAAACTTTGAATCCTGAGATGCTACTGATTCAAAGCGTTAGACAGAATCGATACCTTAGAAAAGAATCTTTAAAATAAACCACTTTGGTACAGCACATTACGTAATATGATTCTTATAATTTTGTCTGATATCAAGAGCAATTTATAAGCAACCGTATGTCAACGGTGCAACTGCAGTCATTGTTCCAAGAGACTTAAAGAGAACATAAATATCGTCGTTAGTGGATCTACTGCAGTGTCAATATAATGTATTTCTTTTTTCAGTCCTTCGGACAGCTATAATGTTTTCCAGACTTTTACAAAAAACTTACTAATCTTCAAAAAGTAAAAATAATTGAAGTTTCACTCGACACATTATGTTGAAACACTTTGAAAAGAAAAACATGACGTCGAAATACTGTATTAGTTCAAGAAAGGTACTGTGCCACTTGTGTCTTGCTACCACCTGTATTTGAAAGCTTCGTTGAAATTATCTAGGGAGACCATTTTCGAATGTTCTACACAGGAGCGGATTGGGACGACCAAACCAGGCAGGGAGTTTTAGTCTTGCAGTCCACAATAAAACCGCACATACATCCAGGGGAATACGTCATAAATTCCCTCAAGGATATAAATATTTGATTCTGGACGAAGCAGAAGTGTTGAAATATGTATCGTAAACCTAATGCAATTGTCAATACATTTTAACCAATTGAAAGTGTAACAATTTAAAAATTATTTCTTGATTGAATGTAGCATCAACCCATGCTCAAAAACGAGGTGTTGTAAAATATTATTATTTTACTTAAAAAAAATATTTTGACAAAAGAAAGAAACATCTAGTCTTTTGAAGATCCCTTTTGCAACTAAGTCACTATGAAAATTATTCTGAAAATTAAAACGTCCTCGTTCAACACAGCAATTTTCTTTGCAATTAATTTTTATATTTATTTTCTTCCTGTTCGCCTACTGCGCAATGGTACTGGTACTTCCTTCTTGAGTAGAGGCCATTTTTAAGTCTACCTATTATTTGACCCATGTGCCAATATTGTGTAAACCCTTGTTTCTTTTTAGATAATCCGAGTTCTGTGTCCCACACAGAACTCGGATTAGCTCTGCCGGAGAAGCATGCTTTGTGTCAGTCATTTGATAAGACTGAGGGGTTCAGGCTATCACATGAGGATAGTGCACACCAAGGGCTCTGGTTTTCGAAATCCAACAATCTACATCTAATTGTTGTTAGCCTTAGCTGTATTAATTTATAAGAGCTTGCCCGGTCAGGAGGCACTTTTCAGTCAGACGTGCAGAAAACTTTGCTATTTTACTTTTAAGCTAACGCACAACATAAATAGAGGGACAAGTTATCTTATGTAAATAAGCATTCAAATAGAAATAAAGTTCCAATAAAATTCATCCTTCTATTATCATAAGTACCGAAATAATTATTCGGTTTTTTTCAAAAGCCCCAGACAAAAGGATAGCAGAAAGTGGGCCATTTTTTGAATGGTTCACCGGGAAATGTCCCGGTATCCCGTTGCGCTAATCCAACCCCTATTTCTACACTTCGTTGCTCTAGCTGTTTTGTAAAACAAAAAGCACTGGCGTAAGGAATCGTAAATGTTGAAAACGCCAAATGGTGAACAAGCAAGCTTTTTGACCAATCATAGATCGCAAAGATCTTTGTAAATGCAGTTCAAACGTAAAGTGGTTAAATGTCACTTTAGACCAATGGAAATAATATGAATCTTTTTGAACAATTATACATTGCAAAGCACTTTGTAAATGCAGTTCAAATGTAAGGTGGTTAAATGTCACTTTAGTTTCTTTGTTTTCACAGTGCGTCAGTTGTACCCGGGAATACAATTTTGGAATAATTCGGTGCTGATGTCAAAGTTAAATCTCAACAATCCGAAAAACCCAATTCTGCAGATGCATGCTTCGTGTGGTAAAATCTACTAGGAAGGCTATGCGTTTTTTCACTAAATACAACATTATCGCCATTTTTGCGCTGCGGCAGTTCTGTTGTTATATCTGTGATGGAGAGCTACATAACTGAAGTTAATTTTCCTTCTCTCTACTGACATGATTTTTGTGTTGGACGATTGATGCAGACAGTTTTTTCTACGATTGTTTTTATGAAAACAGAGCTGCTAATTTCGATATTTTGGTTTCTTTTTCCCTATGTATTTTCTTTTAATTTGAGCATTCAGCACCGAAACTAAAGAGCACAAAATCGGTGGCGGTTGCACAGAAGAGCAAAGAAAAATTATATGAAAACTATAAGAAGCAACAAACTAATGACGTCACAGCTTTCCTAGTGTTAGAAGCCTCGTATATTAGTAACAGAACCCAAAGTTCCGTACGGTGAAAAACGCTATCACGCGTTTTTCACCGTACATCAGCACCCATTAAAATCTACTTTTTCTTAACGTTGCTATATTTATAATTTATTTTTTAGAAAACTTTCTAACACATTACATGTCTCTTATATCAGAAAGTTGAGTTTGTCGTGAGGGGAATTAATTTAGTAATGGTTATGTGGTCACTAGTTTAAGCCAAACCCGACAAAACTTACCCTGCTTTTGTGTTTGAGAGCACTGTCATTTGAGAAACCAAAACTGTAATTAAGTGTGTGATTCCCAAACTTGGCACGCAGTATTCACTTACCTGAAGTTCTATTTGGTGATGTCACGTCTGTTCTGTTATAAAAAGAGGAGACAATTTGCCGTAGCGAATTGTGTACTTCGCTGTTTGGTTTAAAGAATTACGCCCCTTCACACAATAATAGAGAACGCAACTCGTGCGTGAAAAATTCAGTTTTGACTCAGTACAATTTTTTATATTTCCAAATTCATCCGTATAATATCGTTGAATTGGGCTCTGATTAATTATTTGTTATTGTTGTTATCTTTATTATTTTTAGATTATTTGTTGCTCATTGTAATAGCGATATTATGCGCAGCTTAACAAATGATGTGTACTTTTATTTATGATAGAGTCTTTATTCCTATTCTGTTACTCTGCTGCTCATGCCGATGCTTTGACTGAGTTCTCTTAATATTTCTCGTGGCTTTTCACCAGTATTCTGCATTGGTTAGCATGTTCGCACCATCTGGAAGATAACCTTATCAGGAAAGAAACAACATAAGGGACACTGTTTATATATAGTGTTGCACATTTCCCAAATTCCTATGTAACTGTTATATAGAAAGAAAGAAACACAAATCCTATGTTTTTTACAGTACATGCTTTTTTTGCATTTCTTGAACTGCCTTCTATAAAGGCATGTCTGCGTGATGATTTAATTATGTTTTTCTTTTGTGTTTCTCAATTTCTGTTATATAATGTTTGATATAGGATGATTGAATGATTTTCAATATTGTTTTAGGATCCGGCATATTTATTGACAATTACAGGATGGCGGGGACATTATTTCTGATTGGCCATTAATTGTATTTTTGACTTATCAAGGCAATAAACACGTTATGGAGGGAGTTCTTTGTACTATATCCGTCGGTTGCATAAACTTTCCAATTTGTTCCAACTATCTACTTTGTTCAACAGGAAGAGTTAACCATGTACTATATCATTCCTCATTGCAGTGCGATAGAAATATTAAATATATATATAATTAATATTTTCAAGAAATTACTAAAATATAGCTTCAATAATTTTCTTGCTGAACATAAAGCACTGTGACCATGGTTCGACACATATCCAGGCTGCTTCTTTCAGGGAAGATCATAATTTTGATCATTAATGGTATATTTACAGTCAAGTTTCTCATCCTAAGTGCTGTAAATGTTTTCTATAGTTTTTGTGTGAAAGTTCAACAGATGACACATAATTCAATGACGTATTTACCGTTTTCCCTTAAATGTATCAAATGTAAGGTAATTTGATTGACTGATTGAAACTTTGCCTACTGCATATTCAATATTTATCACAAATATTTATATTTCAAGCGCAAGTTGAAAAATGCCCAGTTAGAACTTTTGTAAAATGCATGAAATGTGGCATTCTTCTACATGGCAAAGGTTAGGTGAACCATTTAATTCACTATACATTTAGAACACTGACAGAAAGAAAATTCAAATTCGTTTTGCCAAAGCTCAGAAAAGCACTTTGTATGCTCCGAATAATAGAAGATGGGAATATATAATAGATAGGTGTCGAAGCAAATGGATTGTTCTTTGGGCGCTTTATAATTGAGCTTTGCTATCTGGAATTAAATTTGTGTCACCGGTCTTGGTGATCTTATGTCTAACGAAACTGGATAATGAATTAAAAAATAGATCAAACTTATATCTAATTAAAAAAAAATGTTTGGAATCAAATTTTTACAGACCACAATGCTGCTCAAAATGAAGTACCTGGTGTCCTTATCTAACGTACGTATACATTCATATGCTAGTACATAAGGTATACTTACCCACCTCACATAAATGACTTACTCTAAGACATACATGGCCACATAAATCACGCACAGATTCCTAGTAGAGTTCGATTTAAAAATACAATCGCCTAAACGATTCATCTGAGTAGCACTGAATTTGGCTTGATGGTTTACGCCAGGTGTTCCGGTTTCAGTTATTCCCGAACGGATGTTTTGTAGGTCATTTCACGCACGAAGTTGCAAGCGTTTACCTCGAACGCTGGGACACCGAAGCAAAGTTCCAGGAACCGGCGATCTTCGAGACGAAATGGCCGGTAGATGACCGGGTTAGAGGTCCCAACAGAATGGCAAGCATCGTTCCAGAAAACAGACTACCAACAACGCTGCAAGTCATAGCTAAACACAACAATCCTAGACTAAGGTTCATCTCTGAAATCACCAGGTATTGTGACGAGTAGGAAGGCGAATACACCAGCCGACAATAGTTTTGCCAGTCTCCTTTGATGCCTCTGAACTACGGAATTATGTCGGATGCGATTCTTGAAATTGAAGACTGAGATACTGTTAGTTACACTTGTGAACTTAAATGTTTGTTACACTAATTTTTATAATTATTGAACACAAAGTGAGCCCTTGGTATGTGGTATCAGCATAATAACATATCCACAAGCTGTTTGGAACACAGAAGTTAGAAATGTAGCAAGTTCACGTAATTTTAAACTTAGGGAAAGCAGGTTGCTTAATCATTATGATATACCCTGCATTTGCGTCGCCTTCTATTTGCATGTTGCGTATTTGAAGCACTGCCTAAGACAGCTAAATAAGAGTGGTTTAAATTTTTCTACTTTTACGAGAAAGTTTTGACCTTCCGTGAATTATATGCAAAAATGCATCGCGGTTAACGGTAAGAACAATTTTGGATATAAACGTGGTAAAGATGGTAGGACATGTTATCGTTTTTTATACTGGATATGGTGTTCTGCATTTTTTCCTCCCAAGACATCGAACAGGAATACCGTTCCTACCTTCACCCAATGTAGCACGTGCACGGCAAAACAAGACAGTTATATCAAACATTCGCGTATCCATTGGCTTAGTCATTGACCAAAGGCACTAATTCAAGACGCATGGCTGCCCAGCTGCCTTCTATCCGCATTTTTGACTCTATAAAATATCCAAACAATCCAAACAATCGGAGTATAATGAAGAGCACCGCCCCGGTGGCACAGTGGTCTAAGGCGTTGGCCTCTGATCATTCGTCCGTAAGGGGTCCGGGTTCGAATCCCGGTGAGGCATGGATGTTGTGTTTGTCTTACGGCACTGGCTCTCTCCCCCTTCCCTGGAACCAGTGACCCTAAATTAGGGACGGGCGACTGCTTATAGCCCATTGAGTTGCTCACGGTGGTCGTTAAACCTCCAATCAAAAAAAAAAAAAAAATAATGAAAAGCATTACTAGCAAATGCTTCAGTTTTCAAAACGGCGTATTTCCTCGTATTCAAAGATATTAACAGACGATCTGCAACCATTGTGGGGAACTGTGGCAAGCTACAAATAAGTGATGCAAAGCTGTGGCACCCACTTGGGTTTTTCGAAAATGAAAGTCCTTTTTGCATATACGCTATCCCTCATTTTAGCACTTTGATTTCACATAATTTTTATAAAACTGTTCCTAATACTGAAATTCTGCATTGAAAAGCTGCTCCGAAGTTCGACAAAAATACTAGGAAACCATGCGCATGATTGAATGTTACGCGGTCGCTGTCTCCGAGCCTTAGCCGTGAAACGAGCAGCACAGCAAGACAGTGGTTAAACACAATACAGTGATTGGTCAAGAATCTCTCATGTGGGAAGTAGTGATTGATCAGACAATGCGGTGATTGGTCAAGCATCCCTCACCACGTGGCCGTGCGAGTGCCTTGTATGGAATACACCTCCATTCCAATAAACAAGAAACCAGTAAGCGGAAAGCCATTGTGAATGGCCAATTGATAGTCACAGGCTGCCTTAAATTTGTTAATGGGTGATTCATGATTTTTTTATTGGGGTTTTAGTACCACAGTGAGCAACTCAATAGGCTATAAGCAGTCTCCCTTCCGTAATTTTGGGAAACTGGTTCCAGGGAAGGGAGAGATCTAGTGCCTAAAGACAAATACAACATCCATGCCTCACCGGTATTCGAACACGGACCCATCTCGGACGAACGATCAAAAGCCATCGCATGGACCACTGAGCCACCGGGGCGGAATCCATGATTCAGGCGAGTTGAAATTTCGGTGCTCGTACAAAGAAAAATGATGAATCAATTTATTTGACAATTCTTACTACCTTTTTCAGTTATGTGCTACATTCTCATTACTCTGACGAATAATGAAAGACATAAGAATATTGCTGTGCAAGATCAAAGAGAAGATATTGAATGTCAAATGCGTCCTCCAGCGATTTGGTTGCTGAGGAATTTCAGTTTCGTGGTGACTGATTGATCAATTTTAATAAAGCAAATATTTCATTTCTAAATATAACACCCATAAGCAAATGGTGGCTTTTTCAATGAAGTTTTTAAGAATTCGAAGACTGTGAAAGTTGCTGTTGAATAAGACTAGACAAACACTTTCAGATATTCTCCAAAAACACCTTCACATGTAGGTGCAATACTAGTACAGGGATGTTTACTGGGTTTTGGATGAACTAAAATATTGTAAATCAATTATTTTATTTTGGTACCTCAGCGAACGATAGAGCAAAGTTTTTTTTTTTGATTGGAGGTTTAACGACCGCCGTGAGCAACTCAATGGGCTATAAGCAGTCGCCCGTCCCTAATTTAGGGTCACTGGTTCCAGGGAAGGGAGAGAGCCAGTGCCGTAAGACAAACACAACATCCATGCCTCACCGGGATTCGAACCCGGACCCCTTTCGGACGAATGATCAGAGGCCAACGCCTTAGACCACTGCGCCACCGGGGCGGCTGAGAGCAAAGTTTAATACATAGCTAAGTGGATGCGGTGTTTCAAACAATAATTAAAAATCAGCCGAAAATAAAAAAAAATGCGAAATTATCACCGAAACCTTACCCCTTCTCTTTACCTTCTCTAAAGTACAGTATATCTGTATATCTGCATGGACGATAGGGAGAGACCATCGTGTTTTCATTTTGGCAAAAATTCATCGAATTAGAATTAATTCTTCATACCTGAAAATAATTTCCGAGAGTCAGCGATCGTAACAAATAATCCTTTCAAAAACATTCAAACCAAACCTTTAGAGCTGAGGAAACTTAGTTTGGTGGTAGTTTTACTTATTCTGGTGGTAGTTAAATAGTTGCATCCAGAAGGAAGAAACAGGCAGGATTGGAACTTGGTAGGTATGCTTGACATCGTGAGACATGCAAATGATTCAAGTATCACGCTAAGCCGTGCATGTGACGCAAGTAAGGAGGGGTCATGGCGCGGTCTTGACCGAGTATATAAGGTCGTCACGTTGCGCTTGCTTGCTGTTCTAACTCGTGCTGTTGTGTTCGTGCCAAACTTTGTATGTGAGATATGCCTCCGAGAAAATTTCGAAACAATTCAAGCAGTTGGATGAGCTCCAAAGGGGCCGGATCGTCGGGCTCCGGGATATGGGATGGCATTATCGCGGTATTGGGTGCCATACCGGTCGTGCGGATGTCACTGTAGCACGCTGTTGGCGGCTGTGGATAAAACAAGGCACACAGGAGCGACAGGGTGAGTCTGGGAGACCTTGACGAACCACGAAGAGAGAGGACCGACGGGTTGTCCAACATGCGCGGAGTGACCCCAAAGCCAAGTTTTTCAGATATTCAGTGAGCAGTTATGCCCTCCGTGCTTCGTCTGATTAGTGACAGCACTGTTGGCAAACGACTGTATGCCATAGGGCCAGTTTTGCACCCGAAAAGACGACACTAGTGGCTACAGTGATGTGTCCTTTTTATATGGGTGCCCGATTAAGGCGGTGAGGTAAATGAAGTATGTGGGAGTGGTCCTGATACTAAGCTTTCGGGACTCCCTCACCTTCGTTACCTAAAAAAGTCGGTGTAATATGATTTTGAACAGGATTAATGGAATGAGACTAACTAGGGCAGCCAAGAAAGTAGTGTACAAACGTGGAACTGAGAGGATACTCACGTATCCGTGTTTATCCTGGTGGTCTAACGCGGTTAGGATGAGGACAAGAGTCAATCAAATCCAGCGTTGAGCGCTTTTGGGCATTACTAAATGCTTCCGTACGAGTTCCACGACTGCTCTGCAAGTGCTCACCGGGTGTGAGTCGGCGGACTTGGTGGTATCAAGGGAGCATCAATGCAATCCCTCAGATTTGGCAGCAATGTTGATATAATCGTAGACCACTATGAGTTTTCGTATGTAGAATAGGCGAAAATTGATTAGGCTTGCAAATCGGCCAAGGAAATATGTTCCATATGCAAGAAAGACCTCCCCAATATGGTAATGGAGAGAGCTGTTCACGGACAGATCCAGAGTAGCTGGTTGCGAAGATGCAAGGTTTTGCGAGCTCTCGGATGGCAATGAGACGCACGCGGGACAATTGAAATTATCGCCCAACTTCTTTGTCTTACAAGCAGGTTTGTTGACGATCGGAGTGGCGTTGCGATGGGCCCTGCCGAGCAGCAAAGGACGAGAAATCATGTTTTTTTCAGAGAGTCAAGCAGTACTGAAAGCGCTTGGACAGTTCACGTGTAGAACTCCTAGGCACAGGGTGCAATTCGGTGGTTTCATTTAACTGGGTCCAAAGCCATGTCGGAACCACTGGAAACGAACTTGCAGACCAGCTGGCTAAGGCAGCAGCTGGGTAAGGGAGTTTTGAATTTTAGCTGTGAACGCCATAGCAAAGTGTTTATACCAAACTAAAAACAGCCACGCAGGCGGATTGACAGCCGCGGTGGTATGAGGGTGATAAGAGAATGAGAGCACACTGTATCTTTCCCCGAGTTTGTAGAAGGCGTTTGGAAAGTGACTGGTTCCTGAACCAGGTACTCATCGGCCATGGCATGTCGCCGGAGAACTTCCGCAGATTTGCGGTACGGGGCGAGTGTGTTACTCTGGGGCACAGTCCACGGATGTCGCACAGATTATTCTAGACTGTTTTTCTCTTTCAGAACAGGGAAAAGTCCTCGCCCCCATTCTAGGGAAAACGAAGGACCTATCGATTCTGATCGGTCTTTGGCAAATTAGTTTTTGGTCTAAGACTTCGTGGCGAGGCAAATTGGTCTAAGACTTCATGGCGAGGCAAATTGGTCTAAGACTTCGTGGCGAAAAAATTATCAAGTTGGTCTAACAAAAAATTATCAAGTTGGTCTAAGAATTCGTGGCGAGGCAGGAATAATTCTTAACAGAAGAGAAAAGACAGAAGATAGAAGACCAAAGAGAAGCGTTGACTTGCCATACGGTCGTCTTAGCAGCACTGGCCCTAGTGCTGCACTGTAAATTATTTGTAAATAATACCTTTTTATCTCTGTGAGGGATCTCTTGAAAATAAAGGCTTTTTCCCATTCAACAGGATCCTCCAGAGCATATATGTGTTTGTATCTGTTTAGCCAGGAACGAATAAAGTGTCTTAGCCCCGTGCCCCATCGCGCTGGAAAATTAGCGCATAACGCGTATGGGCTATGGTAAAGGTACGAGAAGTGTGTGTCCCGTGAAAGCTGCAGATCTCTGCTGGTCTCTGGACCGATCCTTTTCCGGGTGAAAGACTATAGGATCCTGGTAGGATTGCTCTTACAACGCCTTCACGACTGGTCTTGAGAGAATTCCCCATATTCGTGCGAAGTCCGCATTTGGACGGGGCAGGTATAATCCTCAGCCTAACTTTACATACAAGGAGACCGTTATGTGGTCACCATTGCATCGTCGCCAAAGACAGCAGTGGTGTCGTTCGAGAATGTCGTGGAACACTCAGAATGACAGGAGGTGATCTTCAATGACAAGTGCCATTTTCGTCTTGGAGACGACCAACGAATCCTTGTATTAAGGCACCGTGGTCTGCCCCAAGATAAACGATTTTTTGTGGAGCGTCACTCGTCCAGAGTGTCCTGATGTCATGATGTACGGTGCAGTTGCCTATGATGCCCGATCACCTTTGTTCTTCATTACAGGCACTTTGACAGCCCAACGTTAAATTAATGAGGTACTGCAACCAGTGGCCCTACTTTTCCTGAACGCTCACTCCGGTGCGATTTTCCAAACGACAACGCTCGTCCTCATACTGCTGGTGTCTCGAAAGCTTGCCTTCAAGGCACTGACACTCTGCAATGGCCAACCTCGTCGTCAGACCTTTCGCTGACTGACAACATGTGGGAAGCTATGGGCCGTACTATCCACACTACACCCCATACCGCACAATCTGCAGGAACTGCGTGGAAAGATTCCAGCTGCATGAAATGGCTTTTTGAAGGACACCCTTAGGAACCTGTAGAACTCCATGGCTAGACGTCTGGCATGCTTCTGAGTAAACATGGCTATCCGACGCCATACTGACTTATTGGCTTGTAGCTCCATAAATATTGCCCATATCAACATGAATGTTTAATCACTTATTGTTCTTGGCACCTTTACCTCCATCTCAAATAGCATTGCAATCTGTCATGTCCTTCTTGGTGCAACTTTTTTTATGATGAGTTTATGTAGTTGCGATTTCTCTGTGTGGACAGAACCCTTTGTTTTATGCCATGAATTCATGAAGTAGGCTGTAACATATCACTATTTTGTTTAAGTCTACGGACGCGAAAAAATATATGCTAACATGTATAACGTAAAATAATATTGCTCATTTTATTGTAAAGAAGCAAAAATACGATAAGATGCACAGAGCAATGTTTGTTCGTTTCCTATTTCAAAGAAACTTTTTTTGAAGGGAAAAGTACATTCAGCCAAATGACATGCATGAATACATGAAATAAAGCAATATATGAAGACATTCAACGCTTTGAGCTCTTCGAAGTTGAAAAAAGTAAGAGAATGCAGTCAGATTTCTTCTATGACAGTTTCTCGACTTCGTACAGGAATTTAAATTATAAGAAATCTTTTGCTATAGAATTAAGAGTCGCGTATATTGGTAAAGTTTTTTTTTTCATGTGATTTTTCACTAATTTTCCAAAGACCGATAGTTCCGTACTTTAGGCGTTTTTTCCATAAAAAAATTTTCAGTTGTTTTTTTATTACCAAACGATGTTCGCTGCTGTGTGACAAAAATTGTACCTGTGTCATGACTCCTAAAAATTCCAACAATATAATAAAAGTTTATGTGGAAAAAGTATTTTTCTCTATGAAACACATAATACCGTATTAAATTTTAAGGTACTTGAGTACATACAACGATGAAACAATGGGTTGTAAACCTGAGAAAAGATGCTCCTTCCGACTTCAGAGATTTCCTATATCTTTTCAAAAAAGTATGAGCCATCTTCGTAAGAACAAAGTAAACACAGTACCATGTGTCACACGTTAAATATGCTAACCAACTAGGCAGGCGTGTTACGCAGAATAAATTAATTCAATCCCAATGTGACCCCCACTTCAAAATATAATGCACAGTCTAATTGTTTCATTCAGTTATATATAATTTATGACTACAAAACTTACAGCGTTGAAATAAAATAAAAATATCAACGTTTACCACAATTAAAGGTTTATTAAACATCGACTATAGTTTCGCAGAGTGTTTGGCTCGGCATCATCAGGACAAATGGAGCGTAAACTTTCTCTTCATTGTGACATCACCAGAGTTCTGACGGTCACGGTGTTTGGTGAGTTGAAAAGTTTATCGGGCCTAACAGGTTTATCGCTCATTGATAAACCTAATCCGACTATCAAGCTTAATGTACACTGCTGGACAATTGCTAAGGACGGATCATAAACGGCTATATAGCGCATATAAAAGTAAGTGTGGTTGGATGCCAAGTGAAATAAAATACTGTCAGAATGCCAGGACATTACAACAAAGACAATTTATTGTGCTCTGAAATCCAGAAGTCTTTGGAACGTGTTCAAGGGACAAACAGGCCATTTTGTGCAGAATACGTAAACGTGAAAAAAATGCAATTACCGTCCGCAGGCGTTCCAGCGTAAGATATCAATACGGAATATGGCCACCGTGGAGGGCGATGCAAGATTCCAGACGTCGTGTCATGCTTTGCACAACATTATCAAGCAGCTGTTGGGGTAATTTGTCCCATTCCTCTGTCAGTGCACGGATGAGGGTGTTCTTGTTTATTGGAGGGCATTGGTGACCAGCAAGACTCCTCCCCAAGGCATCCCATACATTTTCAATGGGATTCAGATCTGGAGAACGTGCTGGCCATACGAGGCGCTGAATATCCTCGCTCTCAAGACACTCCTGGACAGCGACTGTTCGATGACATGTTGCGTTGTCGTCCATGAAAATGAATATATCACCGACAGCACCACGGAACATGCGAACAAGAGGTATCAGAACATCATTAATGTATCGTTGGCCAGTCATAGTCCCAGTTGAAGCACATAGAGCGACGTACGGCCACTGATCATGATGCCAACCCATACCATGACACTACATGTCGGATATCGGTCCCTTTCCTGTATGTTTGCTGGACAATATGCAGTACCACTATCACGCCAGATCATTTGTCGTCGACAATCAGACGATAGACTGTATCTACTCTCATCTGAGAAGAAGACAGCAGACCAGTCGTTATCAGTCCAATTGCGATGTTGATGGCACCATTGGAAACGGGCGGTACGGTGACGTTTGGACAATGGGATGCACACAACAGGCCGCGGGCGTATAGTCCTCCTTCATGCAAACGTCTGACGACAGTTTTTCGGGAGATCCGCTTGCCAGTAGCAGCCATAAACTGATTTGCTACCTCACTAGCTGTGCTGCGCCGGTGTCTTTTTGTTGAGAGCACTATGTACCGATCTTCTGGAGGTGTACTGCAAACCCGACTAAGCCCCGTGACGTTTGCTACACTCTCCATTTGTTTGAAATGATTTCCAAAGCTTTGAAACAACACTGTGGCTGACGTCGATTTCCCTGGCAACATCTGTTATTTTTCGCCCTTCTTCAATCTTGCCAATAATACGGCTAGGCGTAAAATCATCTAGGTGATGTCGGGAAGACATACTGAAAATTGCAAGTTCGTCAATTGATTCTTTCCCTTTCAACTTTGCGTTTGAACAACAATGGTCAATAAGCGTCAAATCTTTATATCTCTCAGCGCTATGATGTCACGAACAAGTTCGGCAATCCAAAATTTGCATACGCACAACACGTCTTACTGTATCCCGCACTTATGCTAATTTTCACATTTTCCTGCCTTCCATTTTATGGTTGCTGTCGTTGCTATTGTCATCCATCCTTAGCAATTGTCCGGCAGTGTATTAAAAGCTTTCCACATACAGTATGTCGTAACTCTTCGCGTCTTGTCAACGACATGACGTCCTTTCAATTTCTTTCAAGTGAGTGGACACAACTCACCAAAGACTGTGACCATCAGAACTATGATGATGTTACAATGATTCAAATGTTTACGCTCCCTTTAGCCTGATGCTGCAGACAAAAACGCTCTGCGAATGTATAGTCAATGCATAATAAACTTTGATTGCCGTAAACTTTGGTATTTTTATATTATTTGTTTCATTCAGTTTTTCATTTGAAACATATATTATATTAAAGTGGCAATGATTTTTAGTTTGCATTAAGATCATGTTGAAAATAAATTGATACAAATTTGAAGAAAGTTTCAGTGACTGATAAGTAAATGTTTTAAATATCAGTGTGAGGAACAGAATTTCGGTAGTGCTCTTGATAAATCGGACTGAAATGCAAATTATCGAATTCTGCAGATCCTATGCTTGTAACTACTTGGAGTTTAATCTGGAAGAAAAACGCATTTACGCTGTATATTACTGGTTGATATAATTAATACTAGCAAAAGACATTTTGAGCATTCATTCGTTGGCATCCCAGCTCAGTTTTGAGTCAAACATCAAACGATGACGCTACGATCGATTTCCTAATGAAACAGGTTCTTCTGCTTGTTTACCTTCCTCGCGTATCACTTCTTCCAGTCTGATTCAGCGGCACAACAAAAGTAGATTTCTTTTGCCTGTGGATAATTTTTTTATTGGAGGTTTAGCGACCACCGGAGCAAATCAATGGGCTATAAGCAGTCGCCCGTCCGTAATTTAGGGTCACTGGTTCCAGGGAATGGAGAAATCATTTGCCGTAAGACAAACACAATATCCATGCATCATTGGAATTCAGACCTGGACCCTTTTCGGACGAATGATCAGAAGCCATCGCTTAGTCCACTGTGCCACCGGGACGGCCCTGTGGATATTATTTAAACTATTTAGCTAGGTGAAAATACACCTAACGGAAAATGATAAAGATACTTTGCATTTCTTTTTCGCTTACACGGAACGCTTTCCGAATTATATGTAGTAAAACATCAAAACATTGTTCCAACAAAAATTTAGTAGCATCAAAAAACGTTTCATGCAAATCACACTTTAAGGGAACAATATAGTCCTATGGTTGCATGCGCTTATAAGAACCACTTTCGGAATTATGACAGATATTACTGATTCACCTACGAAAAATATTCTTAAATATTATATAAGTACTTATAAAAATAATAAGAGTTGTTCACACTCTTTGCAAAGCTAATTTG
Source organism: Macrothele yani (assembly GCA_039090855.1). Classification (NCBI taxonomy): domain Eukaryota; kingdom Metazoa; phylum Arthropoda; class Arachnida; order Araneae; family Macrothelidae; genus Macrothele; species Macrothele yani. The sequence continues at coordinate 141,461,909 of CM077034.1, forward strand.
TGATGCAAATCGGTAAATAAAATTATACAAATGAAATATTTAAATAACGCCTAAAAGCTCCACTCGGTATGCATTTATTCTATTTAACGTGGACAATGATATCATTACTCCGTAGAGCACGAGTACTTCATTTAAACTTTCGCATAACGGAACGAGATATTATTGTTGGAAGGGATATTCAAAATTCTTTGAGAACTTTCTGATTTGACCTAGTCTGCTTTTCTGACACTCTAAATTTATTTCGAATTAAGTTATCCAAGCTTCCACGTAGTGTCCATTCTGTGTATTTTCCTGTTGTAGGAAATGCAGTGGGTATCTCATTCGGACAACGGTGGTCTGCTGCCCTGAATTATGTCAGGTCTTCGGATTTCCGATACTTTGTAACATTTACAGTATCATCAAAGCTGGCATTTTCCAGATCCATGAGTTCCTCTTCTTAACCTTTGCAAATAACAAACTCGGTTTGCTCGTACGGGCATCAATCCTATTGAAAACAAATGTCCTTAATTTATTTCGGTAATTTTTCATTTAATGTATTCAGTATTAAAAAGGAAAAAAAAACATTATAAAAGATAAGCACTGCTCATTTTTGCGTCAGTCACTTTGTATCTTTAGTTTCATAAAAGGAGCTTGAAAACTCCTGAAATTGAAATCACATCTAAGTGATGAAATATATTGCTCCAAATATTTTAAGAATGTCTTTCGGTCTTTCTTCGTGTCCGAAATGTAATGTATGCATAGTGTCATGCAAATTTATTAGCAGAAATCTAACCTGTAACTGCCTGCGAAAATTTATGTTATATTTTTTTTGTTTTCCTATATTATTATTCAGAATTACAAGCAGAGGTGAGACATTCATATTTGCGATTATTTTAAATTAAACTTTGGAGTATTACCAACCACTGTGAGCAAATCAGCATTAGCATTCATCCAATCCCAATAAGGGGCAACTGCTTGCAGGTAAGTGAGAGAGTCATAGCAGTAAGACAACACAGATTCATGACACACCCGGGAACTGAGATCAGACCCATCTCCGACGAATGGTTAAAATTCTGAGTCTCGCACCACTTGGCTACATTAGCTGCAAATCACACTTTTTTATTGTAAAACATAATTTCACAAATATGGCTCTTAACGACCTGAGAGTGCTGCTCGCTTTTATTAACAAAGATTTCAAAAATAAATATATGTTCTTTTCTGTTCCTAGTTATGCCCCTATCTGAAAACTCGCCGCGGTGTTTAAACAAATCCATAGTTTTCTTTGTGGTTTCCGCACTGCTAGGAAAAAAAAACACTCTAAAATAAGTGCCTTGCTGTATAACATCTGAATACAGCCGTGCGTTAATTAGCCAAGGAAACACAGTCGAACAGAGAAAAGCTCTCTCTAAAAATTTTGAAGCCGGGAGTCGCAGCTTCGATTTCCCCTCTATGGCAAGGAAATTTTCAAGTTTTCGTATATTATCTGACTTACTATTCATGTTATATTTACACCAATAAACGGATTCACAAATACAAAATTTGTATTGTGCAATGTTGTAATGCCGTATTTCATTCTTTAATATTCTGCTCCTTCATGCAATTACCGGAATGAGGATTCCTTGCATATGAATTCTGCTTGTTTCGACTAGCAAATCCTCTGATGGTTATATTCAAATTAATCGTAAACTTGAAAATTGGTCGTTCTGAGTGGTGTAGTGATTAGCATACTCGGACCCTTGCTAGGAGACGCGGTTTTAAATTTCCGCTCCAGGACAACGAAATTTTCAAATTTTCTGATATTATCTGACTTACCATTCATGTCCTATTTACACCTATAAACGGATTAACAATTGGGAAAATGTGTATTGTACATAATGTAATCCCATATTTCATTCATTGAAAAGCTTTCTGTTTTAGTTTTGAGTTAAGAAAGTAATAACATACTGAAGACATCGCCTCTTTATTTCCAGTTTTCATGTTTGCAAAGCCACTTACGCATGCTTTTTCGAATACTATTTCTCGCGCAGAACATCGGCTTCAGTGAATAACGTGCAAACGTTTAGGAGTTCGCTTGGCTGCATTATAGGTACATGAGGGATAATGCATGCGGCAGAAGTGGCCAAATTGTAACTTCGATATCTTAATACATCCAGAATAGCAACCGGATGCTCTTGTAGATGTATCACAACGAATACACGATGCCTCGTCTCCTGCCACAATGCTTTGAGAAAATGTAGCATTGACCCTGCATTCTCCAGGATGTCTTTTGCTTACAACCCTCGTGCATGTTTCTGATAGTCTGACAAAACATGCTAAACAAAACAAGCACAAACCTTTTTTCCGCAAATATCGTACTAAAATTGGACGAATTGTCTCCTTATCAACACTATACCCACATAAAAGTATCTTCAAGGTCGCACATCGATTATTTTTTATCCTTTGGAGAACTTAGTGAATGAGTTCAGACATGCGCACGGCAATCGGGCGTCAGAGCATTTCTTCGTTTTACAATTCGCCAAAACTATTCTTAAAACGTGCGTACCATAGGAATATTTTTGGACGAGTCGTGCAATTAAGCGCATTCATATCACACAACGCCTCAAATGCAGTTTTACTGATTTTCAAAAAGAACTGGATATTTAGTTTTTGCTCCATCAGAGTGTGTTACAATGTTATTCCACCGAATGATGTCATGCACAGTGTAAACAATCATCTCCACGATTCTAACGCAAACGCTATTCCCGCCGCATGTCTGATAAATGATTTATAAAAAATGCCTTCCCGATGGTGCTTTTACCGGGTTTATAAAAAATCAGTTTCGTCTTTTAATTGCCACTCAGCGCTATATGTACCTGCACAGTCAGGTAACAAGTTCTTTTTGTCAATGGTATCAAATCACAATTAAACGCTATCAAGAAACTTGACATGAAAAAGGGTAGTGAAACGGAAAAATAATCTGAATTATAATCCATTCAAAAAGCCTAACACAGGCGAATAAGAATTTCAAGCTAACCGCAAGATAACAATTTTTACAAAAAATATTTTATTATTATTATACTTTTTTATAAATTTTAAACTAGAATAAAAAATTTATATTAATTTTGCAGTGTGTTATAGATGTATAAGAGACTGAAATTGAACTAAATACATGTTAGGTCTGCAACTTAATTTTAGTTCCCTAACCTCAAGCGATCATAGAACGTCGGCAAATGCAAATATCTAATTGCGGCAATGCCTGATTGCCGCGCCACACTTGAGCTTTCCAGACAAGAGTAACCGCTCACAGCTGAAGCGACAGAAGGGACGAAAGCGGACGGTGAAAGCAACGTCGTTCCAAAAAACATTTGAGGCACTGCCTCCTGTTCGCGTTTCAGCTGAACAAAAGTGCCATGAAAGCCCAGCAAATAATCTGTGCTGCTTTTGGTGAGGTAGCCATGTCCTTCAGGGTGAAAGAAGTAGTTCCAGCGGTTTAAGCAGGAAAATTTCGATCTCCGTGATGCTGAACATCTGGAACAACCATAGAAACTTGACTACGAGGGACTAGAATAACCTTTGGACACAGATCTCTGTCGCACGAGGTCAGAGCTCCCTAAGGAATTCGGAGTAAGACGGCAAGCCATTCCAAAGCACCTGCACGAGCTTGAACAGATTCAAAGGAGGGCCGTTGTGTGCCCCACAAACTGATAGCTGCGAATAAGTCTAGGCACTACGATGTTACTGTGTCATTGATCTCCAGATTCAAGCAGAAGGATTTCCTCCACAAGGTTTTGACATGTGATGAGAAGTGGATCCTCTACGATAATCCTAAGTGGCCCAAATCGTGGGTTTATCCAGGTCAGCCTACCACCAGTGCCGCCCAAACGAATATTAATGCCAGGACGTTTGTTGTTGTACATATGGTGGGATCAACACAGTATCGTACACTATGAGTAGCTGAAACCTGGTGAAACGGTTAATGATGAGCGTTATTGTCGGCAACTCTCCTTTCGTGTGAGTGACGCAGGTGAGGCGAAAAGGTCATGCACTGGCAAGGGCAGAAGGTCGGTCTTATTGCTTCAGGATAACGCGCGTCCTCACACCGCGAAAACGAATTTAAACACGATCACCGACATGAAATGGAAGATTGTCTCCAGACTTCGGCCCATCCGATTATCATGTCTTTCGCTCCCTGCAACATCACCTGAGTGATACGCACTTCACTTCTGTCGAGGAGGGCAACAGAAGTATTTGATGACTTTATCAACTCGAAATAGCTTTTCTTTTTCTGCATTGGCATTCGGCAGCTCCCTGACAGATAGCTCAAATGTATCCACCACGACGGGAAGTATTTCCCTGATTAGGTACCTATTCAATTTGCTATCAACGTGTCGTGCCTGTGCCCGAGAATTAAGTTTCACACCTAATACATCATTTCACGGTGCCAGGATTATTCGATAATGGGTCGTGGTACCTTAGGAAGATTTCTACGTATTGCAATGTAGTCAAAATTCCCCAGATATCCATCCGATCGAGCAATTTTGGTTTGGTCTGGAACAGAAAACTGTGCGTCGAATCAAATACGCATCTTACAAGGGATAATTATCTGCTTGTAACCTGTTAGTACTCGACAAGGCAAGACACTTCAAAATGAATGAATTAGAACTCCTACTCGTAATTCGATATATTACTTTTAGTAATTTCTTAAAAAATTATGTATACTACCGGCCACCCAAAATGCAACACCAAAAAAGTAAGGGACCGACGTGAACGATTACCGCAGCCGTGGCACACTACCGAACAAGAGGACCGGCATGTTGTGCGGCGGGCATTGACGGCTCGCACCGCCGCATCACGAACGTTAGCGCAGGAATTAGGGTATGTTGCGCAACAGCCTGTGTCAGCACGTACCCTTCAACGTCGTCTGCAGGAGCGGATACATGTCGCACTGCGCCTATTGCTCCGATTACAATTATCGTTACAACACCGGCTAGTGCGGCGGCAGTGGGCCTTTGAACGCCGCACCTGGACTTCGGAATGGCAAGACATTGTCTTCTCCGACGAATCCGGCTTTTACCTGCAACACCACGATGGTCGGATACGCATGTGGCGGCACCACGGCGAGAGACTGTATGACCCCTGCATTATGCATCGCCATACCGATCCGTCGCCTGGCGTTATGGTTTGGAGCATAATTGGATATGACACCCGCACCCCTCTGGTACGCATCGCCGGTACACTTAACTGCCACCGCTACATGTCCTACGTTTTGGAGCCTGTAGTCCTCCCTTACCTGCATGACCTGCCAGCGGCCACGTTTCAACAGGACAATACGCGTCCCCACGTGGCACGCATCGTGCAACAATTCTTCACGGCCCACCAGGTGTCACTGCTGCCGGGACCCACCTGTTCTCCCGATATTTTGCTCATGGCACACGTCTGGTAGCTGATCGGCAACCGAGTGGCCCGCCAAGCACCTCCCGCGGCTACGATTGATGAACTGTGGCCACGTGTGGAAGCAGGCTGTACCGACATACCCCAAGCCCACATCCAAAGCCTCTTTCGTTCGATGCCACGGCGTGTAGGTGCCGTTATGGCCGCCATGATGGGGTTATACAAACTACTGATGTCTGCGTGTTCCGCAAGTCGCACGAATCTGTAAGTTCAATCGTTTCATCTTTGTATCTGTTGTTATGTGTACAATAAATCTGGTTTTGCCATGTCGTGTTCTTCTGGGTGTGGCATTTTGGGTGACCAGCAGTGTATATATATATATTTGAAAACTATATTTTGTTTGTTGAGGATTTGGGAAATGTGCAACGCTTTTCACCAGCATCTGGTTAAATAGCCCAGGAAATAAAGGCGGAAAAAAAGCAAATGTCTGGAACAATTTGTGGAAAGCTGAATTTTGGCCTCTTGTTAGAACACTATAAAATACTTATTTCCCGCATCTCCCCCTTGTGTGTCTCCCCTGTAGCCCCACGAACTTCCCATTGTCGAATTTTAGAAAATGAGATATATCTCCATAACCAGTGGGCGTAACAATATATATTTTTTTTAGTTTTAACCCTCAAATTACGCACTACAAAATTGTCTTATCTTCAATTTTTCGCCAAAGCCAATAGTTTTTCCTTAATTTTAATAAAAGTGTAAAGAAAATGAAATTTTTATTGTGATATTCCAGGTTTTAACGTTGTAGCCTGATTCAACAGCTTTAAAATCATATATATATATATATATATAAACATGTTTGCACCCATAACTTTGCCACACAATGAAGCGGGAGGGCGCCTCCAGCGCAATGAGCAATGCTAAAACAATACCTTCGATGTATTGCAAACCAGTTCTCAGCTGACGCCGTATACGGTAGCATGTGTGTGAGTGTCTTTGTTAGCCGTTGTTTTAAAGTGAGAAGACAGCAATGCTTTAAAGTGAGAAGACACGTAGTGAATGAACACAGGTACTGTCAATAAACATTTTCAGTTCTGTGGCAGTTTTGAGAATAATAATTTAGATTGCAGATTAATAATATATGTTTGATATGAACATTATTTGTTATTCTTTACAACTTCGTATTTGATATACGTAAAAAAAAAAAAAAAAAAGAAAATGGATGATTTCGATTTACTGTGTGCTCTTTGTGGAAACGAACTTGAAGGAGAAAGTGTGAACGTCAAATGAGCTCGAAGCTACCTTTTCAATAAAGTGCCTTTGTATCCTTTGGACTCCTTGTTTGGACGGTTTTGCTTACTTGCCCCATATTCTTACATGGTGGGGATCTGATGGTATGATTTGAGTTAAAGTGGAGCACTTATGCACGACGTTACATTCGAAAAACCGTCTCGTCCTTAATTTTTGCACGCCAGTGTATAAATCAATACTGATCATTAAAATTCTTGTTGGTGTAAATAATCATAGCATTTGCCTTTTAATATTGACACACGTGGATGATTCCCATTCGTATTCCTGAAAACAGATGTATGTTTACTTATACGTCTTACTCAAAGATATGCAGCTGTTCCCAAAATAAGTGAAATAAGTGTTATAAAAAAAGTGTCATTGATACAGATAGCGTTCAATCGACGTTTTCCTCATATTTTGCATTTTAACAAAGCTAGGAAAAGTCTTTTTATATTTATACGTACGTGGACTTAAAAGAAAGAATAAATGAGTATATACGAAAATCTATCTGTACACAGATGCCAAAGTCAGTAGAGCAACAACATTTTCTTAGAGTCCCCATACTTGTGTATCCATAATGTGATACTTAACGTGTCTCGAAATTGACAATATTTTCTAAAATCTCCTCTTCCAGTGTAGACGCTAAAAGAAGGTTATTTGGATGGATTTCGGTAGTAAAATTGTACAAAACATAAACTTGATTACATCGGAAATTAGTACGAAGAAAAAGGGCATTCAGGAATCGACCTTTTTGATGCCAGATCTATAAGCGACGTCTTCTAGACCTGGCACCAAAAAAGTTGATTTTAAAATGTTTTAACTTTTTACAGAAAGTTTGTTGGGATTAATGACATTCGATGCAAAAACATTTTACGGATATAATCGCAAGATATATTTTATATCGTCAAAGGTATTTTCCTAAAGTAATTAGAAACCAGCTTTATAAAAGAACACATAAAAAAATGCAATGCTTTTGGAAACTGAAATATATGTTTGTGCTATTTAGCATTTCATTTGTATGCTAGTGGAAATAAGAATTTCAATACAGATAATTCACTGTGAGAACGGTGTCATACCAGGAGTGGAATTCTAATTAAACATTTAAATACAATAATATCACCTATAGTAAACAATAACGTTATTACTTCTAAAGAAATAAGTGAACATTTTCAGTAGGGACGCCGTAAATTTATGTTTTGAGAAAAAAGACGAATAAAAACGGAATTCTTTCGACTAGGAATTTCGATGCAGTGGCATGTTCTAAATGCAATTAAATTGGATCCTTGTTTATGCTTCCTAGTTGCAAGATTTTTACCGTAAAAAAATAAGAGAAATCGCAAATCATCGTTTCCATCCTTCAGACTACGAAATGCGAAACAGTTATTTTAAATCGAATTAATAATTTTGAATGTGCGTTGCTCAGAGCATGGTGAAAGATAAAACCAGAAATAATCCATGAATAAACATTTTTATTGGATTATCTCTTGCACTATACCAGAAATAGAAGTGAAATAACTAGCAAAAGTACAGCGTGCAGTCATAAAAAGCAAAAAATAGTCGAATTTGTGAAATTAGTGTACAATGCATTTAACGTAAAATTACTGTCCAGTACATTATTGAATTTCTCGGGACACTTTAAATAACTTACCAATAAGCAAAATATGCTTTAATATTTAATTGGATAACCACGGTTTATTAGTAAAAAAGTGCACTTTTTAGGCATGGAACTAATGAGCTTCTGTAGTTGTCCATTAGTGATATCACATTGCCATACTCTCCTTACAGACTCTATTAATGCTGTTTTAGATGTGGGTCCATGTTGACGGATCTTTTATTTGAATCTCGATCACAGATTATCTGTGGGATTAAGATCCGGTGACTGTGCCGGCCACTGAAGTTTTCTTATAACGTTTCGATTAAACCACACGTTAACCATATTTGTCCAATGACATGGCGCGTTATCGTCCTGAAAGATAAAATTGCGCAAACCCATGCCGTGCGCAGATGGTAGCAGTTCGAACTTCAAAATTGTCCACATATTTCGATCCATTCAAAGTGCCATCAGCAATGTGCAGACAGCCGACACCATTGGTTGAAACACAGGACCATAACCTCACCGAATGTGGGTGCTTCATTGTTGGCTGGGTGCAGCATGCCTTATATCTTTCACGCACATAAGTATTTCCATTATTAGCTGAAATATTAACAGTTGTTTCATCATTGAAAATGACATTTTTTCATTCATCATCAGTACAATTATTGTGTGCCTTGGTCCAAGCAATTCTTTTGAGCCGTTGTTGTTCAGTAAGGAATGGTTTTCGTGCATTCAATCAATTTTCTTGTACCCTACGACGAACTGTACGTGCTGATCCAATAATTTCTACTTCATTCTCTTACTCATTTCTTAACTCAGTGGCTGCTTTAAATCTTCGTGTTCAGGAACGAAGAATCAACATCCGACCATCACATTCGGTACACAGCCTTGGTCGGCCTGTTCTTTTCCTGTTTCCCACACATCCAGTTTCTGCAACTCTTTTAATGGTGCGCAAGACAATGGAATGATCACAGCCACATTTAACAGCATTTTTACGACTACTGAATCCAAGTTCATGCAAAGTAATATTTTTTCCCTAGTTTGAAGAGGCAGGACCAATTTTCGGGTCCTTGACATTCCAAAGTTCAAATACCACCAGGAATTCTTAATAAACTTCCGTCAACTGACTATATGCAGTTGCGTCCTAAGTCGGCAGACGATTCTGCATCCTTTTATATCTCACCAGCGGACGTCGGAGAAAGCTATAATGGATTAGAGGGGCGCGAACGCTTTTTCAGAACTGGATTTGTGTTTCCTCACTTGCACATTTTTGCTTGTAACTTCACTTCTATTACTGGTAATAATATTCTGTAAAAATATTTGAATTTAGCATAAAGTTTCCTTTAAAAATGATGTATTACATGTATTCCTGACTTTACCATTACGCTGTATCAGTTGACTTCAAACATCAAATTCTGACTTTCGGTCTACTGGTGCAGGAATTTTCTCCACGACTGTAGAGTCAAACTAAACTTTTAATTAGAACTTTGCAGTGCTAGAAGCCAACCGCTTCTTGACAATAGACTTGGGAGCCGATAAGCTGCGGAACATTTTTTTTATATATTATTCTTTATTGAGCCCCTATTGAACGTATAACTGACAGACCAGAATTATATCAGTGGCACACGCAGCAAGTTATTTTTTTTAAGGTTTTGCAATGTTTCATCGTGGAAATGAAAAGTTAATCGCTAATTGATTAAGCCAATATTACCTTACCTTCGATGTAAACAAATATAATGAAATGAAATATCCGTGGATCCGTGGAAGTACCTATCAGCGCTGAATGTACGTGAAAACGCGCAGCGGATCAGAGCGAACCAGCCTAAGGTTAGTGTTAAGTGCAATGTCAGTAGCAATTTATCTGCGACCGTTTGCTGTGAGAAAACACAAGAGCCGTCACCTTATGGATAATTAATTGTGTTACATGGTTTGTTTTAATTTTTGCTACACAATGCAAAAACTCTAAAAGTAAGATATGAATTACTATTATGCTATAACATTTTGTCCTGGTCAACACCACAGGATTTGAAAGCATATCGTGGTTAAACCCGACAGGTTGGACATGGTCAGGCTATACCAAATCAGTTTCTTCTGAAACATTTCCCACTTTAGGCGGACACTAATCAAACTCCGAATTGTAATTATTTCTGCGTGCTTTATTTTTAATGCCGTGCTTTCTCTGTTTGAAGTAATTCAAGAAGACATCACTTTGTAGACTATGTTTATTGATTGCTTTTAGTCAGTGGATGAGTACAATACATATATGAAACAGTAACATCTGTTTTATATCGTCTGGCATGAGGAAAAACAGTCTTTAATTACACCGCTGATGGTGGTAGCTGACATTTGATCGAGGAGTGGTATTATTTGCGGTTTTGTTATTTACTCTAGATTCTTCAGATGTATAAAAATTGAAGGAGGTATAAAAGAAGGGAAGGTACGAGAATGGTCCAACACGTTCGGTGGCTTTCTGAAGAACACATTCGTCCTTCTTGGAACATTCTTCCCTCAGACACAGATACAACAGGAACAAACCGGAAGCGAAAGACAGCAGAATTAGGGATCTGCAGATGGCCTCAAAAACATCGTCCATGGAAGAATTGTAGATGCCATTGAGGCCGTCGTCTGAAAAGAGATTGCCAACATGTACGTACTCACACGCAGAACTCATGCATTAAGTACATCATTGCATGAATATTATGATTACAACGTACAAGAAATATTTATATTTACATTTTATATCAAATGAACAAATGACCAATGTTATTATACAAATTGCATCGAATATATATATATATATATATATATATACAAGGTGGTATAAGAATGATATGACCACCTACCTAATAATGGGAATAACCACCCTTGAGCCGGATGACTGCTTTGAGACGGTTTGACACAGATGCAGTGAGGCCCTGCAAGTTTACCCGAGGCACACGTGACATTCGGACTGCAGCAGAACACGGAAATCTCGGAGATGACGTGGTTGTGGGCTAGCACGTCGAACCTGTGGATACAAATAATCCCACAAGTGATCTATGGGATTGACGCCACGGGATTTTGCCGGACAAGATAGAACGAAGACATTCCTGTCATGTTCCTGGAACCAGTCACGTACTTTAACGACATGGAAAGGCGTATTGTCCTGTTGGTAGACACCATCCCCACCGGGCTAAACGTCCACCGTGACGGGATGCATGTTGTCAGCAAAGATAGACAGATAGAGATTGGCGTTCAGCGACCCATCCAGTGGGACTAGCGGTCCCATGTCATACCAAGGAAACATCCCCCAGACATGCACACTGCCGTTGCCGACCTATACTTGACCGAAAAGCGTGTTGGTTCTCGTGTCTCTGATGTCACATCCGAAACCACCTATCACTTCTGTGGAGTAGAAACCTTGATCCGGCGGAGAAGGCAACCTTTTCCCACTGTCTAATGACGATGATCCCATGCAAACTGCAAGCGTCGTTGCTGGTGGACCTGGGTTAACATGGACGCCTTGAGTAAGCGTCCACTCCAAAGACCGGTGCGTAACAGGGTTCGCTCTACTGTTATCGGGGACACGTACTTAGAGGATCCAGCGTTCATTTACGTGGTCAATTGCTGCACTGTTGCGTATCGATTGCCGTTTCGGAGTCGAAGGAAGCGATGCTTTCCTGTGGCTCAATGGCCTCTGGAGCTCCACAATTATGACTTAGGGAGGTACTCGGTGTGCCAGCGGTCCATTTTTGGTACACCCATGTTACACCACCTAGAGCCCACGAGATCTGCTGTTTCTGAGATGCTTCTATCCTTGGGGCGGTAGCCGATGCTCATTCCGTTTTGAACATCCGTAAAGTCACTATCTCTGCCCACTGTGCTCACATAGCGCACTATGGCTCATCTGTCCTGGCTGCCCGCGGATATCTCTGTGTAGTCGACCCTGTCAGGTGCACTCCGTGACGCCCCTGGGCTGGTACACGGTGATTCCGGGGTGGTCATATTGATCTGATACGACTGTGTGGATATACATATACACGGTCTGAGTCGACGGAAGGGATGTTTTCCTGTAGCTTCAACGGTGTCACAATAATGTGTCTCAACCGTGTGTCCATATATACGTATATATGTCGAACACTCAGTGGTTACTAAATTATGGTGAACACCCACCTAATACTTCTTAGGTCCTCCTTTCTCACTCAGAACAGCAGCTATCTGAGGTAGAATCAATTTGATATGCTGTCGAAAGCTGTTATCGGTGGTATGTCCAACGAAAGTGTGTGTAATGAAGATGGGGAGGAGTTAGGTGCATCCGGGTTCTTGATATTTCGCTCCATAGCGTCCCACAAATGCTCTTCGGGATCGATATCGCGGGAGAGGCCAGTAGATATAGTGCAAGGCTGAGCTACCTTCCTCATACCATTTCTGCACAACATTAGACCAGCGGCTCGACACATTGACAATTTGGAAGACACCGCTGCTATTCGTAATATGAGCAACACCGCTGGGTGTACAGAGTCATCAGGCAATTCGTGATAGACGGCAAGAGTTACACGTTGTTCCACATACACCAGGGTGTCCATTTTCTTGCCAGGTAAACATTAACTGTGGAGACTATGTAGGATGGAATATTGTGCCTCATATTGTTTTTGCCAAATACGTATACAACCGTCCACGGAGTGGCGTGAAAAACACAACTCGCCAGACCAGCACACTTTTTTCTAGCCATCCGAAGTCCAGCATCTATTATCTTCGCACCAAGCGAGTCTTCTGCACCGATGAATCATGTTTAGGATGGATGTCTTCGGCGTGGTCTGGTGTTGCAGGACTCATGTTCGAGCATTCAATGCATAGTTTTGAGACATACTGTTCCAGGTGGAATTTTGTTGTATTGGGTAAAAACTGTTCAACGGCGCGACATCTGTTCTCTTGTACAGTTCGTCTGACCCTGCGTTCATCTTTTGCATCAGCTTTTGGCAGTGCTGTGCAGTTTTGTTTCGGGATTGTTGTTTGACCATTTTTGCTCATTTTAACTACGGCTGCTGTATAACAATCCACCAGTTCAGCCTTTTGCGAAATCGAGACAGCTTCACTGAGAGTTCCAGCAATCTGTCCGTCCTCAAAATCCGACGAATCCTGGCGTTTACTCATCACGCTCTAATTTTTTCTACCAACAGCTGCACTCACACTTTTCACATTCTACGTCTATCGACTATAGCCTACTCTTTGAAATCACACTGGCAACGGGCTGCATCCACTTTTCATAAGGATGGTCATAATTCAGTGTTCCCTCAATGTATATATACACTTATAGACACAACACTAATTATAGGGTGATGTGCAGCTGACATGGGCATCATCGGCGAGAATTGAAGGGACCCAAACCGAACACAGATGATAAAGAGAAGAAAAGATGGGCTTCCCAACATTGTATCGCAAATAACGAATTCTGCAAATGTGGTGATCTGAGGGACTTTTATCGTAAACGTATTGTTGTTGGAATACAGATGGGTCATTTGATAGCGCAAGTGGTAACAACTCTAGGGTTCTAGATGACAACCGTATCAAGGGTGCACCGTGAGTATACAGTAGAAAGACCTACCAGATCCTAGATTGTACGCGGTGGCCGGCCACATAGCATGAGTTACAAGGATCGATGGAGAACATTCAGGTTCGTACAGACAGACCACTTGGGACCGACGGCACAAATCAGATCCATGATAAGTATCGGAGGCCAAATTAGCGTCAGCGGGCAAAATGTATGGAGCCCGCTGTATAACCTGGGCAAAAGAAACGACGCTTTACTCGAGTGCCACTGTTGGCTATCCATCATCTGAAATTAATACTCGCCTGATGCTTGGAACATCAAAACTTGACGATTGCGGAGTGGCAACCCGTCGTGTGATCAGATGAGTTCCGTATTCAGCTATGCCAAGCTGACGGGTCAATGCGGATGTGTCTCTGTTGCCTGACGCCATGGCCACGTCGCGCGTTGTTTACGTTCAAGGCGGTTGGCTCTTTGGTGAATTGAGGAACTTTCTCATGAGAAAGGTTTTGTCCCTTAGTGTGCCTATAGGGCTTCTAAGCAGCTGCGTGATACCACCTTGTTCTGGCTGATGAGATGTGTGAGTCGCACGTACTCATGCGCCTCTCGCATCTTCCGGCTGATGGTCTGTTTCATCAAGAGCATGCGCCGGTCCACCAGGCCGCAACAACTCAGTCAAATCTCGAATAACACTCATCTGAATTTGGAACCATTCAGTGGCACCCAACGTCCAGGAATTTAAACCCTGTGGAAGCTTTCTGGGATTCTGACATCGGATCCATGGATCGTGTAACGACATTTCGGGCACAGTTGTGAACAACACTGCCACAGGCTTGGCTTATATTACCTCCATATATATGCAACTCGTAAACCATTAACTCTGTTACATACCATATTGAGGGTCGCTAGTTCGTGAGAAGGAATACCGTCATTTCTCCATCATTCAAGCACAGCACCCATGCAACATTCAGGGCTAAAATATATTGGACGAATTTCCAGAAGCTAGCCTCCGACCACCCGGCCACATAAAGTGTACAGACCGCCTCCAATCGTTCGGACGCTTTCAACCTTCTTTTTGGTGTTTTAATCTCATAATGCTCCCAAGGCTTCGCGAAAACTCTGATGGAGGACCAACTACTTAAAAATTATGTGCCGCTGAACCAAATCTGTGCAGAAGAAATTTCACATTATTGATTTAGATTTTTAAGTTTGGTGAATGATATGACACATTTGTTACTGGCGATGAAAAATACAGTAGATTGCTTATCATATCATTAAGCGTAAACAGCAGTGGCTTCCCAAAGCGAATGTGCCCGCAGCAGTGGCTTCCCAAAGCGAATGTGCCCGCAGCAGTGGTGAAACAAGGACGTTTCTCACTAAAGGTTTTGATGTTTGTGTGGTGGGATATGCAAGGCATAATCCATTGCGAGCTACTGCAACTCAACAACACCATTACAAGGGAAGTCCACTGTCAGCAGCTGCAGTGTTTACGCACTGCTTTGCAAAATAAACGTTCAGCACTCGTGAATCGTAAAGGCATGCGGTTGCAGAAGGATAACGCAAAACCACACTCAGCGAAAATGACCAGTGCCACGTTGCAGGGCTTCGGATGGGAAAACTTCGGCATCCACCACGTTCTCTGACATCGCCCCATCCGACTAACACCTCTTTCGCAGTTTGCAAAACCATCTTTCTGGGACTACACTTCGATATGTGAAGGAGGTACGTTGAACCGTTTCTGCCTTTTTTGCATCGAAATCCATAGAATTCTAGAAATATGGGATTCCAAACCTTGCTAATCGATGGGAGAAGGTTGTAACTACCAGGGGCACTTATTATATGGATTAAAACATTTATTCTAAGTACGTTTTTCTTTCTTTTCTTCACACGTTGAGAAAACGACAGTATTTTTGGGATTACCTGATTATTGGTCCTTGCTCATATCAATCTAATAATTTTCTATAAAATTCTATTTTATGGAAGAGCTTGTGAAATTTCGGTTCCGCAATTTTGCAGCACAACTCAAAGAAAGATTCGTTTCTCAATAACTTGAGTAAAAGTTGCTGCAGAAAAATGAATCTCATTTAAACAAATATTAATCTTATCTGACGCCAAATCTTCCCAGTGCTTGGCCTGTTTTCGAGGTAAAACCCGAGATCATTTTAATAGCATAAAACAGCAGCTAGTCAAATTAAAAAATATATATATTCCTTTCTCGGTTCAAAATGCTCTGTCGACGTTAAATTTTAGTATCACTTGCAAGTTTTCAGTCATTATATGTGTTGTTTAATTAAAGTAATTTCTTTTATAAACTAGTTATTCTTCGTAAGCTGCATGACCTTAACGGGTGTTCTTGGCAATGAGCGTTAAATCGAAACTCGACATAGGCACAGAAAGAGTTAAAAGTTCTGAAAGTTTCACGTTAGAAACAGTTAAGTGTTTGTCAATTATTATTTTAATTGACCTATGACGTACTTAATATCTCGTAGAAATATTGATACTTCAAACTGAAATCATTTTCTCGCTATTAAACTGATTCAAATTATTGAATTACTGCAGGGGTTAAATTTAAAGGAAATAATTACTACGATTAAAGATAGTTTGATTAATAATTATTTGGATTTAATATAGTATGCAACTTAAACTTCGAAGCCTAGCAAAAGGCGAAACGAAAAAAGGATGGAATGATATGAGTGTACCGAAAGCACTTTTTCAAACAAAATAATTAAATGTCTTTTATTTTATAATTTAGTGAAAGTTATTTATATTCTTATTTTTTATTTTTAGTGTCTTTAATATCGTTGTGCATATCTATATTTAGTATCCTGAATATCTTTGTGTTTATGCTGTGGAATCTAAATAAAGTTTAAAAATAAAACTGGGAAGATCATTCGTCATATATGAAAGCTTACCCGCATGAAAATGACGAAACACCAAGAAGCGTTGCTTTGATTTATAGGGTACGTCAAAATATCACAAAGTAGCGCATCAATCAATCTTCAGTTAGATTTCATTAATTTGTGATTTATGTAATTGCAATTATTTGAAATTTCCAAATTGCTAAGTGGAGATAGCAGTATATAATAATACAATGATGCCTCATTAATGTCGCTCTAGAATGTGCATTTAAAAGATATTGATTAATTTTCATTGACGGTAACATTATTAATTTTGCGAGAAGGCGGACAGTGTCTTAGAGTACGTAAATAAATTAAGAAAACGGTTTGGAAACAATTGGGTGTAAGTGTTAGTTAGTGGCTTAGAGGAGGAAATACTACTTAGAATTAGCAGACCATATGAAAGAAAATGTTCGTAATAAGGATGCAGACCGTCTTTATTAATTAGAGCAAAACAGAGGGCGTATTAAACCTGTTTGGGGATAACATCAGGTGACAGTTTAGAGGATGACACTAGTATTCATATGAGCAGCCATCAGTCGTCAACAAAGCTGTTGTGTTAACACAGGAACTTCTAACACAGATAAACTGCCTTTACCTGACACACACAAAAAATTACATGCACCATGATAATATTAGGGAAAGATGGAATTTATATTTTGCTGAAAGGTGTCATGCCACCAACATTCCATACTTGTGTGTGCGTCACTCCCTCATTCCGCAATCTGCGATAACAGATTTTGACCATAAATATAACGCGTGCCGAATGCGTAACAGTAGCAACAAATGAAATTCATAAAAAGCAGCCTTGG
Source organism: Macrothele yani (assembly GCA_039090855.1). Lineage (NCBI taxonomy): Eukaryota > Metazoa > Arthropoda > Arachnida > Araneae > Macrothelidae > Macrothele > Macrothele yani. The sequence continues at coordinate 141,479,375 of CM077034.1, forward strand.
AGGTACGAGACACGATGTCGAAACGCGGAATATCCCGTGTTATTTTGGGGAGAGAGAAGTTCTGCGGTTAGGAGCCAGAAGCACGGGTGTCGACAAGGATGTGCCAAGAGCTTAGACAGTCCATAGCAGTAGCCAGAGAGGAAATGCAGTGGAGCACGTTCTCAAAGTATAACAAGAAAATATGATTAACGTCTATTAATGGTAGACAATAAATCCCATTACGGAGGGATAGGGAATTTAACCGATGTTTTAAAAATGTAGAATGACTTCAGCTATATATCTAACCGACATATTCCAGTAAACTCTTTTCATAAGCAAACGCATTTGTCACAGAATTCGCGAAACAACTGAATTTAAGAACGATGTCAACATCTGATTTCGTTCTTAAATGAAGTGGTCTACAAAATGAGGCATCTACATCATTCAACAGCGCAAAGATTTTATACGTATAAGAATTAAATTCATCAATGCCTGGAATCATCTTAGGCCTAAAAATGTCTTCTGGGTTGTAGTCAGTCATTCGGTAAACTATAACAAAATATTTGTAAATCAAAAAATTCCCATATACGAAGTGAACTTTCTTTTGGCTTAATACATGGTTGACAATATTAGACATTAACAATTTCGTTGTTCTGCTCAAAACTTTAAAATTTCTGTAAATGTAATTGCTTCTTAATTTGTGAAAGCATTTGTAGAAACATACTGCACAAAGATGTATCAATAGGCACTTGTGAATTTTCTAAGGCATTTTTCTGCAAATATTTCTCACATGGGGAAAATTTTCCCCATACAGCATAAAACTTTTCAGATATGCATCGATATTGTTACAATCTCTCATTTTCGTTACACTTTCAGAGATATCTTACAATTACGTTTCAGCAACATCTGTTTTGTAACATAACCCTGTGCTTGTGTGTGTGCTGTTCGACGTCTCTCCTTCTTTTCGTTTCTTCGTTCGGTCTCGCATCGGAGTTTGCAGCTTGGAGAGTGCTGTCCGTGGGTGCTTTGGTTTTCTGCCTGCCTTTCGCGGACATCGGAGGGGCTGCTCTCGCCATGTACTGGTACTCTCCTGATGGCGACAGTTCATGGTGCATCGTTTCGTGTTTCATTGTTTGTTCTTTGATTGTGTGTTTGGGTTTTGTGCATCGTGGTATTGTACACTCCATATGTTGCTTCACCGTTTGACCAGCTGCCGCATGCGCTACCTTCGGATGTAAGCTACTTTTTCGTTTATTATGTCTCGATGATTCCGTTCAGTCTTTGGCCTTTATAGTTTTGACTTGTTTTTATGCTATATATATATATATATATAGTAATGTAAGGTCAGGTGATGCGTAACATCACAGCCTCTCCTTGACAAATGTCAACCCCGCCTTCTCGTGGTACATCCTGTTCCCACTAAAGGGGCTCTGATGACCGCCAATAGCGGTATAACTATACCATCGGGATTAGAGGAAATGCTATCCCACACTCACCAACCCGCTTGGCCAGCGTGGTGAGTTATGGCTAAACCCCTCCAAAATGACTCCACAACTTAAATCTTGGCCCTCAGTCTCCGGCAGCTGGAATGTACCTGGCCAAGGCAGCGGCCAGTGCGACATGAAGGCAGAGGGTGCTAAGAATCCCCGGAGGACCGGACTAGGCTGCCATCTGATGCTGACCTTGGCAACGTATAACGGACGCTCGCTATCTTCTGATTCAAGGCTTCTTGAATTGGAAGAGGAACTACAAAGGATCAAGTGGGACATCGTCGGGCTAAGTGAGGTAAGGAGAAAAGGAGAAGATCTCATTGAACTGAAAAGTGGACATCTCTTCTACTATCGTGGGACAGATACTGGCAGAAATAGTGGTGTTGGATTTATAATAAACAAGAAACCAAAGGATAAATTTGTAGAAGTTGAAAGTTCCTCTGACAGAGCTGCACGACTCGTTATCCAACTCTCGATAAGATACCTGGCTCAGATTATTCAAACTTATGCACCCACCACAAGTCATCCTGAAGAAGAAATTGAAGAATTTTATGAGGAAATTCGTGATCTAAATAATAAAGGTAAGCAGCACTTGAAGATAATTATGGAAGATTTCAATGCAAAAATAGGGCAACCGCAACAGAATGAAACTTCAGTAGGTAAATTCGGTCACGGCAACAGAAACCAGCGTGGAAATACTCTCGTAGAGTTTGCAGAGGCAGAAGGGTTTTTCATCTTGAACTCCTTTTTCAAGAAAAAGCCACACAGGAAATGGACATGGAGACATCCAAATGGTACGACAAGTGAAATTGATTTTATTATGTGTAACAAAAAATGCGTCATAGAAGACTGCAGTGTGCTAAACAAGTTCAACACAGGCAGTGACCATAGATTGGTGAGATGTAAGATGCACCTCAACACTAAACTCGAACGTAGCAAGCTCATAAGACAAACAAAATGTATTGACATAACCAACCTTAAAAAACACCATAATACCTTCAAATTGGAACTGAAGAACAGATTCTCTGCTTTAGAAGGCCTAACATCGGAAGAAGTGGATATTTCTGAAGTTAACAGAAAAGTAACCAAAGCTCTTATGGAAACAGCAACAAAATTAGCTGGGTCTAAGAACAAATTGCATGCGAAGAAATTATCAGGAAAAACCAAAATGTTGATGCAAAAAAGAAGAGTGATGAGGACAAATAAAGAAGATGTGACTTCCAAAGTGGAATATATAGAGCTATGCAAGACAGTACGAAAAAGTATCACTGAAGACGTAATGAAATTCAACTGTGAACTAGTAAGGAAAGCAATTGAAAACAACCAAAGCCTAAAGATAGCAAAGGGACATCTCAGTAAGGGGAAAAACAGATTATGGCACTGAGAAAAGAAGATGGTTCTGTAACAAGAAATAGAGGCGAAATTTTGACAAGAGTGAAAGATTTCTACTCCAAATTATATGAAAGGGATGATACATGTACTCCAGACATCATGAAAGGTACCAGAGTTCTTCCAGTCCTTCCAGCAGAAGTTGCACATGCAATCAAGAACATGAAGCGGTTAAAAGCTCCAGGAGAAGATGGAATTACTGTAGACATCATAAAAGAAGCAAGTGGAGAAATCGAAACAGTACTCGGCCAAATTTTCACTCGATGCCTTAATGAAGGGAAAATTCCTGAGGATTGGAACAACGCTACAATGATCTTGCTACATAAAAAAGGTGACATTGAGGATCTCAGGAATTACAGACCTATCAGCCTCCTATCAGTGGTTTATAAAATCTTCACTAAAGTTCTTTCACACCGCTTGAAGGTGACACTGGACATGGCTCAACCGAGAGAACAAGCTGGATTCAGGAGTGGCTACAGCACAATAGATCATATCCACGTACTGAGAGAACTAATTGAAAGAGCGAGGGAATATGAACTTCCATTGTGCATTTCTTTTATCGATTATGAAAAAGGCTTTGATTCGGTGAAACCATCAGCAGTTGCAATGGCTCTGAAATCCTGCGGTATTGAAGATGCATACATTAATATTATTAATAACATCTATGAAAATGCAAGTGCAAAGATTCGGCTGTTTGAAAATACAACACACATAAAAATTGGAAAAGGAGTGAGACAAGGTGACACCATATCTCCGAAGCTCTTTAATGCCACATTGGAAAATGTCTTTCAATCACTGAACTGGGAAAACAAAGGGATACAGATTAATGGAGATTATCTAACCCACCTTCGTTTTGCTGATGACATAGTCATTTTTGCAACTACCCCGTCAGAGCTACAGAGTATGATCCAGGAACTTGCTGACAAGAGTAAAGAAGTGGGATTAAAAATGAACTTTCAGAAGACAAAAGTGATGTACAATGCTTTTACAAGAAATGAAGATTTATCGATTGATGGAGAAAAGCTGGAGATAACAGACACGTACGTTTATCTTGGACAGCAGATATCAAGTGAGGGTCACATTGGTGAAGAAATTAATCGGCGTACAAAACTTGCCTGAAAAGCTTTTGGAAGAAACAGCATAATTTTCAAGAGCAATATGCCATTATGTCTTAAAAGAAAAGTGTTTGATCAATGCATCCTTCCAGTGCTTACGTATGGTGCAGAGACGTGGACCTTAGCTAAAAGAGACATACAAAGGCTGCAGACAACTCAAAACAGCATGGAGAGGTGCATGCTTGGTGTAACCAGGAGAGATAAGAAGAGGAACACGTGGATCCGAAAAATGACAAGAGTGGAAGACATCATGATCAGAGTTAAATACCTGAAATGGCAATGGGCTGGACATACTGCCAGAAGAACAGACCATCGATGGACAGCCGAAATTTTAGATTGGATTCCAAGGGACTGGAAAAGACCCAGAAGAAGACCACATGGAAGATGGGTGGATGAAATTCGAAAGTATGCGGGAGTGACATGGAGGAGACTGGCACAAGACAGACCGTTGTGGATTAAACTTGGGGAGACCTTCGTCCAGCAGTGGATTCATAATGGTTGACAATGATGATGATGATGATGACATTACGGTTACGTTAAGAACAGCATTCACCGACACTACTGTTTTATAGTTTGCATTGTACATAATAGCTACCTTGATGGTGTATTCCGGCCTTATTTAAGATTTTGGGTTTAGCAACGGCGTGGATGCGCATGCGCATTTAGGTCATTTCAACGAAGTACTCTCGTTGTCGTTCCATGTGCTACTGGGATATTCCTTGGTGATACTGTCGTACTCGTAAGTGTAGACTAGTGTCCGTCCTTATGTTTTTCACGCCAGTGTATAATATCTTAGTACGTTTGTTAGTTTTGTGTCGGAAAAAAAATAAATTAAAGTAGTTGTTAGTTTGTAAAGGTAGAAAAAAATAATTCTTTTATATTGAGACCTTTAACGACTACGCAAATTTAGAAAAAAAATACAGTTAGATATGCAATAAAAGGTTCATTTCTTTAATTAATCAAGAAAAAATTTAAGTTATCTTACAGAAGAAAAAAATGATTCGTTGAAAAAATAATTATACATTTCTATTAAATAACGTATTCGCAAAGCCTTGACGTAAGGTCGAGGTGACCCGTATTTGAGTGGGATAATGCGACTGCCTAGAAACCCGCTGGACAGGGTTTCGAGCTTATCGCGATCTTGGAGGATTTGTATTTCCTTGGGAAAAAAGTTCCCCAGTCTCGTGACGTCACACGATAAAATTTCCTGATAGGGGAAAGCAAATGGCGTACAAATAGGTGATTCCATGTGTGGAGGTAGAAACAAAATGGCGAACAAAACATGTTCGTTAAGACCACGTCGCACACAAAATGTTATGGTTGAACACAAAAGAATATAGCGGACAAAGATGATCGAGAAGCTCACAAGGAAAATTATCCGTCCTTGAGACAGCACGTGGACGGTTGTGGGCTGTTTCCTTTGTTACAGAAACCCCCTATTATCACGTGACAGTAATATGATGATGTCAGAAATATCTTTCAAATACGTAACAGTAAATACAAATATCTTTCCAAAACATTAACATGAAGTTGGTATGTTGAAATTACAAAAACATTTCACTATAACTTATCGGTTATGTTTCAAAGTTAAGTAACGTTTGCGGATATCTTGACCTAACCATAACGTTTCTGAAACATTATGGTCACATTGCGCAACGTATCTGAAAAGTGTCAGTGTTTTAGTGCTACGTACTTGTAACGTACACGAAATATTTTATTCAGATTGGGTTACGTCCGACTGTGTTGGGAGCAGTGGACACGTGACGGCACTGCCACACGGCGGAGCGGCTGCAGAAGGACCAGGATAACCACCGGTAGAGAGGATCGACGGAACGTGCAGCCAAGAACGAACGGATCCCACTTGGACCCTGTCTACTATACAGGCAGTTGTAGCGGCTCCTATTAGCCCACGAACCATTTCCCGACACCTTAAAGAAGCGAATTTGCAATCCCAGCGCCCCTTAGGTGTGCTGCATTTAACACCGGAACATCGCCGGTTCTGTGTGCAGTGGTGCCAGGCTAGAGTGACGTGGGACGCCACAGACTGGCAACGCTTGGTGTTTTGCGATGAGTGCCGCTTAATTTCGGCAACAGATGATCGTGGTGTCTGGATGTGGAGGTCCCCAGGTTAACGGCACAGTCCCAACTTTGCTGCCGAGCGCCGCACCTGCCATACTGCAGGCATTATGGTTTGGGGAGCCATTGCCTACGGTAGCCGATCAGTTCTAGTAGTGGTACGTAAATCATTGACAGGCCAGCGGTATATGGATGATATCCTACGACCCCATGTGCTCCCATTCGTGGCCGGGATTCCAGGTGTGCTATACCAATCAGGATAATGCCCGCGGGCACACGGCTGGGGTAGCCAAGGACTGCTTACATCATGTCCAGATGCTTCCACGTCCTGCCCGCTCCCCGGAGCATATGTGATCGAGCATGTATGGGGCCAGTTGAAACGTCGAATGCCGCCGTGCAGCACTTTCTGGGATTTGGAGCAAACCCTCCAACACGTGTCGACCAGTCTGCCGCATGACAACACCAGGCATCTGTTCGCCTCCATGTCGGACCGCATTGCAGCCTGTATCACCGCACGAAGCGGTGCGACGCGCTATTGAAAATGGCCGGACCGCGTGGCACAGATTCTCCTGTAATTTTCCTGTAGCTATGTTTTTGCCATCTTGTGTATCATTGATCTGTATCATAATGTCCATAAAATTTCTGTTTAATCCGATGCTCCTTTCTTGGTGCACACATTTAATTATCCGTGAGTGTATTTTAAAGTTAAGTATACACGTACGGAAATTAGAAAAAACAAACAAAAAATAATATGTGCAAAAAAAAATTGTGATTAATCCTTTGCAGTTTATTATTCATAAAATAAATTATTTTTAAAAAACAATGGTACAATGTTAAACGCTTTTTCCTCGTCAAACTGTTTGGGAAGCCTTTCAGTGGGTTTAATAACGATGAGCAGGACGGAATGGTTATTGGGATTTGAAAGAAATTGAATAAATTGGGTCCTGGAGTATTCCTGACCAAACTACTTTTAGTAAAAATACTTGAGTGTGAAATACAGAATTCCAAAAAAGCAAACATTTAGCCCACGCTGTCCTTTACTGTTCCTTCGCTAACTCCTGGCTTGTTGATAAACCTCACTGTTGATGACACTGCCCCTAGAATTAGTTTTCTACATAGCTGAATAACCGCAATATGATATACGACACATCTTGCAAGTCGTTTTCATTTAGGCATCCTAATGAATACGTGGCACCAGTATTCTTATACATATAGCCAAACTGGGAATTAGCATCGCTAGGTTCAATCGTAGATGAGTGTCAACACGTGGATATCACACAAAAGGAGCAATATTTGTCGGCAGTCGACAAATGTTCACTTTCTTTGAAGCTATTGCTTATGTCATTGCACTGCGTTGAGGTATTTACAATTTGTTCTGTTCCTTAGAGAACTCTACATTTCAGCATTCGAAGGAGTTCAGCCTTATATAATGAAATTGTTATCGGCGAGAAGTTTCCGAAAGCGCAAGAGTGCTACATTTTCCGCATCAGAGAAGTTGTTTCTTTCTAGTTCCGAGGAAGGAGTTCTTCAATTATCATTTACGCTTTATTGCATAATCAGATATGACTGACTCGGGTGCAAGCATCTAAAGACAAAAATTTATGTTATTTAACTTCATGTTTATAGATAATTGGTAAAATAGGGCGAAACAGGCATATTGCCCTGACTGTAGCTTAACACCTTCCTAAGTTATCATTCAGTGTGCATATCCAGCCAGCAATGTAAATGAATTCATCGCAGTTCTCCACCCGATGAACAGCTCTGTGTTCCAAAGAAAAATTCTTCTCAATGTCTTTAACTTTCAGACTCTCAGATGGCATTCATGTGACTGAGATTCTTAACTTAGAAAGTTAAAAAAACCATCCATATGCCTATATGTCGACTGTATTGTCGAGAAGAGACTTAAAGAAACAATAGTGTGTTAAATAAATAGAGTGTGACTATTTTTGTGCATGTATCTCCCATACTGGGAAAATTGATTCTCATATTTTTTATACATGTAACATATACTGATTTTTTCTCAGGCATTGGTATTTGATTTTCATCTACGTCTTTTAACACGCTTTTAGGCGGGAGATAGATAGAAACGGAAATGCTTTAACTCTCCCCCCTCTCCCCATTTCCCCGAAAAAACAACTCCCCTTTTGCAATATACTTGTTTTACCTCTTTTGACAAATATTTTCCCTGCATTATATCCTTCGTGTATTGAACTGATCATTTTAAGATAATGAAATGCCGTTAATATAAATTTACTGAAGCCAAGTCTTCTGTAATGAAGGAGATTACTGTAATTTTTTTAGGAAAACAAGGAGAACAATGCAAGCTTAAAAATGCTGAAAACAGGGCCAATATTATCAGTTGAAAAGTTTCTGCATACTCTAATATCATTGTTTGGTTGATTTGGAAATCAGGATTTCCAAATCCGAAACTGAGTTTCCACGTACAAGAATTCACCGATGTGGTACAGAAAACAAGACAAAGAAAAATTTGGATCCATTGAATAAGCTGATTCTAACAATCTCAGTCAAAAGCCATCCTCAGTATCGGTAGAAGTATTCGAAAGATCCATCTGGAAGAAATATTCTTAATTGCCAGTATGACATCATTCGCTAACTTGAAAGCTAAGGGAACACGCCCCAACCATATACGTGTGATGTTTACTCTTCATCTGTACTTCAAACGAACAAGTGTCATTAACTCCAACACTGTTATCAAGTTACTGGTTGTTTTTTATACAGGGTGATCAGAATCGTCAGCACAATAAACCTGCCGGACGATTCCTCTTGGAGAAAGAAGCCGAAAACCGTTGTCTGTTGTCCGATCGGACGTCGCATTCAGGAGATCTACGCGTCGAAAGTTTCGTGACTTCAATTCCGGTAACGCACATCCTTGTTGAAGGACTAGGTGGATAGTCATACAGACGCACGTATCACATCGCAATCAAGCCGCCCTGGTGGCGCAGTGGTCTAAGGCAATGGCTTCTGATCCTTTGTCCGAAAGGGGTCAGGGTACAAATCCCTGCGAAGGATGGATGTTGTGTTTGTTATACGGAACTGACTCTCTCCCTTCCCTAGAACCAGTGGTCCTAAATTCAGGACTGGTAACTTCTTATAGCCCATAGAGTTACTCACGGTGGTCGTTAAACCTCCAATTAAAAAATAAAGGCATTCAACATTTTAAAATGTGGCACGGGATGATTTGTAAATTCGAAGGACGTGGTGGCGTGAAACCATTAGTTGAACGCCCGCGCGATATGGCTGGTAGGGATAAAAAGGGTTGGCAACGGTAGCAGTTAAGCTCATACTGCGTTGGTACATTTCACAGTATTGTGGGTAGAGATATGTCGTAAAGTTTAAGGGAGTATTGTAATATGTATCTCCAATTTGGGGAATGCAGTGGTCCAGCACTGCGTGCAGCAAGGGTCTCCAGGGAGCGATACCCAGCACGACGGCACCAGCACGCCCTGGTCGTACGGCGGCTTGACGCCCGAATCCACGACACAGTCAATGTCGCACCACGTCCAAGTGTAGACAGAGGCGCTGGTTCCTCTGACAGAAAATTCCTCGAGGACGCCATACTAGATTTCATAGAGGAGAAGCCAACGACCAGCAACCGTGCAATTACGCGATAGTTTGGTGTGCACCAAATTACCGTACATGCCGTTCTACACGACGAAGACCTGCATCCATATCACATCACACAGTTGAAAGGCCTATTACCACAGGATTATCCTCGAAGACAGGCATACTGTGAGTGACTGCTTCAACAACATGCTGACGATTCACAAGATCCGCCGGATCTTGTGAATTGAGGAAGCAAGGTTTACACGGCAGGGTATCTGCAACACCCATGATAGTCTTCTTTAGGCATTGAACAATCCGCACGCAACACGTGAACACGCCTACCAGGTTTAGGGGGTGTTGATATCTGGTGTGGTATTTTGGGCGTATCCTAGTGGGACCATATCTTCTTCCCGAACGTGTCACAGCTGCCAAATACATGGTGTTCCTACGTGATGTTCTGCGGGACTTACTAGAAAACGTACCATTGTATGTTCTCAGCAATCTATGGTTCCAGCATGATGCAGCATCGGCGGTTTTGGCTACAAATGTTCGCCAGCGGGTGGCTGGATACGGAATATCCCGATCGATGGCTTCACCGTAGCGGTCCTGAGGCATGGCCCGCTAGATCGCCGGATCTTAACCCATTGGACTTCTTCCTCTGGGATCATCTAAAGGAACTGTATATCGACGGACTGTCAACAGCCTGCACGAGCTAGTGGCCACCTTACACGCGGCCCTCAAAACTATAACCCCTGCTATGCTGCAACGCGTGCAGATGTCTATTCCTCGACGGCTGCTGCCCGTTCCGCACTACAAGGTGGTCATTTTGAACACATGTTGTAATCTGACACGAATCCACGTGTTTTATCATTTGTGTTGTAGTGGCACACATACATAAATTACATGTTTGTTGTCAAAGTGATTGGATAAGTTAATTCTAATGTCTCTATTCTTACCGGATGTGACGTCACGAACTTTCCGGGGCGAATATCTCCGGAATGCGACGTCCAATCGGACAACGGACAACGGGTTTCGGCTTCTTTCTCCACAAGGAATCGTCCGGTAGGCTTATTGTGGGGTCGATTCTGATCACCCTGTATATGTTCAAGCCAATTTAACCAGGCACTCCCACAGACCGAAAGCGGAAGATCGCCTAAGATACGTTAGAACTCTCGCCTGGTAACCGTGCAGCAAGACAATAGTTTCCAGGCAGGATCCAACTCCATTACCCCAGTAAACATTAGGGATAGGATCAAACACTACTTCGATTCTCTAATACGAGAATCGTAGTAGTGTTTCCATTGTCTTGTTAATGATTTTCCTTTAAAGACATTGTTCTTTGTCTTTTTACTAGTGTTCTAACTGCGGGCTTCAGAAAATTAGGATATCAGTCCATGACGTGACTTTCAGCCCCGTACTAGGGCACAGCAAACAGTGGAATGGTGCATAAAATAAAAAAATACTGAAGAAGCAGTGTATGTTGGTACTACGGCCTAACCATATAACATGGTTGACTGAGAAAAATCACCTTCAGTGGAATCGTGGCACACTTTGGGAATCCAGTAATAAAGCCCTTTTCAATTTTTTTTGTTTTGCAACCTGCACATTTCAACCGCATAAATGTAGAGCTCAAAATTCACTTTTTTAACGTACAAGGAAAGTGATATCTGATTTGCATGTATAAGAACATCTTGAAACTTTTCATTCCTTTTTACCCTCTTTTTAAGGATCCGTCAGAAATCATTGCCATTGGATAGGGAATAACACAGCCATCGTTTAAGATAATTAGCCTTTATTTTGGATATGTTTATTAACAGTCGCAAATTTGCTTGCGCTAACGTTACTGATTGGACCTAATCTTCATAGCACCTCTAAGCTGAGCCGAACTACAGAACGTGATCAGTTTGGTGTACATTTCATTCCATTTTCATTTACTATAAATCTAGTAATTCCACTATTTTTCCTTAAATACAAACTAAGTATTTTCTAGTGTTCACTGCAAAATGGGTTTTTCAGGGTTAAGTAAGCAGACGATACGTTTTAATTTACTTGGGACTCATCTGACGCTATTAACGGTAGCGTTGCTACTATGAGTATGCAATTTAGAATTTACTGGTGGCTTCCAGTGATATGCTAATAGTTATCTAAGTATTTTACAAGGGAATTGTCTGCTGGCGTTTCTTGACTTTCAAATATGAACTTGGCATTGAAGTTTAAAATGGGCTGGTATCTCAGGAGAAATTATTATGTATCATTCATTTGAATTTAGTAGGACCTCGTCTTTTGGTGCATCCTCAGCTTTTATTTTGAAATTGGAATTCCCGTTCACTAGAGACTCAAATGTTGGTGAACACTGTCTCGCACAGGGGATTTTTGGCTTTGAAACTGAAAGAGTCATCTTATTCAACGACCTGTGTCATTAAATCATTCACAAGAAACTGGAATTTTTTGCATTCGCTACGTTCCCTGGATGTGGTATTGTAATAATAAATGACCTTCCTATTGGTGCCTCTTCAGTTGTTGCGATTGGTTTAGGTTTTGGGTTCACAGGAGAGTTTGTTGTTGTTTTCCCAGAGCAGCTAATTTGAATTTGGTGTTAGATTCCTCAAGTCATTCTGATATTAGTGATCCTGCAATTACTATAATTTAGTATTTCCATCTACAAAGAACTTAGGTTTCTATATTTTGATGTCCTCTGAGTTCATATTGCCTACTGGTATTTTAAAATGCGCAGATCACGAGAGTTTTTGCCCTAAAAGAATTTAGAGTAACTTTGACGTAAAGTATTGGTTGGGGCATTCGACGTCCAATTTTGAAAGTTAGTTACAGTCAGCTTTTGCCATAGGCGCTCAAGGCAATTTATTATGGCCGCCACATTTAGGGACATCGAATTTTATTCGCACATTTATATTTAGTCATGCTATTTTTATCTGTATGATTTTGATAAGGAAATAAATGAAATCAATGGAAAAATAAATAGTAAAATTTTGCCTTTCCTCTTTTTCTTATCCTACAGTTTTCTAAGAAGGATTTCAGTGAAGGCATATGTTTCCAGCTTTACCCTTTCTTCCTACTTCAAAAATAATGCGGAAATTACAAAAGAACAAATGTGTTCTCAAAACACTAAACAGTTGATTAAACTTTATCTGCCTTTTGAAATGCAGAATGTCTCAGATGTTGTGATATATTTGGATTAGAGCTCCGGCAACTTTGTCTACAGACTACAATAGAAGGTTTGACTAATATAGATGGAAAAATGGTTCCTTATCAAGAGATTTCATAAACTTTATGAAATCTTTTCTACGATCTTCTTCTTCTGCTTGGTTACTCAGTCCAAGAACTGGTTGTTCAGTAGATGCACTCTGTCTCTTCATTCTTTTCTATATGTACAAATGTTGTTTTTTTAGAGTTTTAGTTCATTTAGGAAAAAAAACCTGTTACTTCAATCTGATAGAAAATTCATGCCTTTGAGATTGATAACCATTCATCTTTTTGAAGCAAAAAGGATTACATCACCCAAGTCAATTTTTGCCAACGGCCGTTGTATCCCTGAGGCTGGACCTGACGATGGCTTGTTAAGTAATATTGAGAGAGACGATAGGATCTGCAAAAATATCTACTAGAACGTTTTTATAAGTGCCGTCATAGATAAAATCTGAATATCCTCATCGTGCTTGCGCCTGCTCTAACACATGCATACCAAACAGCTAAAGTAACGGAAAATGTTAAGCTATTGTTGTTCTCCGAAGTGATCTTTTCTGCAAAACTGTGATCTCAGTAATGATAACGGGTGATATTCAAAATGGCATTTAAATATTAAGGAAATAGTGCCGCTCAGTAGCATATGTGCTTTTATTAGTCACTCATGAAACGAAAATACTTAGAAAAGGAGCTTTTTGCAAGATTACTGTAATGTGCTTGAGTACATGTATTCTAACATATTGAAAATTAATTGAAGAGATATTATCGTTCATGAGACAATTAACAGACGCATCCGTCATTTTCAGCATCACACGAGGATTTCGAGTTAATATGACAATGAGACCGCATCATCTGATGTGATCCAGTGTTGCATTTTCTGTGGCACCGACTTCTAGATCTTCTCCTCAATATAAATTTATAGTTTACTGCCGGATAAGGTTCCATGCAGCAAGAATAGTATTTAGACACACGTTCAGTATTGACAGAAAGAAGTTCTCAGTTGTGATGGGTTTTTTTAAATCCTCCATCCTGACATTGTCATATAACGTCTGAAGGTTGACACTGTATTCATGATGGGTCCAGGATCCAAGCTTAACGACACAGGTAACTTGTGAATCCTGCTGGTTGCTGTTGATTTCTTGTGGGCATCGGCTACGGAGAGAAACTGGTGGAGTCCAAACAACATCGCCGGTATAATTGATAAAGACTTTAGTGAAGACTTCGATAACTATCTTCTTTGCCGGAGATCTGAAAGGCAAAAGAATCGGCATATTAGATCAAATCATATGACAACACTCAATTTTTATGATCAGAAGGGTTTCAAAATATTTTTAAGTAGGCCCTAAGAGCCCATGTTAAGTTTCTACTTATCATTTTTGCAAAAGCCATTTCTCTACAGGATTTAATATACACTGACGGAAAAAAATCCCAACACCACGAAAAAATAGTTGTAGAGGAATGAAATGGCGGGTATACATTTGTATAGGTAACATATTTACTCGATTAAGGTTTCAAGATCATAGCTTAATATAAGCGCGAGAAGACCCATTTCAAATGTGAAATGCTGGTACATTAATAACCGGTGTATCCGCCAGAATGATGAATGCAAGCACGCAAACATTCATGCATTGTGTCGTACAAGTGTTGGATGTCAGTTTGTGGGATGGAGTTTCATGCCTGTTGCACTTGGTCGGTCAATACAGGGACGGTCAATGCTGGTTGGGGGTGACACTGGAGTTGTCGTCCAATGATGTCACATACGTGCTGGATTGGAGAAAAATCTGGTGATCTAGCAGGCCACGGCAACATGTCGACACTCTGTAGAGCATGTTGGGTTACAACAGCGGTATGCGGCGAGCGTTATCTTGTTGGAAAAAAACCCACTGGAATGCTGTTCATGAATGGCAGCACAACAGGTTGAATCACCAGACCGACGTACAACTGTGCCATCAGGGTGCGTGGGATAACCACGAGAGTGCTCCTGATGTCATAGGAAATTGATCCCCAGACCATAACTCCAGGTGTAGGTCCAATGTGTCTCGGCCGCAGACAGGTTGGTTGCAGGCTCTCACCTGGCCTCCTTCCAACCAACACACGGCCATCACTGGCACCCAGGAAGAACCGGCTTTCATCACAAAACACAACAGATCTCCACTCCGTCCTCCAATGAGCGCTAGCTTGACACCACTGACGTCGCAAACGGGAGTGGTTTGGAGTAAGTGGAATGCACTCTGCAATGCGTCTGGCTCGGGGCTGTCCTTCAAGTAACCGATTTGTAACATTTCGTTGTGTCACTGTTGTGGCAACTACAGCTCGAATTGCTGCCGCAGACGCAGTACGATGCACCATGGCCATACGCCGTACACGGCGGTCTTCCCTCTCAGTAGTGCCACGTGGCCGGCCGGAAGCCAGTCTTCTTGAGGCCGTATTCTACGCTACATGTTGTTTTCAGAAATTCTGACTTTTTTTACCGTATTTTTGTTCGTGCTTTTATCCTGCAAAATGAAGAACTTGATTTATTTTCTTCGTGTCTTCAAAATAATTTTTACTTTTCGTGGGTATACGTTTTCTTCTATAGGAGGAAATTTTACATTTTTTTCGTTATTCATTCTGCGCAACGTGTTGTTTTCAAAAATTCATACTTTTCGTATCACATTTAGGTTCGTTCAAGTTTTTTTCTCTTACAAAATTTTGAGGCAATTGTATTTTCTTTCGCGTTGCAACAATTTTCCGTAGGGTTATTATATTTTACCTTTTTCAATAGAAGGACACAATTTACTTTTTCGTTCAAAACTTTTCAAAGCATGACGTCATGCTTTGAGTACTTGAGATTTTTTGATCTACTACGATCGTGTTTAAGTTCGGTCAATTCTTTTCTTATGAGTTCGAAATAGAATACAAAACAATGTGACAACTCAGTGTTTAACCTTAAGCATTCCCTACAGCTCAGAAATCTATTCGCTACATGCTTCGCAGAGTTAGGATGCAAGAACAACTAAATTAATCATGTCGATTTTGTTAAATTCAGTATGTCCAATCAGAAAAGGTATCTCTTTACACAGAAACACGCAACTTCAATGCAAAAATGACATTAAAATGTTTCTTCGTATGTAAGGATATCATAGAAGAAATGTTATAATATGTCGAAACCTGTTTGCGTTTTAAAGAGTTTTTCACTAACACATCTACATTTTCCTTTCTCATGATGCAGATCAGTTTCACCTTAGTTTTTAATGTTTTACAGGAAAGGGTTACAGTATCTTCCGGTTACTTGTTTCTATTGTTGCAATCAGAAACATCTGTTACAGACCTTTTTAAATATGAACTGGTGTGCGTTGTTAAGGTAAGAAAAAATTGATGCAGTATTATTCCTGAAAATTAATATATGTAAGGATTTAAATCATATTAAGGTTAGCTTTCTTCTTCTCATAACTTTAGTAAGAAAACACTAACAGGTGCAGTAACATTATTTTGAATATTTGCTATTGTTTCAGTATAAGTACTGCTGTTCGCAACTCTCGGCAATCGCCCTACTGGAGAAGCATGTTTCAACGAACATAAGATGGAGTTCAGCAGAAATATTTCTTGAGGTGATAATGATTTAATCTTTAACACTTCAGTAGGTCTCTCGCAGGAACTTTAACTTATTTATCCAGATTAACGTTCATTCGAATGCCATTTTTTATGCCTTGTTTGCAAAGTAGACTAGGAGCAACAGACTGTGAACACTTAACTGATTCTTCACAATCTATTTTTTAAGTCACCACGTTTTCATTATTTTGGGAGGTATTAATTTAGCTCTTTACCCTCTCTGTCTTGCCTCGATACAATTTCTTCTGTACACGCTCTGTAGATTTTGACTCATTAATGAGCAGCTTGAGGAATTTTGTGTGCATATCTTTCCTGATATATTTATTGAATTTTTCCTGTTTTGCAAATCCAGTGAAGACTGTATTTACATACTAGTTCGCTCGTTATGTTAAAGCCGAATAAATTCGGAGTATAATAATTAAGGAGTCAGTCGAGTGAAAACAACTAAAAAGAAGGACCTCTCTGAAAAGGAGTAGAACAAGTCCCAAAGTCACTAAGCGATTTCGAGGGCTTATGTGCAAAAGAAGTGTGATCTCCCCGCCCCCCCCCCCCTCCATCGGGTCAGTCGGTTCAAAGGTGGGTGTGAGTTATTTTTCTGAGTGAAACATCCTGTAGCAGTTTCTTCAAATGCAAGTTTTAGTAACCATTTCCAGGAGATTTCCTTCTGTAAACTTTTTGATGTTGCCAGATATATCTTACATCGTGTGCTACTACGCTCAGATACTAAGTTCCTCATTTGAGGCAAAATACTTGGCATTTCATTACTATTGGAGTTTAGTCCGTTCTCTAAATGCGAGACGGCACCGGTGTGGACATGATTCTAAAGACGACCTCTAAGATATGGATGTCTCTCTATTGCACTGGATATTTTGAGAAGCGTCACGACATGCAAATTTGGGCAAACACTTTTTATTTTTTTTTATTTTTAAAGATTAAAGCACATGACGGAACACGAAAAACGCTTTAATGTTTGTAACTTTTCCGTCTAATTTCTTAACTGCTTCTTTCTGAAGATCACGTTACACTCTGGCTCTCGAAAACTGGACACAGAGACAAAACTGAAGTAACCAAATTCAATTACAAGAGATGTACAGTAAAACAGACTGTCATTACGCACACCGAGAAGCCCAAACATTCTGATCTCCTGCATAGTGTTACGTTGATCCTCTACGTGCCGCTAAAACAGCTATTTCGTTGAGAGTAGAGTCTATAGAATGTCTAAAGGTGTCTTGTGCTACCTGGTACTAACATCTTAAAAAATAATTTCACTGATCCTATTATGTTATTCGTTCTAGCAATAGGACAAAAATGATATGAAATGCAATAAATACGTGTGTATGTGATTAATAAATTAAACATTTTCTTAAACAATTATTTCCATATCAAGATTAAAGAGTTTTCGTCAATACGGTTAAACAAAATGTTCCCATCCATTTATCTCATTCTTCCCACAAATGCATTTAGCAGGAAGCGTTACAAACACCAATTACATGAACATTTTGTCGAAAGAAAAGTATCCATCATTTCTTAATATTATTTATTTTTGCAAGAAAAAAACTAATGTCAATCAAACAAATATGTCAGGTTGGGTTGCATTTATTATTCTTTCTCAATTTGCAAATAAAATCTTTAAACAGTTGTACTTTTCGTCACCTGAAGAAATAATCCTTTTTTTAGATTTGCGCATACACTAGTTGTAATAAAAATCCGCGCACCAAAAAGGAGGCCTCAGATTCAAATCAATTTTCAGTAGTGAGATGGTACATGCCACGGAACGAAGTGATTAAAACATCACAACAGCAGGACGATTTTCTGTGGACGTACGGTACACATTTAGGCCAGCGTTAGTACCGCGTTGGGCCGCCTCGTGCTCCGATACATGCGGTGATACGGTCCGGCATGGGGTCAAAGAGACGACTTGTTATCCTGGGACCGAGTGGCCCACATCTCTTGCACCTCACGCTCTTAATCACGAAAACTCTGACATGGAGAAAGCTAGAGTCACATATGGACCCACACGTGCTCGATGGACGAGAGATCAGGTGATCTCGCAGGCCACTGAAGCATCGAAGCGTGACGTAGACAGTCCTGCGAAACCTGAGACGTGTGCGCGCAGGCGTTATCTTGTTGGAAAATGACTCCGGTCTGGCCCGCCAAGGAAATTTAGCACATGAGGCCGCTGGATCTTCTATACCTAGACCTGGGCTGTCATCGTCTCTCGGATCACCACGAGGGAAATCCGGCTGTCATACGCCATGGCTTCCCAGTCCATCACGCCTGCAGTTCGGCATCTGTGCAGCTGTACAGTGAGGTTGGGATTGTCGTGCTCACCAGCGGTCATCCACACTCGGACACGGTGGTCGTTCGTTCCCATACAGAAGCGGGATTCGTCGCTTAACACTATACTTCTCCAGTCCGTTGCATTCCACGTTGCTCGCCGTGACCCACTGCAGTCGTCGACGACGATAGTCAGGTGTTAATGGCAGAAATCGTAAGGGCCAACGAGAGTGCAGATTTTCATCTCCAGGCGTCTGAAAATGGTTCTGGTGTTCACAGGAGTCCTTTGCACATCAGCCGCATGCCTCTAGATATTGGACAAGAACGTCGTTACATCTGTGCGTGCCGCTCTCACGATCCCACTGTCCTCTCTGCTGGTGGTGTGTCTGTATAGTCCATAGCCAGTCCGTCTTGTCTGGGTGCCTTCCAGTTTTCATTGGTCCCAAAACGATCACATCATACTGTCCGACTGGCTGAACTGGATGCCAATTGAATGCGCCGGGTAACCTGCCTCTCTCATTCAGACGATACAGCTTCGTTCAAACTCTGACAGTTGCCTGTACGCACATCCACGGCGGCTCCTGGGCATGTGTATCGCTTAGTGATCTCACCTGATTCTTACCGTGCACTTCCGGGACGAATGTGGAATCCTCTGCGCGGCACCTTATAAGCCCAAAGGAGTGCGATTTCAGCGCCGACTTGGACGCGTGGGGATGCGGAATGGCACGAAGCTTTAATAGTTTGCACTCTGCCCTCCTCGTAACTATCCGCCGAAATTCGCGTTAATCGCACGTATGTTTTGGGAGGCGAGGAATTTTATGGCAGTAAGTGTTCATGGTATATGCCATTGTTACTAGAATCTTAATGGTTTTCATTTATTTAAAAATACTTATTTTTCGCTTACATTTCAAAAACGTTCACTGACTCCATCCTTTGTTCCAGATCGTAGGTGTCATTATTTTTCTGATTTAACAATTGAAAGATTTGAAAGCCTTCCTGTGGAATAAACCGATATTTATATTTACAAGCTGCCCCTTTTAACAGGTGTGGTCTAAGTCAAGAAAACCTCAGAAAGTCAGACGCCCTTTATCATTTTATTTTGTGACTGTAATTTTCAATACCACCTGAAAACGCAGAAAAAGAAAAATTGCTACAGAATTCCAGTACTGCATGAATGCATTTTTTGTCTGAAGTTCGATTGGCTAATGGAAGTTCAACTTTGTTTCAAATTTCGAGGAATGACCTCGTGAGTAACAGATATTGCTTAGCTAAAGTCTTTCAGCTAATATTTCTCGTCTATTGCTATCAATAGAACCCTGGGTATATTTTGCAATGAGGGTACAGTCATTATGAATGTCACACTTCTTAGTAAATCTGTGGTGATTATAAAAAAGCTTACTTTTGCTATAATTTTCTTTTCTGTTTGCAGACAGTAAATTTTCTGAAAATTTATTTATGTAAAAGTAATGCATCACCTCATTTTTGTTTATTTTGTTCATTGACTGGTTTGCGAAATGTGGGATATCCGACTAAAACCGTACATTTTTCCGGCTTTTGATTACAGCCCAATGTTTTACTGGAACAAAACTTCAGACGTGACAGGTACAAGTACTGACTCAAAATATCTGAATCAGTAGCTGCATTACTCTAAACATCTGAACTTCTTTCTATTGTATGAAATCGTTTTCACAGATAAAAAAGGGGTTTTTTCGGGGGTGGGGGTGAAGTAAAATTACTAGGTGAAGCTGGAATTTTCCCCAATTTTTCAAACTTCAGATTGCTACGGGATCCTAGAAAATACTTTTGGTATACTTAAACACCATCCTTAAGTAATCAAATTGAAGCAGTGTGATTTTACAAGGTTCAGCAGGGGTAAAAACCATAATTGTTTATCTTCGAGTGTGATGACAAATGTGGAAGTAAGTTCGTGCGACAACACTTCCATCTTTTGTGGACTACAGCAGTTCTGCGGGGTTTTTCACTGTTGGACATACAGAAGGGGTATTGTATTATCATATCTGTCGCGCCACACCGATATCACTCTAATGTTGTTCGATTGTTGAAAATTGGTAACTGTTGAGTTATATGATAACGAGAGACATCGTTACAGAGGACAGTGAAACTGAATAACATTACCAGGGTAAAAGGACGTAAAAAAAAGAATTGATGAGTGTAAAAAAATATGTTTTACGACGGACTACAAGGTGAATTTTTCATACGTACTTTTCCAAGGTGAATTTTTCGTACACAAAGCAAGTACAAATAGATTTTTTCGTGCTGACAGAAATAATATACAAAATGCAATTGTTAATCTTGGAGACGGGTGAAATGAAATGTTCTATTATTTACAGAATTTTTTTATTCACAATCAAGCAGCATGTTCAAAATAAAGAGACTGTCAGCGAAAAGGCTCAGAAAAGGTATTTCAGAGCTAGCGGCATAAAATACAGGAACTTAGCGTCAAAATATTTCCAAAAGCTTACCCATGCTTGGGTCCAAAATGATATTGAAAAACGTTATGCAGAAGAGGCTGAGAGTGAAGTTGACAGCTTTCTATTCTATCAAAACCGTTACTAAGTATGTGAATAGTGTGCTACATAGAACTGACGTGTGGCGTAGAAATACCCACATATTCGTTTCCCGTCAAGTCGGTCAGTCAGCAAACATGAAAAGTAAAACACAACTCTTAGTTACACACAATGTCAGGTGCAAAATGGCATAAATAAAAACAAATTCTACTTCTGTAAATAACTACAAGAAACAACCAAAGGAAAAAGGATTTCAAGTCCTTGTTTCTACATGTAGATTGTTTGCTATTTTTCTCGTAGGTATGTGTGTTGGAATTTCGGACATCCATCAATTCAATACAATCTTTGCTACGTACGTCCAATAAAAGAACCCTAGTGTCAAATGAATGCGCTGCTTCTTCCGCGAGGAAGTTCTTGTTTTAAAACGTGTTAAGGAATAATTAAAAAAAGGAAATGTGGAAGTTTCTGGGCACATTGGGGTTTTTATAAATCATCACCCATTTAAATCAATAAGTTCGGCAAAATCGTTATCGGGATATATACATAAGGCAACAAACGAACTCCTTTTGCCCACCTGAGCAGACGACTTTAAACTGCGAATGTCGTTTTCAACACATGTTTTTGTGTTGTGAGCAGGAGCGCTGCCATTTTCCTCATCAAATAATTAAGCGTCGTTTGAACTTTATTGAATATTCAAATGCCTATGAAAGTATTCAAACATGCTGAATATTCAAATTTCGTGCGATAGTTTTAATATAGTAAGATTTTTCTAAATGGCTATTGCCAAATTGGAGAAAGTATTTTTTACTGTGAAAAGTATTAAAACTGTGTGTCTGTATCGTATGAAAATAACAATCCACACACTACTGAATATATCACCAGAAGGTTCAAACCCGAACAGCTTATCACCAGAAAATGTTACTGCAATATTATTTTCCAAATCGTCACGCCATTCGAAAATTTACCATATGGTTCCTGTCCATTAGAGAAGCAGAAAACTATTGAAAATGTGCATGATAAGCTACTTTGTAGTTTTGATCAAAGTACTTTTAAATACAGGTTGTCCCACTCGCTACTATGACGTGCGTGCACCGATGAACGCTCACGAGATAAAGGCAGATAGCAGCGAGAGCATACGTCCGCGTAGCTCAGTTGGGAGAGCGACTTAATCCGGAGTGTGGGGACCACGACTTTGATGTCCGGCGTGGACAAAGATGATGGAAAAAATTTACTTACAGGAAACTATTAAAAATGTTCATGATAAGCCACCTTGTGATTTTGATTAAAATATTTTTTAAATACAGGGTGTCCCACCTGCTACTGTGACGTGAATGCACCGCTGAGCGCACACGAGGTAAAGGCAGATAGCAGTGAAAGCATACATCCGTGCAGCTCAGTTGGAAGAGCGACTTACTTCGGAAGTGAGGGCATCCGGTTTCAATGGCCGGCGTGGACAAAAATGACGGAGAAATTTACTTCGCTGTATTGGCATCCGAACTTCAAGAATGACCTGGCCGTTAAAGTTCTCGCAATAGTGGAATGGTCTTTCCACACCGCGAGACAGGAAAAACAAGAGAAACCCTTCTTCAGCGCTTCGAAAAATAAATGTGTGTGATGAAACGTTCCACACACCAAATTGACTGATATTTCTTTAATGTACATTCTTCAGCGGATGATTGCCTACAGTGATACATGGTCCCCGCTTACCCGTGGGCTATGCCCTCTGCCCTCTTTCGGGAGGTGGGGGGGGAGATGTGACGTGCCTGCACCACAGGACGCACATGAGATAAAAGCAGATCGCAGCGAGAGCATACGTCCGCGTAGTTCAGTTGTTAGAGCGACTTAGTCCCGAGTGAGGATCCGGTTTCAATGCCCGGCACGGACAAAAATGACGGAGAAATTTACTTCGTCATTGTACTTAGCCTTAGTTTTTACTAATAACATTGTGAATAATTAAATTGAATGATATTTGGTAAGAATATACCCTCACCCATGAAAAGCGCAACCATATCATAAAATCCATTGAAAGTGTCAGCCCTGTGCATCAAGAAAGGCTTGAACACGAGATTCTATATTTTCGAAAGTTTGCGCCAGTTTGTCAAGCATAACCGCTGCCACTGCCTCGAAGGTGTACTACTATGCTGGTTGGTGTACTCGTTGTGACCTCTGACGACGCACATGTCCGGTTCGGTATTACCCGCAGTTAGTTCAATTGTTTGTTTGTCGCGAGACTGATCGTATGCGTTAACGATATCCTCTTGGTTAACCCCAGCAGAGCGTGTGGTTATTGTTCGTATTTATTGGAGATAGAGTCGATAAAGTGTTTCAGTGTGAATTTCGTAGGAAATTCGGATGTCGGACAGGTCCAAGTAAACCGTGTATTCTGCAACTGATTAAGAAGCTGGAATTGAGTCATGTTCTTAACCATCCATACATCACATGTGAATATGGGTGAAATAGGTTCATTCCTTGGAGATCGCGGGACTTCTAAAGGAGATGTGTCCACCTCGATTACCGGACCTAACACCGTGGAATTTCCTTTTCTCAGGTGGTATCTCAAATAAGTGGTCTTTAATAACAAGCCGACAGCCATTGAGACATTGAAGATCACTTTCGACGCAGTGGCAGCAATTTTACCGGAATATGATGTGGTCCTTTTTTCCATGTATGAAGGTATGTTCTTACCAAATATCATTCAATTACGGCATTTATTCACGATGTTTTTAATACAATATTGGTGAAGTAACGGGTGTGACACCTTATGCTTGAAATATATTTCCCTAGTAACTTGATTATCATTATTTACTGCTTTAAACTGAATATATAGATTTATATTTAAAGGTTTGGGTAATTAAAAAAATGCATTATATTTAGATCTAATTCTACGATCCCGGTGACAAGGTGCGTTCTCGTGTTGAAAGATGGCAGTGCGATCTGAGAAAATATCCTGCAGATGTGGATGGAGAAATTCGGCTAATAAGTCCTTGAAGCCTTAAAATGCAGATAATATGTAGCTGAGGAAGAAGAGAAACACGCTGCATTTCTAACAGCAATTAGAGATAGACCATAGTTTTCTTTCGTGAGTCCAGAAATTTGAACGCTACGCGAGACTGAGTTTCTGCTGCCGATTTAGCTATAGTCTTTATGCTTAGAAAAAGCTGATGAATGTTCTGGTTTTACATAAAGATCAATTAATCCTAAAGAATTTTCAAGACATTATCTCCTTTTTCATAATATCTCTTTGATAACAATGAATGTTGTGATTTCATATCACGAGGAAATGTCTCATCGGTAAAGTGTTTAAAGAAATTTTTATATTTCTTACCGTCAAATGATATTTTCGCTTAAATTTCAGATGACATTTTACATCTCAGGACCCTCAAAAAATCTATGGTAAAATTTGTTTCGCAAATGCTATTTTCGTATGTTACAGCAAAGAGCATTCCGCTCCCCTTTCAGGCGCAGTGAGTTACAGTGATACAAGACAGGAAAGAACAGCAGAACAACCACATTTGAAGAACTTATGAAAACACAATAACTACGAAATAAATACCCACACTGGAGCATTATAATACCCCACGTATTTAAAATGAACATCAAGTAACCAGCGCTTCGGAACGTGTATTAAAAAGCACATGGACCAACAAGATCGTCTGAACGTGTATTAAAAAGCACATTGGCCAATCAGTACTTGTTTTAAACAGCACATCCGAGAGTGTTTTATAAAGCTCACCGTATGAGGCGAGCACCATAGTACAAGAGATTAAAAGAAAGTAGACTAACACTGTAGTGTAGAAATATTTGAATAATTATAATGAAAAAAAATTTTCTAACTAAAAAGTGAAATATAAATTTTGCAATGCAGTCTTCCAGGATTTATCACCATGAAGTACATTTCGAGTTTCAGTAAATAAGTTAGAGGAATATCAATTTAGACTTCCGATTTTCCAGGGTTTTCGATATGTTTATTTAACATCGATAGATAATGCCAATAAATAAGGATCATCTGGTATTTCTGTTTGGAAAGGCATTATTTTTTCTCTACAAATTCTGCCTTATATGACAAATTGAAAAATGTTCCAGCTTTAAATAAAAAAAGAACTTTTCTTGAAAACATATAAAATGCTCAGATGGTTTAGGACCTAAGTCGGACAAAGGGAAAGTGTAAAAAACCGAAGCTTTAGCATAGTTCAATCAGAATGGCATACATCGAAGAGCCAAGCGATAAGACAAGCACGTCTTCGTAGAAATCGAAGAAACAGCAGGCGTAAGACGGTACATCAAATGATTGTGAAATTGCAAAATGAACACCAAATACTGGATTTTATTAATCAGTGCTTTGCTTGTTCTTCAGAATAGAAAAGCAGACGATCTTAGTGAGTTTAACAAAGGCCAAATTGCAAGGCCAGACAACTGGGTCTCAGCATTTCTAAAATGACAAATCCAAATTGTAAAGACCAGACAATTGGGTCACCTCATTTCAAAAATGACAAAGCCAAATTGTAAAGAACAGAAAATTGAGTCACAGCATTTCTAAAATGGCAAAGCTTGTGTGATAGCCATGGTCAGCCGTGGTCAGTACCTTCAAAAGGTGGTGCGATGAGGGAAAAATCACGTACCTCCGGCTATGGGTGTGAGTGACCAAAGCTCATGGATGTTGGAGGTGAGCGAAAGTTGTTTCGTATCGTCGAAGCACACATAATGAATACCGTGGAGCAACACGCCGTTAATTTAAACGCTGGAGACAGCAGTAATGTATCATAACACAAAATGCATCGAACCCTGCTCAAAAAGCGGCAGCACAGCTGCCGTCTGCTCCAAGTGCCAATATCCGCGCCGGTTCACGGTCGAATGTGCCTTCCAGGATCACAACTCGACTTTGAGTGACTGGAAAAAACTTGTCTGATCGTATGAATCCCGTTTTCTATTGCACAATGTGGTTAACGGTGTACGTGTGCGTCGTTTACCAGGGAAATTGTTAGCACAATGATGCACCGTGAGAATAAAGCAGGCTGGTGGAAGAAATGTAAAGCCTTGTGGATGTTCTGGTGGAAAACTCCGGGTTCAGTGCTTTGTGTGAAGAAATTACAACGTCTACTCCTCACTTCCAGGTATTGCCCAGACACATTCCCGCGACATCAGTCTAATACAGCATATGTGATTTTTTGTTGAAATAGCGATAATAATAAATTACAAGAGCTATAGATCTGTCAGTAACGTGTTGGAACCAGATACGACTAGACACCTTTTATACACTTAGTGGCCAATTTATTACGACCACCCCCTCAGTACTTCGTTGGGCCACCTTTTGCCTTTAATACTGCGTCGATTCTTCGTGGCATGGACTTCACGAGATGTTGATAGGTGGTTTGTAGAATCTGAGATCATGCTTGAATAGCACTTTCCAGGAGTGTGAGATTGCAGTGTTGTGTATCCAGCTGTCTGATGGCTCGTTCAACTTCATCCCACAAATTTCCAATGGGGTTGAGATCTGGAGATTATGGAGGCCACCTAAGCAAAGTTAACTCACCGGCATGTTCCTGAAACTAATCCTTTACAATACAAGCACTATGGCATGACGAATGATCTTGTTGAAAGTAGCCATCGCCAAGGGATAAACCATCCACATGACAGGATGTACTTGGTCCGCAACGATGTTTAGATATGATGTGCTAATCAGACGTTGATCGACACGAATTAAAGGGCCCAAAGCTTGCAGGAAAACATTCCGCAAACCATAACGTTGCCTCCACCATATTGAAGGGTTGTAGCAATGCATTTGGGGTCCATGTTTTCGTGTTGTTTCCGCCAAATTCTCACTCGGCCATCGGAATGGTGCAACTAAAAACGTGATTCATCGGAACACATAATTTGTTTCCAATTATCGACTGTAGAATCCTTGTGCTCTTATGCGAACTGGACACATTTTCTCTTTCACTGCAGACAGCAAAGGTGTTCGAACAGGCCTTCGGCTTCCTAATCCCATCCGATGCAGTGTACGGCGAACAGTGCGGGAAGATATCATTTGAGGGCATTCTTGATTAAGATGGTCTGTAATTTTCTGCACTATTGCCCTTCTGTTGTCTGTTACCAGTCTGGACACTCTCCGTTCCGCCTGTGCAGTCGCTAGTCGTGAAGACCACACTTTGCACGTGTAGACCCAGTATTATGGCTGACAGTCCAGTCTTTAAACAGTTTAACAACAGCTTCTCTGGAACATTTCACGAATGCGGTGATACTCGCTCCATAACTCCGAGCTCCTACACTCATCCACGTTGAAAGTCTGTCAAATCGCATTGTTTACGCATCTCGTCACCCAAAAATCCCTTCTACCACTGTCGCAAACACTAAGCTTTCCCTTTTTATACTAGCCTCGCATTCTGGCGGCAACAGCGTGCAGCCACAGCTCATTTGCTTAAAACTGTCAGGTGGTCATAATAAAGTGGCCACTCAGTGTATATTGAAGTGTTCAAGTCTTTCGGCGTGAGAGCTTTCTCAGCGGCCCACGGAGGACCAATATCCTATTAGGCAGGCGATTACATTCTTTGTCGTCTTAGTTGTATATTGATGTTGGCGGACACCATCTTGAAAACAAAACGCACTCAGTTCATGTAAATTTGAAAATAGGAGCACAAATGAAATCACGGGAAAACAGAGAGAAATTAAAGTTAGCACGATTATCACATTTAAACAAAACCATTATACAGTAAAGTAGTTAGAAAGAAATAATTTCACCGACCTGTATGTTTTCATACATTTATGCAAATAAGAAAGGGATACAAATAAATATAAAGAACAAAAAGTTAAAGAATTACCAAAGAAGCAACTACGTCCTTTCCTAAATATTAAGATCTGTCAAATACCTTTTTTTTCCGAAGGACTAATATTTCCTTCGCCGGACGACCAGAATTAGACCTAGAAAAAAGAACACTAGAGATGCAAACGGCCGGAAACCACTGCGGGTTTAAAGCTTTCATTTCAAACGGAACAGCTCTTATACGAAAATTTACGTTTCCGTTTTTAATAAAATTTGGCCGAACAAATCTTGATTAGTTACCTTACTTCAAGAAGCCGGGATAATTTCATTGTCCATACATGAATCAAAGTTTCAGGGTAAACAAATTTTCAACGGTTGGGGCTGTGATTTAATTCGTTTAATGAAATCTCAAAAAATATTTCTTTAAGAAACGTAGTTTACATGAGCATACTCTGTCGCTTCAGATTTTCCTACCTGACGAGGATATTATTTCATTTCCAAGTTAAACTCGTAAAATTTTAGTCACAAATTACGAGCTCATAACACCAACATTGTTTGTAATTGAAACGTCCGTACTTTAAAATTTAAACCATTTACATGAATATCAATCTCTGAAACATTACATAACCCCTAAATGTCTATTAGTTTATTATTGGTACCCTTAATGTGCAGAGTTATGCTCTACTATTTCAGAGCTGCTACCAAATCAGCTCTAACCCAGCAAGGCGTGGACTCTGAAAGATTAATTATAGTGTCTTGTGGTACATGGGATAAACACGTTACCAGCAGAATCTTTAAGACTTGTAATTTACATATGTTGTTGAGCAGCCGTTGATCGGATTTGATGTTCAAAAAGAAAACACTGACGCTCGACTGGATTGATGTCTGAGGAATGTTGAGGTGAGGGCAATTCTACTTTTAAGTCTTCCTCTTTTAGCGCGAAAGATTATTGAACAATCCTAGTAGTGCGGCTGGGCTCATTAACCTAATGAAGGAACACGCTTAAAGAGAGGGCTATTGTTACCAGTAAAGAATGTTCCTGGTGTGCAAGGATGTTTAGGGCAGTGGTAGATATTATAGTTTCCTACCCGTTAGTAAATGGACAATGTGTTACGCAGCAGAACATTGTCCAAAGCATTACGCTACCACACCGATTTTGTTTCGTCCTACGGTGCATCCAAGTCCCAACACTTACCCCGGTGAACGACGTACACGGGCACAGCCGAACATATGGTGCAACTTTTTCCAAAGAGTCGAAACGGGGAAAGTTTGATGATGTGATGACATTTTTTCAGTTTTGATTTTTTCTCGCGTAGACCATTTCGACGAGGAACTGAAGTTAGCATGGGCACCCAGTGTGGCCAGCGCCTACTCAATCCCATTATCATCAGGGTTCGACCTGCTGTGGGTTGTGAAACATAACTCTCGTCACCAGAATTCAAAGTACCAGGGGGTCGTTTCTATGCAATTGCGTGGATTTGAATAAAGACGCTGTGTTGGTCATAATACACAGCCTGACAGAGAAAATGCCATACCAGGAATGAATGCTCGAAAACAGAACAAACCGTACACACATATATCCAAGTAAGGTCCTGAGCAAATGATTTAAATATCACACACAGACTAGCATCTGGTGGCCGAATATACAGGATGATAAATAATAAGTATTGCCCCATTTTGGCAGATACAGAGTTAAATCCGACGTGACAACGAGGCAAAGAGAGTCCGAATAGGGTCCGGGAGTATTGCGAACCATGTGGTGTTGATCCGAGTCTACAGTTCATTTTCATTTTGTAGGGGTGGGAGGTTACTCAACCGATTTCCAATCGTGTCCCACAGATGCTCAATGGGCGAGTGGTCGGGGATCGAGCTGGGCATGGAAGAATCCGAACATTGTGTAAAGCATTCAGGCTAATACCAGCGGTATGCGACAGGGCGTTATACTGTTGAAAAACGGTGTTTCTTATGCCCTCCAGGTAGTGTAGTGCCACGGGCCACTGCACCTCGTTGACATAGCTGCGTGTCGTACATGAGCTCCTAATGAGTACCAGCAGTGAGCTTCTGTTGGCGCTGACCACACCCCACACCATGATTCTATGTTGCCGGGCCGTGTGGCGCTACAGAATGGAGGAAGAGTCAGCCCGTAGGCCACGTCGTCTCCACACTCTCACACGGCGATCATGCCTGGTGAGGCAGAATCGCGATTCGTCGCTGAACACCCCACTGTTCCATTCGCCACCCCACACAGCGCTGGAACGGCACCACTCCAAGCGACGACGACGATGGATTGCTGTTAAAGGTAGCCTTCTTAACGGACGGCTGTACAGCAATCCAGACGCAGACATTCGACGCGACACTGTCCTTGTCGATATCGGAACATCCAAGCCTTCCCGTACACTTCACAAAATGTCACCTGTTGTGGCCGGTATGTCCGCAATTGTAGTTATCATAAGACCCATAGCTCTGTTATTTCATAACTTCGATCTGATTGCCAATGGACTAATGTTTTGTACTAAAAGTTCTCATATTTTTCAGCGTGTTCATACAACCTAAATATTTTACATTTGTAATTTTTTACGTACTTGAACTCAATGTTATTCCTTCTGGCTGTTATTTCTTTATCGAAATTTCCATTATTCTCAAATCTTAGAAATATTCTGAAACGTTCCCTATATCATTTTTTTGATATGCATTCTGTGTTTCGCGATTGTTTTCTATCTTAAAAAGTTTTAATATGTCTTACAGATTTTATTTTACGGAATAAAGTATTTCTTTTGCATGGAGGTTAATTTTTCAGAAATTTTGGCCCACCATCTAGAAGGAAAACCAATGTTCAAAAGCTCATATTATGACAAAAAGAAAGGCTGAAATTTCATTAGGTTTGGAATTTTGCATTAAGGAACTCAGCTGCAATGTTTTCCTAACGAAAATGGGCAGTGCTATTTTACATTACTGTCTGGATTTCGGTACAAATTTTCGCATCAATTACATGATATCCGACATTTAGATCTAATGCTAATAATAAAGGTACTCCTTCCTACTTTTTAAGTGCTGCCTTCTTAATAATGGAAAATAACTGCGTGTTATAAGTTTCTCATATCTTCAGTAATCTTCTCGTGCTCCAAAAGAACACATACTCTGTCATGGAGAAACCATGTTCTTTGTAGAATGTCTTGTTCGGCGTTAGGTGATCGATTGGTGAATACATAAGACTTCAACTTACTGCGAGTTTCAAATTAAGCTACTAACTACAGATATGTGTTGAACTCCTGTAGTTGATAACTGCTGAAGTAATGACAGTACTGATAAAAATGTACATTAATGCGTTTACATCACGTGTTGTTTTCTTCATATTCGGAAATCGAAATTTTTCTATTGCGAGGTAAATAATATTATTCCCTACAATGCACTACAGTTTTATACATTTATACCAGTTCACGCTCGTATCTGAAGCGAATTAAATTTGTACTGTTTTTAGTGTATAAATATGCTAATTTATCTACTAAAACTGTACAACTATAAATACTTGAAATTTATTTTCTGCATAAAATACTAAAAGTATTTGCAAAATTCTATAATTTCGTAGAACGAATAGTAAGTAAGATTATTAATATTAGCATATTTCACTTCTTATTTGGAGTTTATTCATCAAGCATCATTCACGCAAAGTGTGTTTCATGAACCACTAGTGTGTTTCATGTTTCATTTTAATCACTTCGGTTGCCGTTTACACACACAAGCTCAGCCCTTTTTTGAAGAAGTTCCGTCTTTACGATTAAAGTGGAGAATAGCAGACAACTCATAAGGTGCTTACTTAGAATTCAGTCACTTTTATCGACTGAATCTCTCTTCTTCGCAAACACACTATTGACATTCATGGGAAGAATGGAAACCGACAAATACCCATAAGGACTGGCGCTCAATTAGAATACACACTTGATTCATGAAAAAATCTTGGAACATCGCAAAAACATAATTATATGAACGGAATTCGCATTTTATTCTACTCTTTTTGAAGTTTCACTATCTTTTTCTAAGTTTTACAGATTAAAATATAAAAAAAAGGAATGTGCTAACACTTGCATTAACAATGAATTTTTTGTTAAATGTATAAATTTAATTGATTTTTCAAGCAACAGCAAATAACTAAATTACAAAGACCCTGACCAAAGCAATGCAATGGGGTACAGGAAGGCCACATATTTGTGTTTGAATGTGGTCAATTAGTAAGTAAGGCACGGGTCCTGAATGTGTAAAGTAGATTAATTCAAACCTGAATATTTGGGAGAAGAGTAAGCAATAATTCAATATAATATCGTAAATTCCGTGTATGTACGTAATGCTTCTATGTAAAAGGCATTGTTAAGGTATTTCTCCGTATTGGAAATATAAATTCGGTTGCAAAATCTAGAAAAGCATAGTGCAAACAAATTTTTGTTTGATCGAAAAATTGTGTTTAAAAGTAGTAAGAAGATAGACTTTGCATGAATAATTTTTCAGAGTACTAGCATATTTTTCCTATAGCATCGTGAGCCGCCCCTTCTTCGTACTGTAGGTTTTTGACCCAATTTGAAGATTTTTTTTGTTTACTTGCAGGTATCTAGGTTAACGGGGTCTGTGATTGTCGGCCTTCAATCACGGCTTGTGCGAAAGAAGTTACATCATAGTATGAAAGTGAGAGAATGATCGTATGTGGTGAGAATATGGTGTAAAAGTAGTGCGAAAAGTTGTGTGTATTATTTCAGAGTTGGGACATGAAGCCGTCCGAATTATTGAATGACTAAAGTTATTTTTACCAGACTTCTGGGAAGTCATCTCCCGTGACCCCTCGCCTTATGGGGAGAGGGATACGGGTATTTCTGAAGTTTTTCACTGGAATTTACTTTGTAGTTGGTTTCATGAGGTACCTTGATCTTAGAAGACCAGAACAGTGACAAACGTTTCATTTGTTCCCAGCACATGGCAAGTGTACTGCATTAATCACTTTCTAAGCTTTTGGACAAGATTTATTTGAGAAGAATATCGTAGCTGGAGGCAATTCCTCTTATTTTGTATTCATGCTCTATATTACACAAAAGCAGTGAATTCCTTAAACTTCCACTTTTTTGTTCATCAGCGAAAACATCACAGTCATTTTTGCTGCTTGATGATAGCAATAAGGGAGGAAATTTAGCTAACCATTTATACAATGACAGTTGTTGTTTTTTAAATGATTCTCGAACTGAAAGTTTTCTTTCGGAGACGAGCTAATCTGGTATTTTCTGAATAATATGTACAAAATTAGAACATTAATTCAGAAAAGCTGCAAAAATATTAATATGTTAAAAACATATTATTTTTATTGAAAGTTTCTTACTACTTTTCTAAACCTTTTTATTTCTAATGATTTTTCTACTGTAAGAATAGTAGTAAATAGTAATGATTTTCCTCTCAAGAATCAAATGAAATTGTAAAAAAGTACAAAATTCCTACTAAATGTTGATGGAATTTCATTAGTTGTTTAAAACTCTTATGTGGACAGGTGTAATACAGAAGAAAATTCAACCTGAAATGCCGCGAAAAATGACACATGAGGACAAAAACAATGTTTCCTAAAAGGTCAAAAAGTGTTAATTCCATTTACAGATACTTTCTTAAATGTTCTCTGACTGGTGTATGCTACTTTAGCACAAGTTTATTAAATGAGCATATAAATGGGACCGTTACGACCATCTCAAATGATATTTCGTAAAGAGAAGTTTCTATTTATTCTCAGGGCATACGACACAGGAAAGTTTTATTAAATACACATTTTTATGTTCCTACGTCTCTTAAAAATGTTTTAACTTTTTGCACGAAAATTTGCTATGCTTATTTATCAATTCCCAATATTTACATTCAAGAGTATTATTGCATTATTGTATTCGATAGATGTTTTCTCTAAAGCAGCTCATAATTAAGTAGTACTACTAAGTTTATTTATGAGAAATCTAATCAAACATTTCTTTCCGGCTTTCTGCTTACTAGATGACGTAATAATGTTACAGGCTTATTTAATAATTTTGTATCGTATATTGCTTTGAAGTTCCATTTTCACTCAAGTACAGAATAAGGACATGAAAAATAAACATTCCTATCAGTAACATTTCTGGAAAATGAAATAAAAATATTAATGTTGGTATTTAATATTGTTTTCAGGGAATCGTAGACATTTAACTGAATATGGGATTTACCCATATGTGTTAAATTTATGACTTCTATAATTGTTTTTTTTTACTAGGCTATGAAATATTGTATTCGCAAACAGCTTTCAAATAGCAATTACTCCTAAATAAAACTTTCAGTAGCAGTAAATACAAGCACAGCCACATGTGTACAGTTTAGATACGAAACCCTATAACAAATTTTATTGCGCGCTGTTATGAAATGCCTTACTGGAAATCGCAGCACATGAAATATACTGAAATACATTAATGTTTGCTTTACGTGAGTTCAATGTGCATTTCCTTCCTAACACGGATATATTCCATTGTTAGTAACATAAATCCTTCCAGATCACATCCACTATTGTTTCCTTATTTGCAGCACTACTTGCATGACATGGTTCGGAATCCACATTCCTAAATCAATAACTACGTTTTTCCTTTGAGGTACGTATGCCGTATCCGTAACATAGACCGACAAAGAAAAATACTCAGGAGTTAAGTCTTCAGGCGTTGGAGGCTACACATTGCAGAAAAAATGCTTCCGATAAAAATTTAGCAGTAGTTGTTTGATTTCGGAGATTAATTTGAGGAAATGTAGCGGCTCATCATCTTCTTGGAACAGTTAACACACTCAATATCGACGTCGAATTGTGAATGAGGACGTTTTAAAATATGTATTTGTGCAAAGTTGTAGTAACGTTGTATTCCTCAACGAAAAGTGGCATAACTGCTACCCTTTGCTGCATAGACCACGAACTTTTAATCGGATAGTGTTAGCATTCATCAAAAAATTTTATGCCCCAAATGTCTAAATTTTTTTCTTTCACCATTACAC
This sequence comes from Macrothele yani, assembly GCA_039090855.1. Taxonomy (NCBI): domain Eukaryota; kingdom Metazoa; phylum Arthropoda; class Arachnida; order Araneae; family Macrothelidae; genus Macrothele; species Macrothele yani. The sequence goes on from CM077034.1 coordinate 141,514,362, forward strand.
TTACATGGAAAGTTTCCTAGAGAATTCCAATTCTTCACGTTTAAAAGAATTGCACCGTAACAGAATCTTCCATATTGTCGCCCGAGAAATCGATTTGAGCGACGCGTTTAATTCCGAGACCTGCATAGATAAGCTTTCCTTATTTTTTCAACATTCTTCGCTGGTACACTTGAACTTTTAACAACTTTTTCTTCTCGAGAATATAACACCTATGAACAAAATGACTTGTAACACAGGTATACACCTTTTGTTGCAAGAGGCCCCGCTTCAGATTTTCACGTAATTTTCGTTTAACTACTGACATGGATGATTTTTCTTTAAAGCATAACACGAAATGAGTCTTGCTCGCTATAGTACAATCAGCCATTTTATCTGTCGGTCTAATGCACCGCTACTTCGTGACGGACACATCAAAGTATCGTAGCAAAATGTCCTTATTGAAGGATATAGTGCACTCATGAATGCGGGTTTCAAAGCTGTAAGCGTAGCCGAATATTATGTGTACTAATGTGCTACCACCTCGAGGTATACACACCAAACAGCCGGACGATAAATGAGATCCGAGGATATAATCTATATTTAAATGTCACACACACACACACACACACAAACTACTGAGGTGCCAGACGTCATGAGGTACATAGCTAGCTAGAATCGTGTGGGATCTCCTCAAGTCCGGGGAACTGCAGCTAATCGACGTAGCATAGATTTCTCTCCAAATGCCACGCGTCGAATCAACGCACCTCTTCACTTCAAATTCAAAACACGGTCTGTATTTAATCATTCTTTATTTGTTTGATTAATTATCGTACTCATATTAAGTCATAACGTTCTAGTATTTCAGTGTGTCCTCTCTATTCTGTTTCCTTGAAAAGCCACTCGTCAAAGAAAGAGAGCTTGTCAAATGTCAGTTTAATTCTTCACACGAATGCCGGAGAGTTATTTTAGTTTTAGATACTTGGTGCATCAACAGTTCTGTTACTTTTCTTAAATAGCGAAAGATAAATTCACTTTTCTGTTGCACGATTAATTTCCAGTTTCTAATAACCGTGATTTTCTGTGGTGATTTTACCCCATCGGAATGCTCACTATGATGGCATCACTTTAACGATGAAATCGAATATCGAATCCCGTGTTCACACCTCTCGTTCTGCACGAATTTTCCATAAGCTGCCGTTTGGCTATTACAGTTCCTCTCTCGTTCTGCAAGCATTTTCATAGGCTGCTGTTTGGCTATTACAGTTCCACAAAACAGCTTTGTTTTACACTTTTGTGTAAGGGGAAAGATGTAGTTGACACACAGCTGTATAGTAGCAATTTCTGAAATCTAACTGAACTAGAGATGCAGAAATTAATCATTTAAGAACAGCGGAAAGCTCAAAATCCATTGCGTCTGTGTATGGAATGGACGCACCAACATGAACGAAACTAACTGTGATGTGGAAATATTGAGAGCTGCGTGTACGTGAAAAAAACATCAATACCGTTGTCACGAAGCATGAAAACATGATACTCACTGGAAATGATCAATGTTATACACTGAAGTTTCAGCCGCGCCTGGGGTGCAGTTGGGGTGCAGTGGTTCCAGGCGCGGGCTTCATGCTATTCCTCCTAGGTGAGTCCAGGTTCGGTTCCCTGTTAGAAACGGATGTAGTGTTAGTTTACTGTCACTAGTTCTGTCATTTTCCTGTAACCAGTGAACCCAAATTGGGAACAGGGGACCACTTACAGCCCACCGAGCTGCTCACGGTAGTCGTTAAAATATCAATAAAAATAATCAGAAAAATAAGTCTGCCTTGCACTGATTTCTGTAAGAAATCAACCGTAACATTCCATATTCTAGGTGAATTTTCAAAAATGCCGTTCATCTCCATATAAACCCTGGCGCAGATCCTTCCAAAACGAACTTAGGACAGCTGGAAAATTGTGATAAAGGTCTCAGTATTTGGCAGTTGTCAATTGAATGAGAAGCAATCAGTTTAGATACTGGGGAGAACTTTCTTTTTGGCGGAAAATCTAAGTCTGATGTCTGATTATAAAATGAACAATCGATGGCTGGTGGGAGTTCATAGAATGAGCAATCAGTAGTTGGTTAGAGCTTATGCAACGAATAATCGACGTTTCATGAGAGCTTATAGAATAAAAAAGATTGATGTCTCCTGAGAGGTTATGGAATGAACAATCGGTGTCTGAGGGAAGATTATAAAGTGAATATTCCATGCTGGTGAGAGATAGTAGAAGATAGAAAAATCGATGTCTAATGAGCGATTGCAGAATGAAAATTCTACGTCAGGTAACAAATTATGCAATGAAAAATCGATTCCTGATGAGATGTTATAGTTTTACTTCTTTGTGACCTAGGTTAAGAGCTTTTGCATACATTTTGTAAGATTAATTAGTTATGAGCTTACTCATTGCGGAAACTCATCAGTGCTTAATTCTGAAAGGTGTCGGTCTCATATTCAAATAACTTTTCACGTTTTGTGCTGTTTTTGGGTTTTGCATTTTAATTACAACCTCTCATTTACTTCGAGTGTGCTACTGTCTGATGAAGCCATTCGTCTGCTGGCGAAAACTTGCATTCGTGTTCATATGTACACCAAGGAGTACATATGAACACGAATGACAAACCCCATCCTAGAGAAAGAGAGTGCACCCTAGAGACCGAAAGCCGGCGCAGGTGAAGTTCACAGAGCAGCATATTTTTTCAACCCGATGGCCGGTTTCCGGTCAGTACAGTGTTCCGGAGTCAGAATGGAAATGCAGTGTTCGGAGTTTGATAAAAGAGAAATTGTGATGGCACGGTGCCTCGGAACTACGATCTCGGAACCGGCGCAGTTTATGTGTTGTTCACGTGCCGCTGTACTGCGTACGTACCAAACGTAGTGAACAGATGGCCAAACAACACACCATCTTCTCCAGCCGTGTGTCGTCCGCTGTTCATTGATGCAAAAAGGCAGCAGATACTGTCGCGTTTTGTTCACAGCGTCCGCAAAGGCCACAGTGCGACCAATCATAAGCAGCTGCAGCAGTGGTGATAAGAGCAATGTGTTAAAACACACAGTTCACATCAGACTACTGCGCATGGGGCTGAATAGCGGAAGAACCCATGCTCATTGCACGTCATCGCCAACAACGCATGAAATGGGTCCAAGATCTAGGTTGGACCGTGGATGATGAGAAGACAGTGGCCTGGTTACTGACTAATCAATATTCTTAGTGCTACACGTAGACGGTCATAGCACGGATTACGCCGATTACCAACGGAAGCTATGGCACCCGGACAGCGGCGGTATTATGCTGTTGGCGATGTTTTCCCTGTGACACTTTAGGCCCGTTTTCTCACAATAGCACTAATCAATGAAAGCTGTCAGGTATTTTATAATTCGTTGCGGTCCAATTTTACCCATTCAATGCACCTGTGTTTGCTGCTGGTGATGACCATTTTCAACAGGATAATGCGCCATGCCACACTGCCTGAACCGTCAAGGAGTGGCACGAGATACATGCTAGTGATTTTCTGTTAATGCTCTGAACCCATGAGAACATCTGTTGTTCGACTTAGAAAAGCGGTTTGTCTCTAAGTCAGCACCACCATTAAATGTACAAAAACTCAAAGACCTGGTGTTTATTCACTGACGGGAAAAAAATCCCAACACCACGAAACTGTAGTTGTAGGGGAATGAAATGGCAGCAATACATTTTTATAGGTAACATATTTGATCGATTAAGGTTTTCGAGATCACAGCTTAATGTAAGCGCGAGAAGAGGCCATTTTCAATGTGAAATGCTGGTACATTAATAACCGGTGTGCCAACCGCCAGAATGTTGAATGCAAGCACAAAAAAGGTTCATGCATTCTGTCTTACAGGTGCCGGATGTCAGTCATTGTGTTAATGGAGTTTCATGTCTGTTGCACTTGGTCTGTCAATATAGGGACGGTTAATGCTGGTTGTGGGGTGACGCTGGAGTTGTCGTCCAATGATATCCCATACGCGCTCGATTGGTAGAAAGATCTGGTGATCTAGCAGGCCACGGCAACATGTCGACATTCTGTAGAGCATGTTGGGTTACAACACCGGTCATGCGGGCGAAGGCGTTATCCTGTTGGAAAACACCCCCTGGAGATGCTGTTTATGAATGGCAGCACAACAAGGTTGAATGACCAGACCGACGTACAACTGTGCCATCAGGGTGCGTGGGATAACAACGAGAGTGCTCCTGCTGTCATAGGAAATTTGCTCCCCAGACCATAACTCCGGAGGTGTAGGTCCAGTAATGTCTCGGTCGCAGACAAGTTGATTGCAGGCGCTGACCTGGCCTCCTTCTAAGCAACACACGGCCAACACTGGCACCTAGGCTGTGAACCGGCTTTCATCCAGAAAACACAACAGATTCTCCTACTCCGTCCTCCAATGAGCTATAGCTTTACACCACTGACGTCGCAAACGGCAGTGGTTTTAAGTAAGTGGAATGCACGCTACAGGGCGTCTGGCTAGGAGCTGTCGCTTCAAGTAACCGATTTGTAACAGTTCGTTGTGTCACTGTGGGGACAATCTGCACGCTCGAATTGCTGCCGCAGACGCAGTACGATACGTCACTACCATACGCCGTAAACACGACGGTCTTTCCTCTCAGTAGTGCCACGTCGGCTTCGCCCGGTTCAAGGTCTTCTTGAGGCAGTACCTTCCCTTGACCACCGCTGCCAACAATCATGCACAGTGGTTACATTCTTGACAAGTCGTTCTGCAATATTGCGGAAAGAAAATCCACCTTCTCGCTGCCCTATTACACGACCTCCGTTCAAACTCCGTGAGGCTGCTGATAATGGCTTCTTCGTCTTCTTAAAGACATTCTTGACTAGCATCGACACACTACGTCGAATCTCAACGATAACTAACGTTCACGAAGCGATTACAGCGCGTTTTTACAGCAAACCTGCTTTGCATGTTCCGAGGGGCGCTACTAGCGCCACACGAATGCGCCGAGCGCTGAAATTTTGCATAGGCGTCATCTTACAGATGTACTCTCACCACCTTACCAACTGTCGTTTCTTATCTAACACAACCCCTTCTTGGTGTTGGGATTTTTTTCCGTCAGTGTATTGTATGTTACCAGATACACCAAGGTACCTATCAGCCATATCATCGAATCGATACCTCACCGAGTAGCCGGTTTCTTGCAGGCTAAAGAGAGTTCTGCAGGTTATTAAGCGCAGGTGGACATAATGCAATGGCTCACCAGTGTTTGTCTTCCGATAGACAGTTTTTGACGGAAATACGTCTTTATAATCAAACCAGTACTAGGTGGCCAGTACGGAAGAGTTGAGCGTTACGAGAAAATGGGCATCGAATTCGGTCCTACAATAATTTCTATAGTATCAACGCGAACCAAACCAATATGAGTGTCATTTGATAGCTAAGGGAACAAAAAGTTGTTAGTGACATTGAGTACGCACGCCGCGATAAGCAAGGGAGGGGACGGAGTTGGGGAGGCGTGGTTTTGGGGACTTCCCGCTGCGCCTCGCAAAGCTTTAAATCCGTTTAATTAGGGACTGGAAAGCACTACACGACGTCGAAATTTGTTTAGCCGATATCTGTCGATTGAAACTCTAATGTCTATATCTGTGGATTTAAGACGTTAGAAATGAAATCGAATATAGTTTAGGTTTTGAAACATTGGATTGCAGTTGACAATTTCTAAAAATTTCTGACAATGTTATCATATACTTGTCGAAAAGCTACGACTGTGAAAAAAAAAAGATTGTGTTTCTACATCGAACGTAGTTTACGCAGAAGAGCAAATTGGCAGCTTTCGATAAACACCGCAATGTCCGCGGCAGTTACGCTTGTGAAAGCATAAGGAGCGAAAAGAAATTTGCTGCGGCAGTTCGCCGAGCGACGGTGCAGAGCACTTCGGCTGCAGCAACGTACGAACGCCAATGGACGTGGAGGATGAAAATGATTCTACCCATGCTTCGGAACACGGAAACGACGAAACGAAAGTTGATTTCGAGAGATCGGCGCGGGACTTTGAGAAGTGTTGGGAGTTCCGGCGCCCGGTTTGAGAAGTGTTGGAGATCGGCGCGGTTTGAGAAGTGTTGGAGATCGGCGCAGGTTTAAGAAGTGTTTGGAGACGGCGAGTGAACGTTTCAAGAACACGTTTGTGAACAGTCCGTCTCCGTCATTCGCGCTGGGTTCAGCGAGTGACTGTGGTTTCTGATGAATTTGAATCAAGTTGAAGCGAAAACACGTGGATTTTTTTGAAAACGCGTTTCCTGGCGAGAAAGTAGTTGAGTTAAATCTAGCGCTGAGTAGTGACCACTGTAAATAAACTGTTTTGCTGCTCTTATCGTAATTGAAATAGCCATGATGGACAAAACGTGCTTTGGAACAGTCAGTATATCATTCTCATTAGCTGTCAGATATAGAAATATGTGTCGTACAATCCAGAGAATGGCCTTGTAGGCCTTACTAATTCATTTGTCCATAATCTTGGAAATTCTGCACTTCTAACTTTTTAGAAGCAATAATTGAAGGTCCTTGGCTCATCGGTTTGTGCGAAAAGCTGTCGTTGTACGCTGACAATTGTATGGGGTTGCTTGACATGGAAGTGAGATTTCATTGTATTTTGTGGGGAATATGAAACGTGTTCCAAATTCATAGTAACTGCATAAGGTGAATATAATATATTTTCTTCTGGAAGAGTTGAGTACCTCTGAATGAAACTATAATGGAAGTCCAAAAAATTGACCTTCGTTGAATTGGTTGTTGCATTTATCGCATACGCCTGACAAAGCAAACGTGTTATATTTATTTATGTGTTATTTCAACCCAAAGGAAGAAAAGTTAACCGGTTTTGTTGCCGTTCTTTCTCATGTGATATTAGAATTTGCTTTGGAAATTTAAAACTCTATCGAAAAATAAAAATATAATTAAATCACAGGCATCAAATAATTAAATATACTCGAAACAAAACACAAAAAAAAGATGAACGAGAAAAAAAGTTTAAATGCACGGTGTTTTTATCAAATTGTATTTCACAACTTATTTTAGCTAAGAGCCAGAAGCTTAGCGACGTATTATACCGAATTAAATCGTACGAAATTTAATTTTAATATTGCCCTTGCGACCATAGATTGATAATTTTACAAATTTGTAGATTGTCAAACCAGTTTTTTTTTGCTCATTTAATTCTAAAAATTGAGATTTCCAATACAGAAGATTACAGTGTGTTATTAATATTTAATGTATATGCTGAAAAAATATGATTTGGGAACTGTGTTTTTCCTTAAATCACGAAATTCAATAATTGTTATTTTTCTAAGTTTTGTGATTCTTCTTCAAAACAAATGCAATATTTCTAGTTTTTCTTTTTTCAACCCTCAAGAATGGTTTTGGAGAGTATTTTTTTCAAATGTTGAGAGATGTGACATTATAATACTGAGTAATGCTGAGGAGGAGCTAGCAATGAAGGAAGCATTAAATAGAAACTTCTTTCATCTTGGAGATTTTAATTTCTTGTACAGTTGATTCTACACCATTGAAATAATTTTCCCGAATTCTGCGTAAGGCAGTCTGTCTCAAAAGGTATCTTGTACTAACTTTAATTTTAACTTTCGTTCGTTGAATTGACCTACGACTGATGGTCTGTTCCAGTAAGAAAAATGCGCCACAACACCGGACTGCAACTTCAGAGGAGGTATGGCTCAAGGAATACTAATCTGAGTTTGGAACAATCCAGTGGAATGCACATTCCACATATTTAAAACACTGTGGAAGATCTTCTGGGTGCCCGTGGAGTTGAACATGACTGACGTCTCAGGCAGAGCTGTGGACCATGCTGCTGCAAAAGGTGTGGTGGTAAAACGTCCGGAAATACTTAGGCATCTAGTAAAGTCGATTCGTGGGCTCGTAGAGGCTGTTATTTGCGCCAGTTATCACTTTATACAAATTAAATTTAAAGATATATGGCATAGGTTTAAGAAAAACATATTGCTAAAAGATTAATGCTATCAGTGAATATGGTCCAATCTGCTTTGGGGAAAACCTTTCACAACATGTTGATTTGTCCGAGATTTCGTCATCAAAATAGGTTTTTTTTCAGATCTTTATTTTCGCTTTTTTCCTTTTTAACAAATATCGCAAACATACAACACTGCAATTTTTTTTATTTGATTTTTTTCCACTGCAAATG